>OX411804.1:29244962-29635116 GCA_948253155.1 Leucoma salicis | reverse complement strand
AGTTAATTCAGCATTCAGCACCTGCTTGCCAAGATTATTACTAATCTCGCATTGCCAAGCACCAGCATCTTTCATTTGCACGCTGTCTATTTCCAATTTGAACAGATCCCCGTCATTGGTGATATGAACTCTGCCACAAGGTTTGACTTCTTTACCGTTGTGAAGCCAACGGATCACGGGTTTTGGACTCCCGGCGACTTGTACCGTGTAGACTAGAGGGAGGGATTCGAAGACATGACCGTCCTTCATCTCGCTTTCTTTGAGAGTAGGTGGTGCTGTGGATATTAAAAACGTATATTACTTTTGGGAATTATATGTTCCCGAATGTAGCAGACATATTTTTGTGTGAATAGAAAATAAGGACAAACATTTTCGATTAAATAAACGTATAGTAGAGCCATTTTTGATAGGATTTGCGTAAAATCCTTCCTTAGTGCTCACCTACAGAATCAAAGAAACTTTATAATGAGTAAAATTTCACGGTCCTAGCTCCAGCAGTTTAGGTTGTGAGTAGATATGTCAAGTCAGTAGGTTTGATATTATTTTATATATATATAAAATAATATCAAACCTATACTATTATAAAGTTGTAACAGAGCTGTGTCTGTACATTAAATATATTTGAGAAAACATTACTGTATTAGGCTATACGGACGTGTCTGAGCACAAAACAATTTTTTTAGTTTTTTGTCTGTTTGTTTGTTCGCGCATCACGCAAAAACTACTCGTCGGATTTTGATACAACTTTTTCTATTTCATATATCTCGATTAGACTTAACAACTGGTATACATTTTATCCCGTTACTATATCGGGAACCTGAGATACAACCTACAATTAGCTTTTGGTTACGGCGGAGCCACAAGCAAAGGCTACCTATAGATATAATTTTGTTACAGTTAAAGTGATAGGTAAGCACACGTATGATGCACCAAAACAAAAGGGAAAAGTTAAATAATTGTAAACAACGCGTTAAACCTTTTTTATAGTTATGTTTTTTTTTGTAATATCAGAAATAGAAGACATGTGCGCCGCGCGATCGGCATATTTTTTATTTTGTCAGAACCAGTCAGAACGCCTGTCGGCTTAGGGCCTAGTAATACTTTTGTATAATATGTTTTATATTATATTATTATCTGATAATCAAAAGCTGAAGACAACAAAGTAGTTTGAATCGTCTTGATCCGTATCGGATCACGTACAATATTTCTCTCAGTTTTATCACGAGATTCTCATAGAATATAATATTTAATGAAAATTAGAGCTTTTCCTTTGAATCTGAAATATTATTTCATAGTTAACACACACTGCTTGCAGATACGTAACGATCTTTGTATGCACTTATGTATATGATGAGCAACTGTTTACAAACAAAGTAATACATAGGAATAACTGAAGGTATACAGTTATTCTTAGTGTTTGTAGATTTCCACGTTTTTTTAATTATAACGTTCAGGATATATCATGACATTTTTCCCGCCTTAACAAACAAAAAATGATGTGTCTTTATTATCATTATTATTATAAAAAGAAGAGTATTTGCCTTAATCTCCGTCAGTTATCAGTACCTATTACTGGTATAATTTTAAACTATTATTAAATCAAATATTTCGTGGCAAAGTGATTACTACTTACAGTTACTCAAATAATCATTTAACGAGAGTAAGAACTCTAGTTCTATTACTTAATACTAGTAACGTGTGTAAATGGCCACTAAGACCCATATATATAAACAAATAAATAATAACAAAAACATTATGAACCAATCTAAAGCCAAATAACAGTAAAAAATCATGTATGTACATTAACAACCATTTTAATATTTTGCAGTATATACAGCCGAATTAATGTATATTTTGATGTCTTGCAGCAGATACTTACCCAGTCATATGGATGGTCTATAGAGAATGTCATGTCGCAAAGTGTGTTATACGTACCAATTTCTGAAGATTTACTTTAATTTAAGACCAACGTGCTAGAAGCATACAAGCGTTGCACCACTTTAAAATTTATGTCGCTTACCTTGATGATATGATGATTTTTGTGAGCGGTCTAGTATCTCTGTCGCACCGAGCTCCAAAGATTAGTATGCCAGAAGGGAATGTTATTACGCATGCGTGCTAAAACAAACATACGACAGCATTAGTCAAAATTGGAAAAACATTTAGAGGAAACTTATATGGATACTATCTGCCATTTTCAGACAATATTATTACCACAGATTTAAAGAGCTGTTCATGGATATGTTAAAAGTTGTTGAAGAAAATGACAGATTGAATGGAATCAACATCAGCAATTTTATTTATGGATTTAAAGCATTCATTTTAATGTTATTGTCTCCTGATACATTGCGTAGCGTTACATCATAAGTGCCAGCCTCCTTCAACGTATATCATTTTTCTTTACATATTTTGACTTAACATTTATTACCTTTTGCGTCTTCCTCATTTAAAATATCATCTAGAATGCCTCGCTGTCTTTGGCTTCGTTTTAATAGAGCTTCCAAGTCATCATCTACATCCTCTTCTAAACTGAATATTCCTTCAATCTTTTTCTTTCTCTCAACTGTTGTTTCTGATATGTCTTTAGTAATATTATCCGTGTTTATCTTAGGACTTAGCACTAACTCTTCAATAATTCTATTTTTGACATCATCGATTTTTTTATCAAGTAATACCATTTCGTCGTCGAATTCTTTCGATATGTGTATGAGTTTTTCTGTGATATCGTTCTCGTATACCTTTTGTGACTTTTCTTTAACAATCAAAGATTCTTCTTCATTTTCATTTAAAAAGAAATCTTCTTTATAAGATGACTGGCGTATATACGAGTCTTTGCTAAAGACTTTTCTCGTTTCATCAATTTCAAATATCGATTTTGACAGGTCTTCAATAGATATCTCTCTAGACAGTGAATCATTTTTCATTTCATCTTCTGAGACCGACATGATTGAAATAGTACGAGTACCTTGTCTTCCACATCTTGACCCTATCTCAGTCTCAGAATCAGATTGTGGTTCTTCAATGATACCGTAAACACCTCTTCTAGCATCAGGTATGGCATAATGACCTAGTTCAGTTAAGATATAACTATGGCTAGCTATCTCCTCAACTTCCAAAGAAGTTGCATGAGGATTATTGGGTTGTATTATTTTTCTGCCTCCATTTAAGTCATCGTCATCGTAATAAATTGACTTAGATGTCATTTTGTGCAAAGTGCGCGTTTCGGCTGGACCTACCATTTAAAATAGTAATATGTTGAATTTAAGTTATTTAAGAGTTTAATAGAAGGTTAAATAATCAGATGAGACGATAAACTAAATAATATGCGTTAAGTTAGAATTTTTAATGAGTAGGTACTTGTGTATGATCAATTCTAATATTTAAAAAAATATCTATTGGATGTTAAAACATAGGTTGAAAAGGATTAAAGCGTTTTACTGACCTGTGACAATAGCGCCGTGAGACTTAGTGCTGCTAACTTTAGAAACTATAATAGATCCATCATCGCCTGTCTTGAACGTGGTAACTGTTTCGAAAACTCGGCCTAAACATACAAATCACACTTGGAATGTTAAAAACACAGTGTTAAAAGCATGCAACGTGTACGCGTAATAGTAAATACTCGCAGAAATGAAGCTGTTGGCTATATTGAATAGGTAAGCGTTAAAGCATGTAATATGTATACCTTCAATTTCAGCACTTAACGGTTCCTCTAATGATTGTTTTTTTATTGATTTACGCTTGGGTGACTTAATATCTTCATTAATTTGTGTTTCTTCAATAACTTCTGGCTTAGTAGAAGCTTTTTCAGCTACTTCTTTTTTAGATACTATTTCCTCTATAACTGGTTTTTTATTGCGCTCATTGTGGTTCTCGTCCCAAATAGACTTGTCTTCCGCTGATTCCGGTTCGGAAAAGGATTTTCTTGCTTGACTATCGGGTACTGAATCAATTTCTTTTATAACTGGTTGTTTTGGTTTTTCGTCTTCAATATCATCCCAAAACGATTTCTCTTCTGTAGTTTCTGCCACAGTAACGGATTCTTGGCCTCTTTTAGGAACTGGAGAGCCTGGTTCTTCGATAATAGGATGTTTAGTTTTGCCACCATCTGCTTCATCCCAAATTGAATTCTCTTCAATCGTTTCCGGTTCACTAAAAGATTTTCTACTTTTAGTAGGTTTTGTGTCTATTTCTTCGATAGAAGACTTCTTAGCTATTATGTCCTCCTCAAGGTCATCCCAGAAAGATTTTTCTTCAGCAATTTCAGGTTCCGTTACGGACTTCTTAGCGGTGTCTTCAGCTGGCTTCTCAATATCTTTGAAACTTACTTTTTTAGCTTTACCATCGTCTTCGCCCGCCCATATTGACTTTTCTTCGGCCGTTTCCGCGTTAGACTTATCTTTCTTTCCCTTTTTTTGTTTTTCTATATTAATATCGTGTTCTAGTACCTTTTCTCCCTCTTTATCAAATTCTTCAACCACATTTTCGACAATGTCTTCTTTTGTGAACCTCGAATGAATCTCTCGTGCTATTGAAAATAATGAAAAAATGGTAACAATAAAAATGGATTACTATTATTAAGAGGATTACAGTGTATTATAAACGTCACAAATGGTGGGTAAGGTAATAATGGTTGTGCAGGATTAAATTCGTCAATATTCGTGAGTGACTACGCCAGCATTCTAGTCTATTGAATGCTTTTAGTTTAATGATTTATTTACCATATATTTATGGTGATCTCTAAGGACAACAAAACAAACTAACGTGCGTAACTATGGTTCAATTCTACTTGTATAGGTTAATGCAAACTACTTTACCAGTACTTGCAATTTCCATCGAAGTGCCAACTCTGTCGTTTCTTGACAGATTCGTGTTCGGAGAGTGAGCCTTACCAATGCCAGAGTGAAGTATGAATGTGTGCCTGATTTGACAATTGTGTGTCGTATATGTATAATGCTAGAAAACCTGACCAGCCGTTAAATGATTATACCTTTGTATTTTGACGTGCAGGTCCTATACCTTTATTTACAGGTATTATAAATATGTGTTAACGTCCAGGAAATAAAGTAATAATTTGGAACTAAAAAAATAGAAATTTATTTGAAATATATCTATTTTGGTGAGGTTTTCTTTTATAAGTAAATCAATAAATACTTACTGTGAATGGTAACCGTGCTCTTAGAAGAGACACTACCCATTTCGTTCTCAGCTCTAACTTCGTATTCGCCTCCATCCTCTTCCTTTACAAGAGTTACAGTGAGATGGTAGTTTTCTAACCTGAAATAATTTTATATTTTAGTATTTTCTAATGAATATCCTTTACTTAGAATACTGGTTGAATTGATATGATGATCTTATTATGTCTAGTATTTTTGATTACAGATACAACATTGAAACTAAAGCTTAGTAAAGGATGTAGGTGCAGGGGGAGATTGAAACTAGCCTGGATCAGATCGGTCATGTATTGAAGGAAGGCGGAGTCAGGAGTCTCCAAAACCGGCGAGCGTATATAAAGAGAATTATGAATGTTGAGAAAGTGGGAGATGTATGCAAGCAAAGAGTCTTTTGGGACTCTATTCTATCTGCCTACCAAGGAAGGGAAGTGGTATGATAATAAGCAAGTAATATTAATAAATAAAAGTAACATAGTTGACAAATGTATCTTTAGACTACACTAATGTAATCAAAGTTATAAAGAGCAATCTATAATCAATACAACTCCTGTAGCATTAATTGTCTAAATTTTTTATTGCTTACCTTTTAGTGTCCCTTTCGATCTTAATCCTAGCATCAGTATTGACTTCCTTTCCGTCTTTATACCATTTAACTTTAGGTTCAGGACAGCCTTCAACTTCCACGTCTAATTTCAAGGTTTGACCAGCTTCCACAGTCATGTCGATGAGGCTCTTGGTAAAACGAGGTTTCTCTAAAAATGTTTATTGGAGTGAGTTTTTATAAATGTAAATATTACCAAGACATATCTTTTTAATGGTACCTATATTAAAACCAAGATCAAAATAATGTTATGGTTAGTAACGCTTAGCCCTGTCCAAGTCGAAATATTTGGAATGTGTTAAGAGAATTGCTATTTTATGGACCTCCTAAGTGCTAACTACGTAATAAAATTTGGTAATAGACATTCTGAAAATATATTTCTTGCTCGTATATAATGCATAATTTTCTTGGTTGTATTACGCTATAAATAGTCACTGAGAAATTGTCACGATATCAAGCTAGCATAATGATCCTTTACGATCGTTTTATAAGCATTTCTTGGCATGAAATAAGTTTGGATATTATTATTTATGTTTTTACCGCATCCATATTTATAGTCTAGATTCTAGATAAAAGTTTAAAAATACATATTTTATAGTCGATGGATTAACCAATAATCAAATTAATTTTAATTCCTTACTGTTAACGGTGAATGTTGCAGAGCAAGAGTCGGCACCAAGCTCGTTGGAGACTTTGCAAGTGTAGTTACCGGACAGTTCAGCAGATACTTCCTTTAGGATCAACTTATGAGTACTGCCACTGTCTACACGGGTGAACACAGATTTCTTTTCTGTAATCTCAACGTCTCCAAGATACCTGGCAAAAATATACGCAGATCAAAAAACAATGTTCTCTAGCCTGCCAAGGTCAGGTTTAGTTTCAAGAGAATGCTTTCCCTTGTAGCGGATCTGAACAATCTCGATGTGTTTCAGTAGTAGTCCACTCCTCTCCCAAGTGTTACGGAACTCCTTTGTGCAGAATCTTCTTGCTCCTTTGCTATGTCTAACAGTGGCTATCACTTACCATTAATAGTAAATTACCAGAAGCAGTATAAAACTATAATCATTCTCAAGGAAGGAGGCTCCTTCAAGTAAACAAATGTTTTAAAGAATTTTTTAGATTGCATTTTTATTCTTACAATAAAAGACAATGTTCCTATTGATTACCATTTGACAGTGGGTTCAGGGAATGCCTCTACGGAGACAGTGAACTCTACGTTGACATCTCCCTCACTGGCGGTGGTGTCCTTGAGCTTCTGAGTGAACTGTGGTCCAGTACGAACGTTCAGCAAGCAAGAGTCGGAGGCACTGCCGTGGATGTTCCGGATCTAGAAGATAAAATGTAGAGACAATGAGTATTTTTTATGGAATTAACAAAAATAATCCTCACTAACAACTTTTAAATTTCTTCAAATATTTTTATTGGTTATTCTTAAGTGGGGATAGCATCTAAATATTTTGATATTTTTTTTAACATTTGACATGCTTAGCTATATAAATCAACACAAAGTGTGAAAATGTTAAATCGATAATAACAGTCACGAGCTGGATTTGAACCTGCCTCTCCTGGATACCGTCCAGATGGTTCCTAATTTACTAAAATTACAATTTTTTGAAAACAAAACTACTATTTGTTAAAAATCTTAATTGTAAAATTAAGTTTACCTGGTCGGTATAATGTATGCAAATACTTCCAACAGATGGCGCAGGCGTCACCCAAGCCGTTAAGAACGAATGTGTTATCGAAATTCGCAGTCCCAAGCAATTATCACGGTTGCTGAATTGGCAAAGCATCTGGACGATATCCAGGAGATGCTGGTTCAAATCCTCCTCGTGACTGTTATGTTATTTTAGATTTCACATTTTCACACTTTCAGTATGTAACTATTTAAGAACACCGGTTACCGGACAAATAAAGAACGAGGTTACAGGCCCTCTTTACCAAGAGTTGCTAAAGATTCTAAATCGACATTATGTACAGGTGCAGGATCGCGCTTGTATCCCTACAAGTACCCGAAGGAAATAGTTTTTGACTGTGAAGTATTTTTTTTTCAACTGTGTATTCCTCACCTCACAAGAGTATTCACCAGCATCAGCGCGGGCGGCAGAAGTAATGACTAGCGAGTGAGCTGAGCCTGAGGATGACATCTTGTACGATGACGTTTCCAATATTTCAGACTTGTTCTTGTACCTGAGCCAAATTACGAACTTAAATCTGGTGAACTAATTATTTTGTGCGTAACTAAAAATATTTTTCCAAAAAAAACCCTTAAGTTACTCCCTATAAAATCAGCTATCTGCCAGTGAAAGTACCTTTCAAATCGGTTCAGCCATTTCGTAGATTAGCAGGAATAAATAGACGATTGTCTTTTTTGTAAAAGGTAACGTACTTATAAACTTTTATCTATACTCGTATTATGCATTTAGTAAAATTCTGTTATTTAGACGTTACAAACAGAGATTTAATTTTATTTATTTGATGAAAAGATATGGTGAGTTTATCTAATACTTTTATTGTACAAATTAATGTTCCCTGGGCTAGCCTTCCCCTGTAAATAGCAACATATTATAAGAAAACTAGTGTCCTTTTGAGAACTAGATCTTATCGCTCTAAATACCTATATGTGTTTTTTGTATGAATATTCAGTGGAAGTTGATCTTCCCCGCTTAAGTACCCTTGATTTTATTGTTCGTCCTTTTAACTTTTCCTAAGAATATATTATTTGTTAATTACCATTTAACAGTTGGCGCTGGCTCCGATTCAGTTTCTATTTTGAAGGTAACGGTCTCCTTCTCCTCACAAACCCTGTTCTCACCAATCTTTTTAGTCACCCTCGGAGGTGATGTCACATGCCATTGCCAGAAGTCCGAACACTGGTTCACTTCATTCCTGAAAAAAATATTTATTTTTATCGTAGTTGATAACTTCATTGTGGTCGTGGAGACAAAATATTTACTAAAACTTAAGTGGTAAAGCCTTGTTTCTTCCAGCATGCATGTGCCAGCTCGACCTGGGAAGTAGGTACCTTCTTACAAAAGCTAAGCGTGTAAAAACGGTACATATTCCTACAGTCGTATTTCGTATGATAAGAGCGCCGGAGACTTAAGCCCCTTTTTTATTATCATCCTTCCTCTCTCCATCACCTTTGCTTGGAGTTATTGACGCGCGAGTGATGCCTCTGGTGTTGCTAGCGTTTATAGGCTACGGTAACCACTTATCAGGTGAGCTGTAAGCTTGTTTGACACCCTCGTAGTATAAAAATAAACATGAACAATTAATAAAAATTTAGATTTTCATTTACGCTAGTGCCTTCATATGGGTACAATTTATTAATACCTTTAGGATTTTAAAAAAATTACAAGTGTCTAGTACATTGTTTTAACATTTCTCTTAAGATTCAGCCAGCGTATTCCTGAAGTAGATTTTTCCGTGACTTTAAAACAAAACATTTATTTTTTATGACATAAAAAATAATTTGTGTGTATAAGTATTATAGGTAGGAAGATATAAAACCTTCCTTAGAAAATTATTTATACTTATTATTCCAGCGGTGAAGCCGAATGGTAGGAGCTCCCATCCATCCATCCATCAGCCTTTTAAAGTCCATTGCTGGACATAGGCCTCCCCAAGAATGGAGGATAGTGCCGTAATCGCCACGCTTGCCAGGCAGGTTGGCGATCGCAGTGGATGTTGTTAATACTTGAAGGAGTGCTGCTGCCCACTCCTCCGGTATTCCCTCAGTCGGCTCTTACGACTCCCATGGGTGGAGGGGGGGTTGTACTATTCTAAAGCCAGCTCCACACGCCACAAAATTATTTAAGCCATAGTAGAAACGGTTTCATAATATGTATTATTATCTATAAGTACAAATATTTATAGTTATTGGTATATTGTCTTCAGCAGTACTTCAAAATATAGTTCCTGTCAATTACCAAATATTTTTCTATAGCTTTTAAACCACTTACTATCAATAAAAAATAATCTGTTCTTTAAGTAGATATTGACGTCAATGAATCTAATATTATACGTTTTGTTAATGTTGAGCGAAATAGCCTACCAAACTCTAGGACGATTTGTTTTGAACATTTGAGTAATCCTTCCCTTACAGAGATATTATAATATGTAGGTACTCGTATTTTTATAATAAAAATATTATAAGAAATAATAAAAACACTTACTTTGCAACTACGGAATAAGACCCGGTATCAGTGAGTTTCGCGTCTTTGATAATGATCTTGTAGATCTCTTCTGATTCCTTAATTATCTGAATGCGATCACTGCTCTTGATTTCGACACCGTCCTTGTAGAAGGTTACATCGGGGGATGGAGAGCCTTCTACTTCAATGGTGACTGTGTGAGTAGAGCTTACCTGAAATGTCAATAGTCACAGAATTATGGACGAAGTTGACAATTTCAGAGCTCAAGCGATGAAAAGTTAACTAACTCTCCAATTATGTGGTAATTTTTGATCTCAGAATGTTTTGTTATTACTAATGATGACAGACAAGTCACGTCCCACCTGATGGTAAGTGGTAACCGTCGCTCATTGACTAACAAGAGTTTAGCGCACTATTTCATTTCTAAGATATGAAACGAAGGAATAAACGGCTATCTTCTGCTACAGCCAAAACACACTGAAGTGCTTCATGACCGCCCACACAAGAGACGGTGGTACCAACCCGTTCGGGCCCGATAGCAAGTGATACTCTCACTTGGTACCCAGCCCTACCACCAGTAATGCAATGGGTGATAATTCTTTACTTCCCTTAGTTGCCTTGTACAATACCCGCGGGAAAGGCTGGGGTGGTGACACTTGTATTCTTAGTCAGTCACCACAAGGACAAACTACTAATAAATGCTCAATATGTATTGCCATTTCATACAAAATGTTTAATTAAATTAAATTAGCTCTGTTACCATGCACGTCTGACTCTCAATCTTCTTTTTGATCTTTGGAGCGGCTTTGATCACAAGGTTCATGGTTGTAGTATCTTCACCAAGTTCATTAGAAGCCGTTACGTGGTATTCACCAGCGTCTGCTTGAGTAGCATTTTTAATCACAAGTGACATACTTTCGTCATCTTCATAGAGGAACCTGCAATACACAGTAATCATATTTTGTAGTTTTTTTAAGACAATACCCTGCACAATGAAATAATCCCTGTATGGCGGTGGACTTTGGAGCGTTCCGCATCCGATATATGATGCTTGATAGTTTAAAAACAAACAATTGATTGGCATAAAGTAATCAGGCTCCCAAAAACCATTTGTGGATCAAACAAAAAACCCTCAAGAGAGAGCTAAACAAAGGCGTGCTACACTTTAGTTTTCCTCATAATTAGCCTCGTTAACTCCCAGTTCCAACGTAATAGATTCTCTATTGTTGTCATAGATTCAGACTCCTTACTGCGTCTGAGAAATTCCTCATGAAAAAACTCTAAAATACATTTTGCACAAACTAGTATTTGGATTTGATATGATATGGTTAGCTCCTAAACAAATAAAGTTGTTTCTTTCAGCCCATAGAGGTATACTTACTTATGCCTGGTATCAGCTTCAATGATTTTACCATCATGTTTGAATACAATGGTAGGTTTAGGGTAGCCCTTGCATTGTAGTTCTAGCATGGCCGACGCACCAGCTGAGACGATAGCTTCGCGGTGCTCAATCACCAAGGTTGGCTTTTCTGGTTCACGGTGAAGCTCGTGGACAGCACCTTGATGGTGAAGATATAATGACTTTTTATTTATGTGTCTTTAACTAACTCTTAAGTTTAATTGATTCACATAAAGAATACAAATATCGCATATAATGATCATAAATAATATTTTATTGGAAGCAAACAATTTTGTACATTGCAACACAGAAGATTCCATAAGTAAAATAAGAATGAATTGAAGTTACAACATGATAGTTTAGTCATAATGACTTTTTTAGAATAGATAAAATTGACAAAATAAGTAAACTTTACGAGACCGATGACTCTTTTCGTGTGTGTAAAGCGTTAAGTAATATTTTGTACATAACAGTATCAGAATAGATAGTTAAAAAACTGTTGCTTATGCGAGTGATACTTCAGAATTCAGAGAAAACTTTTCAGTACATGGTTAAACTCTTCATAGGGACTAAAGAGTGCCCTTCAAAACGGACCTGTTTTGCTTTAAAGTAATTTTGACCAGATTTTTTTGAGATATTACAAACATGAAAAAAAAAACTTGAATTGTTTTAACGATGTAACCTTTAAATGCCGTTGTAACTTCAAGTTGTAGAGATCATTTCACATTTACGATAACAATAATATTGGGCCACGTCTGATAAAACTATAAGCCGACTTCAACATGCTTAAAAATATTAAGCCTAAGTATAAAATAAATAAATACATAAATAAATTGTAATAAATATATTGCGAGGTTTTTTGTTCTGCTGGATTCGAAGATATTTAGCTTCTAGCACATATATAGACAGAGTAACATACATACATGCATACATACACACGAATCGTTACCCTCTTTTACTTGCTTAGACGTATAAAAATACGTGGCCCTGGCAGTGTCACAAGCATCTGTGACAATTATTACAATTGAAAAAATAAAAGAGTATAGAAAGCGAAATTATATATCTATAAAACTTTTATACAAGCAATCTAACCATTCGATTCGGTTATTTTTGAGTTTGTTACATTCAGACAGACGCAGTGAGGGACTTTATTTTATAATAATTTTGTGTAGTGCACAATAATTTTATTCGTTTATCCTAAAACTGTGAAGTTGTCTACTACTTGAATCCTCCAGTCCACTACCTTTATAGTTAAACAAAAACACGTTAAGAATTTAAATTACTTAATCGTTTCTAAACTGATTGCAGTCATATTTTTTGTTATTTAAGACAACACCCTGCACTAAATAATCGGCGGGGGACTTTACAAACATACAATTTCACAGACACAAAGTACACCCAGACTTAGAACAACCATTTGTGGATTACACAGAGTTGTTCTGTGTGGGAATGAAATCCAAAACACTCAGGTGGGAGGCCGGTATCTAAACCACTCCGCCGTCTATGCAGTCGTATCGTAGAAAAATTGACTTTTAACTTTACACTGCTTTAAGAGTATCTATTAAATGAATCGTTAATTGAGGTCCCATATAAGTAGTAGGTAGTTTACGTTTAACATGATCGATATTTACCTTGCACAGTAAGTTCAGCGGAACAAGATATGTTTCCAGTGCTGGTTTTGGCAACGCAAGTGTAGATACCGGCATCTTCTGGTCTCACGTGCTGGAAGACTAGTGCCAGAGAATCTTCATCATCACCCAACAACACCTGTATTTATATATTAGAAGTTGATTTAATAAAAATAGTAATGATAATTATAAATTTCAATCACAGCGGCCAGTGTCAATGGACACTACCCAAAGCTATGCCGGAGATGTTATGAACACACACGAGCGTGTGTGCATAGAGGCGCACACCTCTGTTCCCTCACTCTCTTAGTCCGACGTGAGAGGTGGCGCAGGAACAATTTACGTGCTTTCCGAGGCACAGAGGTGAAATGTCGCAAACTACATAATTCCGAATTAAACACAAACATAGCATCACGCCTGTATTCCCCGAAGGGGTAGGCAGAGGTGTATTACACACCCACGATTCGCCAGCTATGTTTAAGTTCCATGTAATAGTTTATGTATCACGTAGAATTTTTCTTTTTACGAAAAATCTCAATAACACTGCCCGACCCGGGGATCGAACCCGAGACCTCATGATCAGCAGTCGCTTACACTACCGCTGCACCACAGAGGCAGTTTTTTCAGTAGCAATTCCGAATTGTTCACGGTCAAATTTCTTGACGGAAAAACACACACCTAAACTTTTTTCTGCCCCGATCCTGGATTTAAGCCTAAGAACCCTTGACCCACAGTCGTATACACCGCTAGACCACCGAGGCTCTATTGGATAAGACTAATGTAGTAAGTTTAACCTATTTCAACTACAAATCAACTTGTAAGTTCCAATTAGTGCTGTCTTTAAACTTGCAAAATAAATCCCTGGCTTAATTATTATAATTAGGGATAAGTCGTAGCCAGATCATAGTTTTGGCTACTTAATGATGTGGCCGACCGTATCACAAAACCTAGCTTAACAAAACTTAATCATTAGTTACCTGAAATGGTCGCCACAACATGAAGTGACCAATGCTAAGATCTATGTAGCCACGACAGATATAATTTCATTTCTAGAAATAATTAAAATTACTGCATATTCAAATTTTGTCGCTATCATAAGTACTGAGCCTGTATATCCTCGAGGGATTCTAGTGTTAAAGATGTGAGAAAGACTAAAATTGATCATGCTCACTTTAAACCTTTCTTCGGGGTCAAATGGTTGTCCATCTCGCTTCCAAGCGAAGCTTGCTTTCTCGCCTTTTGCAAGCAGACCTTCGCCACCAGGGAGTAGTTCACCGAAGATGTTCTTATCATCTACATACAAAAAAAAATATAAACTCCATAGAATTAATTTTATTTTCTCCCATATAATTTCAGGAAGAAAATATACCAACATATTTATCGCATTGCTACAGATGCACATTTGTATAGATACAAAAATGGTTTTTATTTGTAACTAGCAGTGCCCGCGGACTCCGTTCCGCGTTAGAAATATTTTTGTCCCGGCCCATTTGTCCCGCGTAATACTACAGGTTAAAAGTTCGGGATAAATAAAAATTATGATGACGAAGATTTTTTTATTTTGGTTTTTTGTTTTTTTTTTTAATTTTTGTTTTTTTTTAATTGGTTTTTGTATGTTTTGTTTTTTATGTTACTGTTTTTTGTTGTTATTTTTATTACTTGATGTTAATATACACTGTTTACATAAATACATCATGTTTACTTATTTTAAATGTTCAAAACTTCTCGATATACTACCTATATTAGTAGTAATGTTATCATTTGGTACTAAAATATATTGTCTTTCAGGAGTCCCAACCCGAGGTAAGCCAACATATAACTGCCCATGGGAAAAACAGTGCTTTCTCAGGTCAATACCCACCAGAGAAAATGTTTGACCCTGCGACTTATTAATAGTGAGGGCAAAAGAGACCTTGACGGGATACTGTAACCTTTTAAACGGTATAGGTAAATCAGTCGGAATCATGGATATCCGCGGAATATAAGCAAGTTGTCCCACTGCTGGCCCTGTGAGAATGGTCGCCACGATTATATTCTCCCACAACTCTTTTATGAGCAGCCTTGTGCCATTACACATGTTGGGGGTCTCAAGTTCCTTAAAAGCATGATAGGAATGCCAACTTTTAGCATAAGGTCGTGGGGAGGTAAGCCAGAAGGATTCAAAGAATTTAAAAATTCTTGAGGATAGTGCACTGTATCCTCAATATTACACACCGTCTCAATGGACCGGGAATTTTTCCTAAAATTATTTTATGTATCTCATTCACTGAATCGTTTCTGGGTGAGACTGCCCTAGAATACAGCCAATGATAATCTCTTTCCATTAAACTTTCAAGACCGGGATATATTGCGTCTATCAGATCTTCTAACTTGTGTAATATGTGACCTAACCGATTGTCAAGTTTAAGGTCATCCCTACTGTTGGTGTTAGGACAGCAAATTTTTCCTTCTCCAAGATTCAGTAGTTGATGTGGAAAGTCGTTATCGTAGTTGTCGCTCAAGTGGGCTCTCATGTTTGTTCGTAAATTGAGAGTTTCAACGGAACTCCATAAGCATGATGATTTTAAGCATGCCCTGATGATATCGGCGCGTGTTCCTTTTGTTATTACGGGCGTTTGCCGAAAATCGCCCGCAAAAACAAAAGTAGTAGATGTATACTGATGACTGATGTATGATACTGCCTGTCGCCACGCAACGGCCGGGGCGGCGCGCACCGCACATTTTTATTTTGCTAATATCTTTGAAGATATTTATTTAAACTGTATAGAGTAAAGGGCACAAATATTCTACATTGAATTTCCGTTCTAAAAAAACATATTTATAAAGATATAAATTAATACCATATGGGCTAAATAAGCTTCACAAATTTTTTTTTAATCCACAATTTTAACAATAAAAGCAGTTATTTTGAGTTATCCGTAGGAGATAGGCATATGCTATTGCGAACTTTTTAACAGATTTTGATACGTTATTTAATATTGTAGTAGATTGTTTGTTCTATCCTCAATAGTTTCCGCAGCGCACGCGATGAAAGCAATTTTTTTTACAACTTTGATTACATTATTCAAGTTTAAGTAAAGATGCGTAATTAATTTTGGAAATTATTATAGCCTATGACGCTCCACAATAACGTAGCTTTCTATTGGTGAAATAATTTTAAAAATCTGTTCGGTAGATCCAGAGATTACTCCTTACAGCGTCACAAACTCACAAACGTTACCTCTTTATAATAATAGTATAGACTAGCGTTTGTTTGTTTTAGGTTACATCTACGGTTTCCGATACAGAAGCAGGATAAAACGTATACCAGTATACTATAAACAATTAAAGCTAATCAAGAACTGTCACAAAAAAATTTTATGAAAATACGTTCAGTAGTTTGTACGTGATGCGCGAGCAAACAAGCGTATAAAAAGACGAAGTTCTAAAAAAATATGTGTGTTCAATCTAGAATTCTATATAGCCTAATAAGATAAGATTTTGATGTTTTATATAATAATATAGGTGTTTTAAGCATTTGACTTGTTTAGCCATATAAATCAATAGAAATTGTGAAATTGTGAAATCGAAAATAAGTATGAGTAGAATTTGAATTCGATTTGAAAACCATTCCAGATTAAACATTAAGAAGGAAAGTCTTATCGAAATTCGCAGTCCCGAGCAATTCTCATGATGGATGAATTGGCAAAGCATCTGAAGCAGTATTCCAGGAGATGCAGGTTCAAATCCTGTTCATGACTGTTATTTTAGATTGCGCATTTTCGCACATTGTGTCTAATACACTGTAGCCTAGCCAGTACACAACATTATAATAGTATAGAAGCTTAAAAAATAAGTTTTACTGGTAGAGTTAACCTCCCATGCGACCTGTAGGTACGAGCTGACAATAGTATGTTTTTTTATTGCTAATGATGGCAAACGAGCCACGGCCCACCTGATGGTAAGTGGTAACCGTCGCTCATAGACTCAACTATACCGAGAGTATTGTTAAGCCACTGGGCACCATTTCATTCCTCAGATAAGAAATTAAAGAATAATCTTCTGCTACAGCCAAAACACACTGACGTGCTTCATGACCGGTCACACAGGAGACGGTGGTACCGACCCGTTCGGACCCGATAGCAAGTGAACACTCTCACTTGGTACCCAGCCCTACCACCAGTAATGAAATGAGTGATAATTGCTTACTTTCCTTAGTTGCCATGTACGACACCCGCGGGAAAGGATGGGGTGGTGACACTTGTATTCTTAGTCCGTCACCACACGGAGAAAAACCTCAATAAAAAAAGGTAAAGACAATAACTAGTTTAATTGATCGTAATATGTTATTCGACCCGCATTCTACAATAATTTTATTTATACTGTTTCCTAGAACCACGCAAACAAGTTCAACGTGATTTTAGCAAACACTATTAACCTTTGTAATCCATAAACAAAAGCTGGAAACTTTCCAAGACTATTTAACAATGCACTTCAATTACGTCACACACGTAACACAATCATTTGAGATTGCGTTAGTCAAAACAATCATATATTTTATATGCATAATATGTGCCATGTTTTTATGTTTTCATTAATATAGCTTATTAATGAGAACTTTGATAATACACTTGAAAATGGATGTAATCTATTTCGAGTATCAGTATTAACAGTGGGTGGATGGCAAACTTCCAGAATTACATAATTTTGCAAAATCTTGATGAAATTGCCGTATACGAGGTTAACCCTTTATAGTATACAACAGTCTTTGGTTAACCCGTCAAAATACAATATTTAAGTGGCATAATATTTTGATGCACCATAATTCTATAAACCAAGGTTTTATACAATGGACTTAAGTTACAAACCTTTTTCTTGTTTTATTAAGGCGGGAAAAAATATACCTAAACGTACACCCCGTCGTTCAGGGTAATGAACAGGTCAGTCTGGGGCCCTGACTCACTAAATAAATCCGCCGTGTGTCGTCTGTCCACCTGTACTGGCATACCGCTGGAACTATGTGACATTACTTCAGTTGTTACAAGGTCCTCCTTTCCAAGGTCCTACTTGAATTCAATTAAAGACTTACCAACAACAGTGACTGTAGCTTCAGAAGTCACATCTCCGTAAATATTCATGGCCTTGCATGAATACTTCCCGGCGTCAGATTGCAGTACATCGGCGATGACCAACTCGTAGCAGCCACGGTCAGCGCGAGTGCGAATGATAGATACGCGCTCAGATTCTGATGACGTTATTATTTCTTTGTTGTCATGGTAACTGGAAAGCGATTGAATAATAGCTATATCCAATTTCTTAATTTCTACTTTAACTGCCTCAGAGCTTCTATCATCTATTAACCTTTAAGTGTGCACTGGTGCAAGTAAGCTTTGTCAGAAGGACAACACGACACGCCACTGATGTTCCTGTACCGGTGGCATTCATAATAATTTTAATTTATTACACAAGGCGGCCAATAAATGCATTAGTCTGTTTAAGAGTAAACACATATTTCCAAATATTCTTTGTTGTCTTCCATTTTCTTGTCTTTCTCTCAAACATTTTGTACTAATATTAAAACAATTATTTTTTAAGTTTCAGAACCAGTTAGATTCTTGGTAAATTACCCTATTATTCCTTAAAAAATAATGTTGAAAACCTGAACGACACTATTCCTTAGATCTCAAATCTCAGTAAGATCGCAACATCGTTTTCACGAATTAAAGTCAGCCTCGCATTGTGCATACATTAAGGCGAAATGACCAATTACATACCATAATAATAATAAGTAAATAGCTCTTCAAATAATTACTATGAAGTAACTTAATAAATCATAAGCATTTTAAATGATTGAGTTTCATAACTGGATCAAATAATCACATCATATCGCAATACAGGTCTGAACGTGGATATGTAGGTATGTGAGAGTGCTGAGACGGGCAGACCCGTGGCCACGTTTGGTGAGACCAATAAAGGATTTCAACAACATATATAATAGGTATATGCGTTAAAATCCATTTAATTATTTTATGAAACCAAAAGACGTTATTAAATACCAATACTTACAACTTAACCTCGGGATTGGGGTCGCCCTTGACTCTAACCATGAACCTTAAGTAGGTATTCTCTAATATTTCTGTGTCCTTCAATGCCACTAAGAAGTAAGGTGCTTTGAGAGCATTTCTTTCCCTCCTTTCTTCAGATGTTACTGTTTAAAAATATCGTATTAATAAACAAATACGAAATGTTGAATTGACATTTGAGGCAGTAGAGATACTACTTATTGCTTAATTTCATCTAAATTCATATGAAAAACAAGTTCAAATATTTTTCTATTTGATATGATTACCGAAATTTGGAAATTATTTAGGATGATTTGCCTCAAATGTAAATTTCTAAATATTTTTGTTATTGGTAAGTAAGAGTGTAAAATACTTATTTAAGTGCTGGAAAATACAGGAAAATTAAAATATAGAGTTCAAAGACGATAGGTAGTGACGATCAAACTACGTGTTATACGCTTTACGATGTCTTAATTGATGATCTTTGTGAGCCATGCATACGCTTAGGGTAAAAATATAATACTAATAACTATGCTAATTATAATAAATTATGTCTTGAGGAAATTAGATATATCTCGTTGAACAATAATGAAAAAATATGAGTATAAATAAGAAAGTGTGGATCACATAACATTAAGCAGGTCCATAAGGAACATAAGTTTTTTTTTAATGAAGAGTTAGACTAATCTATTTTCCCCAATTTAAAAAAATAAGGCAAATAAAGTTGACACTTACACTCCTGAACGACTAACTGAGCGGTACAATGAGTATTTCCTTTAAGATTCTCAGCGATGGCCGTATATACACCAGTGTCATCCTCCCTGCAGTGTTTCAGTTCCATTTTGTGAATGCCATTGTCTTCAGAGGTGACGACACAACGGTCCATCAGGATGTCGGGGAAAGGTCTGTTGTCTTTCAGCCAAGTGAGTTTGACATCAGCGGTCTCTCGAAGAACACATTCGAAGATAGCGTTCTCACCAGCTGGGGATTCAGAAGTTTGTCAAAGGGAGAGCTCGTACGTATCTTTTAAATGACATGCTAGTATATTTAAAATAATATATTATGCCGCGGTTATATTCGTTATTTAAAAATATTACTGTAATAAACAAATCAAATTGATATAATACATTAATAAATACTTTATAAAGAACGAGTTACCGTACGAGCTCTTTTTCGAAAGTACAAAGGATATTTGTATAAGCGATGTTAACATAATGTGTTGTGTAAGTTAGTTGACTAGAAGCATTATATACAAGCACTAACAGTGTATCTACTTCGAAAGATATAAAGTAAGTATTACATTATCACCGCAGTACTTACGCTCAATGTTTTGCCCTTCCAAAGTTTTCGAGAAAACAGGTTTACCATCCATAGTTTCAGATTTCCCCATCGATTTGACAGATTCAAATTCAGTGCTTATTGAACCATTTGAGACCGCAGTTTTAGAATATCTGCTTTTATAGGAAGAGCCTCCGTTTTTACCAGTTTCATAGGTATCTTCTGTGTTAGAAGAAATTTCTCCTACTTTACCGCTATCTACACTCGTCTCAACACTGTATTTTCTTGAAGCATATTTAGCAGCAATGCTATCAATTTTGCTTGTAGTATCAGACTCAGCCCCGTACATGGAGCTCTCGGTTTTACTTTCATAGTTGGATTCTATACCGTATTTAGAGGCTATGCTATCAACTTTGCTGGCAGAATCATTTTCAGAACTATATTTTGATTCGAGCCCATATTTTGAAGCAATGCTATCAATTTTACTCGCAGCTGAATCATATTCAATTCCATATTTAGATCCTTCAGTTTTGCTTTCATAGCTTGACTCAATACCATACTTGGAGCCTCCTTCACTTTTCGATGATGATGAATACTTAGATTCGTAGCGAGAAGAAGCAGTTCCCTCAGTAGCTCCTCCGGATTCATATTTCGTTGATTCTAAACGAGACCCACTTTCACGACGCGAGTATGACGATGTTAACCCGCTGCCTTCAAGCACAGATGAAGACTCGTATCGCCCTCCACTCGATAATTTTCGGCTGCTACTGGAGTATTCTAGGAATTTTAAATATAAATATTTTAATATTAAATAAAAATTGTATTAAAAATAAAGAGCTATATATTGTAATTATATTTCTTTTAGTTGAACATAATTTGTGAAATTGACTGAAATTGGCCTCCTCACCTCCAGAGAGCCGCGAACTACGACTGCTATATCTAGACATCTCCTCTTGAACAACTTCGTTTTGGGTTACAGCTTGGCAGGTAACAACACCCTCTTGGTTTGACTCTGCGCCAGTGAAACTGACTTCTGCTTGTTTGTCTTTAACTACAAATTCTGGACTATTTTTCTGATATTTTGTTTGTTCTTCATTTGAATGTTGTGCAGGTAAAACCACATGAACTTCCTCAACTTTTACTCCACTTCCTACAGTAGTTGAATATCTATGATGTTCGCTTATTGCTGATTTATTAACTTCAATATTATCTTCCGGCTTTGTTTCGAATGATGTTTCTTGCACAGGTGGTTCTTGTATATTTTTAACAACTTCAGTCTTGGTATCTGTTACAGTAACTAGTTTTGAAGATTGTTCAATAAATGCTGTAGATATTTCTGATTCGGATGCTGTTTTATCAGCTGTTATTGAAGAATGCTCAACTAAAACATCTGATTTTGATTCCGTCGATATTGCTTCTGATGGAGTTTGAACCACAAGTTTGTCGGTAGTTTTAGCTGAAATTTCAATTGCACCCTCTTGTGATGCAATATTAGTAGATGTTGTCTCTTGGGATTGTACTTCTTCTACCTTCAATTCAGATACAGCTACAACAGTTACTAAAGTGGTTTGCTCGGATTGTGAAGCTGAGGCAGTATTTTCAGTAAGCTTGGAGTTTGCCTCAGATACAGACAATTTAGTTTCTAAATCACTAGTTACGTGACTTTTTGTTGTACTTGCTGAGTTTATCTCAACAGATTGCACCTCACTACTGGATGATATTTCTGTGACTTCAGTTTTCGATATTTTCTTTGCTCTCTCACTTTCTAGAGACGCTTTCCTTTTGATTTGGAGCTCCTGAAGATCTTCTGTTGCTGATACTTCGGTGACTTGAGTGTCTAGCCGAGAACGTTTTTCTTTGGCCTCTGTTAGCTCTACTTCAGAGACCTCTGTAAGCTCTCTCTTCTTTTTCTTCTCAGGTTCAGTTTCAGGTTGTACAATTTCAGTAGGTAATACTTGAAGGTCGTCGGCTGCGTGTTCAGCTAATGCAACTGAAACATAACATACAACTTATTTGTTTTAAGGATAGGAAAGCTTAAAAAAATATTGAGAAGAAATGTTTTACCAATTAAAATACTGACCATCATAAAATAAATAGTGAAAGAGAACTATAAGTTTATAATATTAATTAAGAAAATGCTTAAAACAAGTTTTGTAACATTGTAGGTAGGTCTCCAGGTCCCAGTATTCAGCTGACTAAAAGGGTTTCGTCGCTAAAAAATTTGATAAGAATGACTCTAAGTTAACCTAACCAAATTTATTAATGTAGGTCTTTAAAGAAACAAACTTAACAGTGAATATGTTGTGTACATTGTTAAATGTAAATACATATTTATTCCAAATCTATTTTGTATGAAGATATTATTAATAAAATTTTTGTGTTTAACTTTTTATATATATTACTAAAGGTATTAAGATAGGCAAGCAATTACTTACCAACGTCACTAGCGTGTTTTCTGATCTCAGCAAGCCAGTTGATTTTAACTTTTTCTTTATGAGCTGTGAGTGTGACGTGGGCTGACGAGTTCTTATGACACAACTCAAATTTGAACTGCTCACCAGGAAGATCCTTGACTTCAACGTCGGGTAGCTGAAATCAAATAATTATTTAAATGATGTCCCGCATTAAGCATAATGTGATTGACCGCTAAGCTCAAGAATATTCGTCCCGATAGAGAAGGATGCAAGTTCAGAACCTGCATACAGTTAATCTCTCTGTTTTAAATAATGAATTCGTTCTTCGTTGTGTCGTCGTAGTGAAAGTCTAATTACTTCCCTTTTAACCTTGTATTTGGATGTGGTCCGGCAGAATTACTTTATATAATATTTATTTATTTATTTATATAGCACAGCTACAGAGAACAAACTGAATTACAATACATAAAATAACAATCTGATCTATCGTTAAGTCTGAGCTCCAATAACAGCTGGGCATAGCATTCACATAAAACAATATGAATATGAAAAAAGGGCTTTTACATACACTAGGTACTATCTTCATTCAACTTTTCCATACTAGCTTTTAAGTAAGAATGAATAGATTAGAGATGTGTAACTCAGGAGTGATTGATACAAAAGATGTATAATCCTTTCAAAATGCGTAATCAATCTTTAAATCTTTGGTTTCGAAAATACATCTTTAACTCACTAGCTCACTACGTTAGGATTGAATAGATGGAACGATGGACGTAGATTTATAATGAGACAATAGATAAAGGATATTGTGAATTGAAAAGAGATAACATAAGTTGTAGGCACGCACAAACGCACTCTTGAAATACAATGACGATAGGTACACGGAAATTTATACTCTCTGTCTTTTAAGTAAAAAGCTCAAAACCAGTTGCGACTTGAGGGAATGAGAGAAAAACTACATGAATCAATAGATATTTGCATCACTTATGATCAACTGAATGAATAACGTCATTCGTAACCAAAGATTTAAAAGAGTTAAAGATTTAAAAGAGTGATTTAAATCTTTCGAAGAAAAAGATTTATAAATCCCTGATCTCATTGGTGATTTAGTTTGCGCATCTCTGGAATAGATTGACTGAAAAGGTCCAGATCCTTACTAACACTATTGTGGGCTCTGCACATGCGGTAGATAGGGTCATTAAATGTGACATTATTGCGAGTAACAGGTAAAGAAAACAGTCTTTGTGTTCTTGCACTACCAATCTTAAGCGAGAATTGGCTTAGCAACTCGGCTGAGTCCCATTTTGCATTCATTATTTTAAACAAAGTAGAGAATTCCGCCATCCTGCGTCTATAAGAAAGTGATCTAATTGAAAAATATTCCAGCCTCAGTTCATAAAACGGCAATCTGCGTGTTACACCGCACCTAGCGGCCAAAATACGAAGAAAACGCTTCGGTATAGATTCGATTCGGGTGATGTGGCAAAGATAAAAGGGAGACCAAATTATTGAGTTGTATTTTAATATGCTTCTAACCAACGCTATATATAATAAGATAATACTATCAGTAATTCTAAAAGGTTTTGTTGTTCTAAGTACAAAACCTAAAACTCTATTAGCCTTAGCAACAATATAGTCATAGTGATGTGTGTACGAAAGTTTTGAGTCGAGTAATATACCAAGGTCTTTAACTACACTAAGCCGCTCGAGAACAACGTTATTAATGTTATGGTCCTGCATAATTGCTAGTCGTGTTTTAGTGAATGTAATAACATTACATTTAGCTATATTCAAAGTCATACAATTTTGAACGCACCATTCGTATAGTGTGTCAATATTGCGTTGTAGTATCTCGCAGTCACCCTGTGAAGTTCCAATATAATCTCCATATATATTTTAATCTCCATATATATTTTAATATTGTCAGCGTAAGCCAGACAATCACAAGATATCTTATTTAGAAGATCATTGACAAATATTACAAATAGTAAAGGTCCTAAATTGGAACCCTGTGGTATACCAGAATACGCATTAAATGGCAATGAATCGTAACCATATACCGTGACCAACTGGGTACGATTATTAAGGTACGACTCAAACCAACGTAAAAGTGAGCCATGTATTCCTAGATGGTAAGCCTTACGACAAAGCACAACATGATTAATCCTGTCGAACGCTTTAGAAAAATCGGTATATAACGCATCAACTTGTGTACGTCTATTGAAACTCGAATTCAGATAGTGAATAAATGTAAGAAGATTGGAAGCAGTAGATCTTCCGGGAATAAATCCATGTTGTCTGTCACTTATAACAGACTTTAAGTTAAAGTAAATATGCTTATACACTAAACTTTCAAAGATCTTAGCAAAACACGAGATAATACTAATTGGCCTATAGTTTTTCACATCCATCTTATTACCAGATTTATAAATCGGTACAATCTTTGTTAATTTCCAGAGTTCGGGAAAAGTTCCTGACTTTAAGCTTTTATTGAAGATAATATTAAGGGGACGTACAAGTCCACTTGAACAATGTTTTATTATGATAGGTGGGATACCATCAGGGCCGACACCTTTGTGCAAATCTAAACCTTTTATTGTAGAATTGATTTCAAAGTCTGTTATAATTATAGATGAAATGCAATTATTTGATTCAGGGAAATCAGGCCTATAAGAAGTTATAAATCCCTTGCTATGCACTGATGCAAAATTCGTTGCAATTAAATTGGCTATGTCAAGCCCAGTGGACGCGGTTTCATTTTCGAGAAACATTTGATTAGGGAGGACATTAGTTTCCTTTTTGGACTTTGTGTAGTTCCAAAACTTCTTAATATCGGTTCTAAGACTACAACAAGTCTTCTATTCTTTAGATATACAACTTAAAACATTCGTTAAAATAAATTTTCACTCTAGATCTCAACAAAATAAAAGTATCGAAATCGCGAGGATTGCCGAATTTTCGAAACTTGCGGTGAAACTTATCTTTTTCTCTTATGATTTTAATAAGCGGTTGCAAAAACCAATAAGGCCAGGACCTCTTTGACCGTGCTAAAGGCGTGTGTTTACTAATAATTTGCCATAAATGATTATAAAAGCACTGCAAGAAGTTATCACAGCTAAGACCATAATACTGTTCCCAGGGTATTTGTGCGAGTTCATCATTACAGGCCGAAAAATTTGTATTCCAGAATCGGTACTTGTTAGTATTACCCTCTTTTAAAAACATAGAACGAGTACATTTTATAGTTATTTCAAGTGGGGGATGGTGGTCCTCACAACGTCCAATAGCCTGTACCCCTGTTACAGCCGTGACAATTGCAGAGTTACTGAGTATAAGTTCTAGTATTCTATTATTTTTATTTAGGATTCTATTATGCTGTTGTACGTCACAAGTTGCCATCAAATCCCGTAAGGCAGATACTTTTTGATTGGATGATGCCAATCGATCACAATCTACAGTCCAGTCAAACTCAGGTAAGTTAAAATCGCCTACTATAAGACACCGATTAGATGTAGCCAGAAGTACTCTTTCACAGTTATTAATAAATTCTAAGTAATGTTCAAATGTTAAGTATGTGGGCAAGTAAATAGTGCATATAATTAGTGTACAATTTTTAAGACGAATACTGATCCAGATATCTTCGACAAATGCCTGCAACTCAGAATGATGTAGACTAATAAGACTGCTCTTAACCGCTATGAGTACACCGCCACCATGTGATTTATTATAAGTATTCAGAAACGGAAGACGGCGGTCTCTGCGATAGACAATATATCTATGATCTAAAAGTTCAGAAGATGAAACAGAATTGTCAAGCCAAGTCTCGCACAAACACACAATATCATAATTACTGACTATAATTGAATTAAATATATCAGTACTTTTACTTTTTATACCTCTAATATTCTGATAATATATTGATAACGTATACATAAAGAGTATGAATTACTGTACATAGGATAATAATTACTGAAATCAACAAATACAGGTCAGTGTAACGTGTTCAATACTTGCAGATTCTTCACAAAAATAAACGGCGATGTCTCATTCTTTCGTGCAAATATGCGGCCATTTCGTATCCAGACAAACTTGTACGATAACTCCTTGCACTTAGTTCTTGTTGCAGCATGCAAAGCTTTATTCGCTGGCGACAGATGTTCGGAGACATATATTGGAGAATTATCACCGGTAATGCCAAGTAACGACGAGCACAGTTTGTTCTTCGGATGGGATCTGTTGTATCGAGTGACAGCTGAATAAAAATCAACGCGACAGCGCGAGCTTTTCAGCTTGACAATGATTGAACGGGGGCGCTTGTTATCTTTACTGAGGCTGGCCACACGTGTACATTTTAGGATATCATTATCGTGTAGCTTGTAAGAAACAACTTCTGCAATCGTATTAATAATCTCCACGACACTCTCAGATTTATGATAAGGCACTCCATGAATCTCTACGTTGCCGTCCCTCGCTTGCTGCTCCACGACATTAAGCCGCTCAGACAAGAACTCAACAGTAGTGCGCAGAATATCGCACTCCAACTGCAAACTTTTATAGTCATTCATAATTTTGTTATGCGTCTTTATTAGATCATCGTATTGATTGCTCACGTATTGTACAGAGTTTTGCTATTCATCAAGCTTCTCATTTATGGGGGCCAACTCAGCGCGGACGGCCGCTCTTATTTCTAGTTTATTTATCTTGATAAGTTCGCTGTCCACAGGATGAGTTACAATATTAGTTGCAGTGGTTTTGTGACGCAGAGTTACATATTCACATTTATAAGTTTCATCATCAGCAGGGGAGGCGACATCAGGAATGACATTGTGGGACATAATATTATCCTTACGCACTGGAGTATCAGTATTGTCACCCTTTGGGCGTTTGTTAACGCAGGCAGGGCAATTCCACTCACGCTTAGTGCCCTTGCTGGTGGTACCGTAGAAACTGAGGAAGCGTTGTTCAGAAATGCCGGCACAAGGTAGGTCATACGTGCCATTGCATGAAATACATTTCAAGTAGTGTCTGTTTTTAATTGCACTAAAACAGCCTGCGCAATTTAACTTAGAAGCCATATTCAATCCTCTGAGAGACAACCGGAGTAGGTAAAATGGTATTGTACCGTCTGCGATGTATAGTCACTTGCTCGAGCGCATGAACCGGTCACTGAGCGCGGACGCACGCTATATTCACGGTTAAATACACTGCGTAACCGCGAGAGTAGCTTGCAACGTGTGTAAAAATGTCACGTCATGTAGCACCAACTGTGGGCCGTTGTTTTGTTGATATAAGTATTTAACAAAATTTATATTGTATTTCACACTTTTTAACTATTCCAGTATCATAATTCACTTCACAAATTGTCTGTTGACACTTTTTATAGTTTATATCAATGTGACTGGCGATATTTCACTGTTATTCAATAAATAGACCGAGAGTAGAATCGACATATGTGTTGCTTGGCATTTTTCTTAGTATCCTATTTGATTTTAAAGAGCTCCTTTTTGTGTCTTTAAAGTCCAAGTTACAATGATAACTAATGACAAAAAAGTGTGTGTGTACTTATGTACACGCGTTAGAAGTTATACTTCTTTGGCGTAACAAGATACAATTTTTTCAAAAATTTTATCTTTCGCCTTATTCTACGTCTGTAGAAAAAACGACACTAACAATAGAAAAAAGGTATTTAATACATTGAAAGTTTTATTATAACGCATTATCTAGTTAAATAAAGTTTATTTAAATATCACAAAAATTAAAATGTTGACTATAGCTAACTTCAGGGTGTCGGTTTTTCGTGACGGTGTGCGCGCGCATCGTAAAAATTTACTATCATCATTTTTCCCTAACGCGCCAAAAGAAGTATAACTTCAAAAAAAATAACTAAGATGGTTTATAAATAAAAAATACATACATAATACCTAATATATTCTATTTTTTTCCAGTGCAAATCCAGATATACGAGTATATTATATAAATACCATATTGCGCAGAAAACATGTATGTAACAGTTATGTTTGTTAACAAACAAAGCAGATAGTTCACAAATATGTACATACAAGTTATACATAGGTACATATATTCCAAACATAATTTGGAGTGTATCCAAATAGTTATTTTTTAAATTGACCTATTTTTGGAGTTGGATTCAAGATTGTGTTTTCTGTTTAATGAATGAAGTTAATTTTAGTAATTTGCGTTTGAGAAATTACTAATTGGCTGTAAATTAGGTCTGAACGTATATATAATTTGACTTAGATAATTATTATTTGTATCCAATATAAGTCTATAACTAGACTAGTAATACTATTATGGCATTTGGGCCATAACAACATTATATTACAGATGAATATATCATACCTTTATAATATCGTGCAATTCGAATACAGAGCGATCTTCTGCAACCCTTTTGACTTTACAGATGAGGGTCCGAGCCTTGAAGAGGAACAAATATCTTTCCCTGGCCTTGCCTTCAGCGTCGGTGACTGTAAACCAGTCGTGGGTGAGAAGACGACCAAGCTTGTAGATGTTCCCTCGGTAGCCTTCGATGCTAGCTAAGAACTTATTGTCTGTAGCACGATTTGGAACACCCAAGAATAGTTCTAAGGCTTTTATGAGGTCAGCACAATCTTCACCAAGACGTTTTGAGTATTTCACTAACTCCTGAAAGAGATTACACAAAGTTTAGGTATGATTTCAAGGTTTGTTACCAACTTTATCACCTTTTAGTATGTAATTTACAGAACACCAGCTTTCAAATAAATAATAATATAATAATATTCACGGACATTTCACACGACGTCCTCTGGTCCCAAACTAAGCTTAACGCTTCTGCTATGGGTACCAGATATATTACTTTTTTTTCTAAATACATACATATAATAGATAGAAAACAACCAGACGCAGTACAAATATCTGTGTTCATCACAAAAACAATTTTCCTGAGTGGGAATCGAACCCACGACCTCGTGCACATAAGTCGGTTACACTACCAACTACACCACGAGGCCCAATAAAAAAAGAATCATTAAAATCGGTTCACCCAGTTGAAAGATCTAAGGTAACAAACATAAAAAAATACAGTCGAATTGAGAATTTCCTCTTTTTTTGAAGTTGGTTAAAAATAAATATCTAATCTACACTTCTGCACTAATATTATAAAGAGGAAAACTTTGTTTGTTTGGTTGTAATGAATAGGCTCAAAAACTACTGG
The DNA here is from genome assembly GCA_948253155.1 of Leucoma salicis. Taxonomy (NCBI): domain Eukaryota; kingdom Metazoa; phylum Arthropoda; class Insecta; order Lepidoptera; family Erebidae; genus Leucoma; species Leucoma salicis. The sequence continues at coordinate 29,605,211 of OX411804.1, read as the reverse complement.
ACCGTTTTTAAAAATTCTTTCACCATTCGAAAGCTACATTATCCATGAGTAACATAGGCTAAATTTTATTTTGAAAAAAAAAATAGAGTTCCATAAGATATTCGGGTTTTTTCGGACACAAGGTGTAAAAAATCAACGAGACAAAAGTTACTTATTTTGCGTACGCTGCCTAAACTATAAAAGATAGAACCATAAAATGTTCTAAGTAATTGTAGATCTTATATTTCTCGGAATCAACAAAGACTGAGGGCTGATGACTACATTCATCTCAGAGATGCCTTAAATCATGACGCAAATGTTGATCCATCAAATATCGGTCAACGTGTCATATTGCCATCGTCATTTACGGGTTCTCCGCTTTTCATGCACGATAAAACGCAGGACGCGATGACGTACGTCCGAAATTATGGTAGACCTGACTTATTTGTCACTTTTACATGTAACCCCGAATGGCCTGAAATTAAGGCGGAGCTGCTACCAGGACTTTCGACCGTCATGACATAATTTCACGTGTATTTCATTTAAAGACGAAGAAATTCATCAAATTATTTGTCAAAGAACAGATATTCGGTAAAGTAAAATGTTATATGGCAAGTGTGGAGTGGCAAAAGCGCGGTTTACCTCATTGTCATTTGCTGTTCTGGCTAGAAACTAAAATACAACCAGATGAGATCGACAGTGTCATAGTTGCGGAGCTACCCGATCAAGAAATTGATCCGGTACTACACGACATTATAACTAAAAATATGGTACACGGACCCTGCGGAGAGCATAATTTAGCTGCACCATGCATGAAGAACGGTGTCTGCACAAAAAAAATACCCTCGCCGTTTCATGAACGATACCCAGCCCGGAGAGAATGGGTATCCAGTTTATCGTAGGTGCGATACAGGAAATGGCTGTTTGAGCACTACGCTACAAATCACGGGCAACATGGTGACGACAGATAATAGGTGGATTGTTCCATACTCCCCGCTACTATGTAAGACTTTTAACGCTCATATAAACGTGGAGTATTGCCACTCTGTACAAGCCATTAAATATATATGTAAGTATATAAATAAAGGTTCAGATCAGGCAACTTTTAGCCTTAGAAACCCACACGATGAGGTCCAAAACTATTTAAATGGCAGGTACATAAGCACATCTGAAGCTGTCTGGTGCTTATTTGAATTTCCCATTCACGACCGGCATCCTACTGTAGTGCATTTGGCCGTTCATCTAGAGAACGGTCAAAGGGTGTATTTTACACCAGGGACAGCTCATCAAGTTGTCCAAAACCCACGCAATACCACATTACTGGCATTTTTTGCTCTCTGAAATGAAGATGAATTCGCGAAAACTCTTCTGTATCATGAAGTCCCGCAATACTATACATGGGCAAATAATAAATTCACTAGAAGGAGGCGTGGTGAAGATGTAGTTGGACATCCGGAGATAAAAAAAGATGCCGCTTTAGGTAGAGTCTACGGGATACATCCACCACAATCAGAGTGTTTTTATCTTAGGATTCTACTGCACCACGTACGCGGTCCGACCTCATTTGCATACCTTAAAACTGTAAACGGTATTGTCAAAGAGACGTATCAAGCAGCTTGCCGTGACCGAGGTTTACTTGAAAACGATGACCATTGGGGTAACACTTTAAGCGAAGCTTCGTTATCACATTGTCCAAAAAAACTAAGGGAGTTGTTCGTAGTCATACTTTTATTTTGTCAACCATCGGAACCATTGAAGTTATGGGATACTTTCAAAGATCAGTTCTGTGAATATATTAGACATTGTATCAGACAACAAAATCAGGATAACATTTTACCCTTCACTGAAATCATTTATAATGAAGGATTAATTGTAATAGAAAACAAACTACTAGAATTAAACGACAAAAATTTAAGTGATTTAGGATTACCTTCTCCCGTTCGTACCCAGAATAATACTATTGACACAATGGTACAACAGTATAACAGAAATGATTTAACAGCGTTTGTAAATGACAATGTGCCAAAATTAGTACCAGATCAAAGACATGCTTATGAGACTATTGTGGATAGCGTGAACAATAACATGGGGAGATTATTTTTTTTGGACGCACCAGGAGGCACCGGAAAGATTTTTCTCGCAAATTTGATACTTGCTAAGATACGGCAATCAGGGAAGATAGCGATTGCAGTTGCATCGTCAGGAATTGCTGCAGCTCTCTTGAACGAAGGAAAAACTGCTCACTCTACGTTTAAACTCCCGCTATCCGTATCTTTAGATCAACGGTCTACGTGCTCTATTCGGAAAAATGGGCCTCTTGGTAAGTTACTGCAAGACGCGTCGTTGGTAATATGGGATGAATGCACCATGAGTCATAGAGCTCATGTGGAGGCCGTAGACCGTACTTTAAAAGACCTTCGAAGCTCTGCTAATGTCATGGGTGGTATCACTTTTGTATTTGCTGGAGATTTCCGACAAACGCTTCCAGTCTTCAACAGAGGTACGCGAGCAGATATTATGAAGGCATGTTTAAAATCGTCTCAACTTTGGACATCTGTTCAACATTTGAATTTGCGCACCAGCTCATCTACATGGAAATACGCATAGCAATTTTCCACAACAGCTGCTGAAACTTGGAGAAGGAATTTTTCTATCTTTAAATTTGGGCACCGATTATGCAGTTACTTTGGATGAGTCTCTAGGCCAAATAGTCCATAATTTAGATAGTCTGATAGATGCTATATATCCTGACATCGAAAACTTACATCAAAATGATTTTCGTTGGCTGTGTTGTAGAGCAATAGTTTCTCCCAGGAATGAAACAGTCAACGAAATAAACAATTTAATTATGCAGAAAGTACCGGGTGAAGTAAAGTGCTATAAATCCATAGACACCGTCACTAACATCGAGGACGCAGTGCACTACCCCCAGGAATTTTTAAATTCTCTGAACCCCGCTGGGCTACCACCTCATGAACTGTCGTTAAAAGTTGGCACGCCGATAATGCTTCTCAGAAATTTAAGCCCCCCCAACATGTGTAATGGCACGAGACATCTTATAAAGGAGCTAAAAGATAATTTAATAGTAGCGAAGATTATCACCGGCCCTGCAGCTGGTGAATTAGCTCATATACCAAGAATACCCATGATTCCTACTGATTTGCCTATACCCTTCAAAAGGCTCCAATTTCCAGTAAAAATTTCTTTCGCACTAACGATAAACAAATCCCAGGGCCAAACATTCAAATTAGTAGGAATTGATTTACGAAAAGAATATTTTACGCACGGGCAACTTTACGTTGCCCTTTCACAGGTCGGGGCTCCCGACCATCAGTATATTTTGTTGCCTGAAAATAATTTAACGTCAAATGTTGTTTATAGAGAAGCTCTACAATAATCGCTTTAGTTATCTATCCTAAAACAACGGGTTTCACTCCGGGACTGCCGGCTGAAGTGAAAACTTAGTAATAATTACCTACATTTAAATATTTTCATCATTAACAACTTTAACATCCTCATAAAGACAATCTATGCAGCCTGCGGATAATGACTGCGTCGTCAATGTTAGTGTCGGTGTCTGTGAATTGACCTGGGAATCCTTTTGCTGACTGTGTCTTTCCTGGGAAGGCTTTTTGCAGCGGTAACCGACATCCACGCGGGCGGAGCCGCGGGCGACCGCTATGTTAGCTAAAGATGGGCTAACAAAAAATATTGTTCACGCTATAGCGTGTTACTGTCGTAATTAATTAGTGATATGTAATTTTAAGAAATAACCTACAATAACTTCAAAATAATAATGTTTGGCGTTTGTTATTTTTATATTCTCTCATCGTTCACAGCGCTCCATGCCTATTTCACGCATATACCACATCCTTACACACTTACAATGAGTCAGTTATTTTTGTCTACACTAGAAATTACCTAGAAATAATAATTTATATGGCAAAACAACGTTTGCCGAGTCAGCTAGTCTAATATATAAAATTCTCGTGTCACAGTGTTGGTCGCCATTCTCCTCCGAAACGGCTTGGCCGATTCTTATGAAATTTTGTGTGTACCTATATTAAGTAGGTCTAAGAATAGGATGTAAACTATTTTTTCATACCCCTAAGTGATAAGGGTGGTACAACGCAATTTTTTTTTTGGACCAAATTTTTTATTTGAATTTTTTTATAATTCGGTATATAAGTTAGTATTTTTTTCTACGCTAGAAATTCCCTAAAAAATCTCTAGAAATAACTTATATGGCAAAACAACGTTTGCCGGGTCAGCTAGTAAACATATCAAATTGTTGTACCTACAAATGTTTCTTTACAGCACCTACAATGCTAATGGATATCAACAATCGTAAGTACATACATAAGTTGCCGCGCTTTCTACTCAATGCCACTATCAATGTACTTGTCTGATAGTCCCATGTAGAGGTATTAATATTAAACGTTTTTGCAATTTGTATTGTTATTGAAAATTAAACAACAATAAAATGTTTGTGGTTACTGCTTATGACCCTTGGGATATAAAGTTTTCAGTGTAAAGTACAAATTTATTTGTGAATGAGGGCAAATAGATTTTTAGTACGAGCGGGAATCGAACCCGCATCCCTTCCAATCCGGGGAAGTGCTCTAAGCCACTGAGTTACCGTACCGACCTTACGGAAATTACCTTTTTCCTCATTCACAAATAAATTTGTACTTTAAAAGTAACTGAGCATGTCAAATGCTAAAAAATATAGATCAAAATGTTTAAAAAATCGCGCCATCAAATAATATGAATTTTAATTGTTAAATTAAACTTACTATATTATGAATGTAAATGCGTTCCGATAGATGGCTTTGGTCGTAAAGACAAATGTGATGAGGAAATTGGGATGACCGTAAGGTCGGTACGATAGCTCAGTGGCTTACTCTAATCTCGACCAGTAGATACCCCCCTTTCAGTATTATTTTTTCAGTACGTACCTTGAGTAGTAATTGGTAGTCGTTTATTCTTTGGATTGGAAGCTTCAAATGTTCAGTGATGCCCTTGTCGTCACCAAGTTTATCAGCTAAATCCTGTAACATAAAAGTTAAAATGAATATGATATACACCAGGAGTTCTCTCAAGGGGACACGCAGCTGGGGAACCACCTGTTGGCGAACACTTTTGCAATTTAGATATTTTTTTTCAAAGAACGTTCATAATCTTTTAAAAAAATGTCCAGCATGAGGATCGATGCAACAGCACTTAACACGGGAGATCGGTCTCTAAGCCACAACTACAATATTTGATACAAACCTTATATATTTGGTTAAAGTACTAAAATTAAAAATGTTGCAAAAGTAATATGTCTGAGAACCTATAGTCTGAGAAGATTCGTTGAAAATAAGCTTGGATAACCCTGACATAAACTATGTCGAATTTAGACTGTTGGAGACTGTGCTTGAATTCTCCGATGCTATTATAAGCATACAATATGGTTGCTAAGACAGTTGACAAAATGAAATTTAAGACAATAAAAACAGTGATCTCTGCCAGAACTTTACTGGTAGAGTACAAAATATATTAGCATTAAACTGTATAACTAATGCAGAGTATTTTATTTCTTATAAAAAATCTTGCAGATTCCCCGCGTCTTCGTTCCTGTCATAGTGATAGGCTGTACTTACTTATCATCACGCCATTTCCCTTGCGGGGTAGGCAGAGAGAACAGAGTCCTCAACATTCATAACTCTCTTCATACACGCTCGCCGGTTTCGGAGACTCCTGACTCCACCTTCCTTCAACACATGACTAATTTGGTCTAGGTAGGTAAGTCTCGGTCTCCCCCTGTACCTACATCCTTCCACTTTCGCATTGTATATCTTCTTAGCCAGTCGCTCGTCTGGCATTCTTTCCACATGTCCGAACCATCGGAGCATTCCCTTTCGCATCTTTACACCAATACTCTCTTTCATACCTACTCGCTCTCTTACGTCATTGTTACGAATGCGGTCAGTCAGCCTCACTCTCCGCGATTCTCCGCAGAGATCGTATTTCGACCGCATTGATTTTGCTCTCATGCTCCTTTTTACATACCCAACTCTCGCTTCCATACAATAACGTTGGGATAAGCACTGCGTTGTGTATTGCGACACGTGCCTTCTGGCTGAGGTGATGGCTGCCGAGAAGTTGTCCCAATGCTCCGTTCACTCTATTTCCCGCATTCACTCTTCTTTCTACATCAGTGGTGTACCTTCCATCCCGATTGAATCCACATCCAAGATATACAAATTCATCCACTTGTTCTAGCATACCATTTCCTATTGCTACTCTAACATCTATTCTAGCTTCTTCTCTTTCAAAAACCATTACTTTGGTTTTTCTTACAATCTTCTGCCATTACGTCGACTAGGGTTTGCAGGTCAGTCGCAGACTGCGCTAATAGGACCGCATCGTCTGCATATAGCAGCAAGTTAACCACTGAGTCGCCCATTTGAACTCCCACATTCATTTCATTCAACCTTTGTAGACATTTATCCAGATATATGATAAACAGTCTGTCTGATAGAACGCAGCCCTGTTTAACGCCGATATTGACGTCAACTTTCGCTTCCATATAATAATGTTTCTCGATTCAAGCCAATTTGTATAAATATTCTCTACTACAGCTTGTGATGCTGTTCGCGAAATAGGAACACGCCAGAATTTGTAAATAAAACTAACATAGAAAGAAAGAAAGAAAGGTTTTATTGCAACAAACAAAAGCACATTCACATATTAATTTAAAAAACGAACAATAAAATGGTTCAACAAGAAATCAACAAACATTCTACAAAATAATAAAAGGAAGAAATATCAATTAAGTTTGTTACAAAACGACCCCAACTCAGCGAAATGCAGGTCATGAAACCTGCGCTGGTCTTCCGTTGGGGCGTTTTCGTGTCACGGATGCCAGTCACAAAGAACAGGTTGATGTCTTATCAACCTGTTCTGATACATATATATATATATCCTGACTATTTAGATATTTTTATATATATTTTTAGCATTTGACATGCCCAGCACTATACATTAGTATAGTGCTGGGCATGTCAAATGCTTCACATTTTTCACTTTGTGTTTAATATACCCTGACTATTATAAAACTGTAACAGAGCCGCGCCTTTAAGATATTTAAGAAAAAATGACTCCACCAGCCCACATATGCGCGTCTAAACACAAAACAAATTTCCAGATCCCTTGTTTGTTTATCTGTTTGATTAGACCATAGACTAAGTATGGTCCGAGGATTGGTTGGACCTAATAATTGGTACACATTCCATCCCACCACTATATCGGGAGCCTGATATATAACCTAAAAAACACAAATACAAATATTTACTAACTAAAATAATTCTAAGTTTCAAAACTAAATTAATTACTGAAGTGTAAACATGCATGAATTTTATAACTACTTAAAACACAAAGCATCTGCCACTATAACTGAAGTTTTTGCTGGTTCAAGAGTATTTCTTTAAATTTGGTTTTGAACATACGAAGGCTTTTCAACGTGAGTAAAGGGGGCTGCAGAACATTCCAGCAACGAATGGAAGAAAATCTAAAACTACCTCGAAAAGCCATAGTGCGATGTTTTTGAGTAAGTAGAAGAAAAGATGACGCTCTATTTATATACTGATTCTCCTCCCGTGCCCATGAAAGTTTATTGTAGAGATAACCTGGAGTCTTATACATTACAATACCAAATAATAAAGTAGCCAAATGAAGCTTCCTGCGTGCAGTAATTTTCATAAGGTTGCCTGCGTTTAAGAAAGGTAACATGTGATAGCAAAATCGAGCACATGCGTTTTGTACCCGCTGTATAAGCTTCTTCGTTCTACCCAGTATGCATGTACCATAAACGCTATCAGCATAGTTTAACTTGGATAAAACTAGAGATTCACAGAGAGAAACGCGCAGATTGACTGTTAGGTACGGCCGAATTCGGTACAGGAGTTTGAGACGGTAGAAACAATTTCGCACAGCATCAAGCACATGAGTCTCAAAGTTCAATTGACCATCAAAGACTACTCCCAGATTACGAGCCTCAGAGACTCGCTCGATTTGAGAACCTTCAATATTTATAGAAGGATTTTGTGCAACTATTTTATTTACACAAGCTTTAGACCCTAATATTAAATATTTAGATTTGTGTGGGTTTAGTACTAAGGAATTTGCTTTAGCCCACTTGGCTATTCTGTCTAAACATAGGAAGTATCTTGATTACAAATGAATAGATATGGAATCTAAATCAAACATTTCGTATCATATTTTATATATAAGTATATCCGTTCGAGGCAACGAACAGGGTAGTGTGGGGCCCTCACCCACTAAATAAACCCGCCGCGTGCCGTCTCCGCCTTTATTGGCGGGCCACTAGACCTATACATTACATATTACATTCAGTGGTGGTCACGCGATTCCCTACTCTAATTACTTTGTACCCAACTAATAAATTTAATTTTACAAAACGTTGAAGGTTTATAGATGAACGTATATATGGTGTAAACAGCTGCGCTACATTTGACGTCATACACGAAAGTAAAGATCAACAGATTTAGGCGATTCATTGAAAAACCTATGTGACGTCAAGAGTGAGTTGTAAACATATTCTAATTGTAAAATGATTTTAGCAGTATATGTATAAAAAAATCGTTACAAAATCCCTTTGAAAGAGAAATAAACGAAAATTAACCGTTTGGTAGCAACAGTCTATGAAATCGCTGAGAATATTGTTTTATTTTAAAAACCTTTTCGGCAGAAATTCTTAGCAAATAAAAAAACGATCTGGATTTTTGTTTGCTCCAAAGCGAAAACCTCAAGGAAAATGGGAACACCATTTTAATTTTGTTTGCTTCGAACCTTGGACTTCGAAGATTCACAAGGAAACTTCTTAAAATCAAATATAAAATGTAAACTTGATTGAAATATTGGTAGGCTTATGATATTAGGTTCATTCCGCCGTTTCGTGCAAGTTTGATCGATCCGCTGATTAAAAAAAATATATACCTACTACCCAGAAAACAAAAATAACTACCCCACAGGAACCGTCTATTTTTCTGCGATAAATATTAGCCTATATCCTTTTCTGGACTCCAGACTATAATATATGCAATTTCATGATGATCGATCTAGTAGTTAGGGCGTGAAAACATTAACCAATAAACTAACTTTCGCATTTATGTACAAGCACAACTCTTTTATTTATAACGTTGTTTTTCTGCTACTTCTATTGTTTTTAATCTATACTATAATAAAGCTGTAACAGAGTAGCTGTAACTGAGCTGTGTCTGTACATTTAAGATAAAAGTAGTTTCTTAGGCTATATAGGCGTGTCTAAACAACAAACAATTTTTTTTAGATTTTTTGTCTGTTTATTTGTTCGCGCATCACACAAAAGCTACTAAACGGATTTTGATGCAACTTATTTTATTTGGTAGCTCTTAATTAGGCTTAAAAACTCGTAAACATTTTATCCTCCTACTATATGGGGAACCTGAGATATAACCTAAAAAACAGCTTTTGGCTGCGGCGAAGCCGCGGGCAAAGGCTAGTGGTAAATAAGTACAGATACAGATCACAATATCTACTGGAAATCGTATTTAGAACACAACAACGAAGAACCGATTAACTATAATTATATTTAACCCACCTTGACATATTCCGTCAGTTGCCTCGCTTTGCCAATAGTAATCTGCTTATGAAATATGTTATTTAAAAAACGAGAACAGAAACTTTTTAAAAGTATAAATTATTTGTGAATAAGGAAAAAGAGATTTATAGTAGGAGCGGGAATCGAACCCGCGTCTTTACCAATCCGGAGAAGTGCTCTAAGCCACTAAGCTATCCTACTAATCTTTCGATCATCCCAAATTCCTCATCACATTTGTCTTACGACCAACTCCCGGTTCGATTCCCGCTCCTACTAAAAATCTCTTTTTCCTTATTCACAAATAATTTATACTTTAGAAAGTAGCGGAGCATGTCAATTGCTAAAAAATATAGATCTAAAAAAAAGAACAGAAACTATTTATCAATATAAAACGTTCTCTATCAAAAACCAAAATACCTGACTCAAAGGAGAATGTCAATTGTGCTAGGCGATTAGGCCCAGTACAATAATCCATTTGCCTTCTTGATTTCTCATCTATCTAATAGAAAAAAATGCCTAGTTTCATAATCTATAAATAGTTTTCATTTTGGTACCCGAGTTAAAGAGAAATTCGTATTTTCATTTAATAAAGTGAGGTTATAATATGCCTTAAACTGAATTTATTTATATGAATATACCTTAAATTGAATTTATTTAAAAATCTAGCATTTATGATTTATTTGTTCAGAACAATAATATTTAGATATTTTTATATATATTTTTAGCATTTTCACTTTGTGTTTAATGCAGAACAATAATTTCAATCAGGAAACTAATCAATAATAGTTCTGAGTCTGACTGAAACCACGACGCGTATTTATACTTAAGTTGGTTCTCTAGTTACCTATGTTTTATAGGGAATTATTATCCTGAAAACAAGTCTATGCCTAGTTAGAATGGCTAGAATATTCATCAATGGGAGTGGGGGTCTTGTAGTGTGGACCATAGGAGCGCTTCAGCCGATGCTCAAGGAGTGGGCAAGTCTTTATATTCCAACAAATGGTATGTTTTAAGCTTTGCTGTTTGTTTAATTAGCATCGAATGGAAATCGATTTGATATTTTCTAATAATTACAAATTATTAAATCCTGGCAATATTTTATATGATATGAATATAGGATATGATATATAAGCAATTTTATGACTATTAATTAATTTTTTTTTTGTCCGGTACGAAAACTTATAATATTAATTGCTTGACAATAAAAAAAAATGTATGAATTTAGCTAAGTAATTTATTTAGGCACAATGTTGTTTTTCCTGGGCCCAATAATAGGCACCGTCCTTACAATACTTATAAATACTAAAATTAATATTTGCACACAGGAAATGATGTGGTCTTGATTGCATTTAAAATTGTATTGAATTGGAATGCTGGGTCAGAGATTTCGGTAGGTACCTACTTAGTCAAGGCTATCCACTGAAGGAATGTAATATGGTTCCGGTGGACTCCCAATAAAGGCGGAGAGACGGCACACGGCGGGTTTATTTAGTGGGTGAGGGCCCCTCCACCCCCAATACTACCCTGTTCGTTACCCCGAACAGGGCGTGCGGTTAGATACCTACTTACATATTTTAGATATTTTTATATATATTTTTAGCATTTGACATGCTTAGCACTATACATTAAACACAAAGTGAAAAATGTGAAATCGAAAATAACAGTCAGGAGCAGGATTTGAACCTGCATCTTCTGGATACCGTCCAGATGCTTTACCAATTCAGCCATCCTGACAATTGCTCCTGACTGCTAATTTCGATACCTAACGTCTTTAGGTGACGTCTTTGGGTGTCAGGATGGCTGAATTGGTAAAGCATCTGGACGGTATCCAGAAGAAGCAGGTTCAAATCCTGCTCCTGACTGTTATTTTCGATTTCACATTTTTCACTTTGTGTTCAATACCTACTTACATTTAAAAAAAAATTAAAGTTCACTCAGCAGCTTCAAAGCAGGAATATCAAGACAAGAATGACGACTGTATTGTCAGTTGGCTTATAGAATGGTCTTTTCAATCCACGTGACGTGAGCCTTTGGACTCACTGCTTGGGCGAAAGGCAAGGGTGATAAAACTATTGAGTTTGTATTATATTTTAAAATGAATGTATTGGTATCATACTGCGTTTATGCTAATATATTTTTTCAATCTCTATAGGTACGAGTACATGATTGTATTTAGTTGAATTCCTTCAATACTATAACACACATAAGTATACACATTTCTATTTTATCCTATTACAAAAGTTATGTTGTCTGTGTGGTGACGTACTAAGAATATAAATGTCACCACCCCATCCTTTCCCACGGGTGTCGTACAAGGCGTCTAAGTGAAGTGAGAAATTATCACCCATTGCATTACTGGTGGTAGGGCTAGGTACCAAGTGAGGGTCACTTGCTATCGGATCCGAACGGGTCGGTACCACCGTCTCCTGTGTGACCGGTCATGAAGCACGTCAGTATGTTTTGCTGTAGCAGAAGATGTATTCTTTCATTTTTCATACCTGAGAAGTGAAATGATGCGCAGCGGCTTGACAATACTTTTGATATAGTTGAGTTCATGAGCGACGGTTACCACTTACCATCAGGTGGACCGTGGCTCGTCTGCCACCATAAGCAATAAAAAAATAAGAAACATCAGTATCAAATCGTTTGCATATACCAATTATTTTTTTCTTTTTAGTGCCTAGGTGTAAGTGTGAAGGTAGTTTTCTTTTATTTAAAAATAATTTATTTTCGGTAGTGGAATGTATAATGTATTGAGTGCATTTTACGAGTTTGTCAATAATAGTAGTCATCAAGATTATAGTTAGCGTATGACTTGTCTGAAAAGTAAACAACTTTGTGATTTCTATTTTAGCATTCGACATGCTCAGCTAATTTATTTGAACAAATTATTTATAAAATTGAAAAATAGAGAGATATACTCCGACCAATATTTAAACCTGTGTCCTTCTCTATCTGGGGGAGTGCTCCGGACTGCTAAGCTAACACAGACACCTAATGAGGACTTTCAATCTCCATTTCAGAATTTGTTTTTGGAAATCTTTGACGTACACCATCTATCGGATGTATTTGAATACATTATACTCCGATGTAGTAAGTATAGTTAGATACTTTACTATTACAAATTTACTGAATTACAAATTTTTGTTTTCAACCAGTTGTAAACTTAACATCCCTGAGTAGGAGTTCAAATGCGACGCAATATTTCTGGCAACTACCTCGTATTCTTCGCGTCCTAAAAAACATAACATTATGTATGTACTTGTACTAGTTATTAAAAGAATTCGCGATGTCGAAATGTCTGCAAGCAATTAGGGCCATTGGCTGCAGTACTACAGTACCCACCATCTGTGTTTCTGTTTATAGTGAGCCATAAAGAATTGTGTAGTTTGTTTATTCAGTTTACAATTGAACCTTCTATTTCAGATTAGATTATAAATAATGGAGTAAAATTGAAACGTTTAAGAAGTTTTCAGATCAACAATGGATGTTGTTTTTTTCTTTAGTAATATCAGATTCCGCTTTAAAAGCGTCGAACTGGCGTCCAGCAAGGCGATGAGGTTTTGTCGGTGCGAGGTGGGTTCCAAATTTAATTTAATTTATAATAGATAATATTATTTAATAGACCATCTCAATGCAATAATCTTGCTTACCTTATATGTAGGTAGTTTATAGTCGTCATTTTAAGGCAGATAGTCTGCAGAGCGTGGCGGCACTGAAGTGACCCCAGTGTAACCAACTTGTATTGTATTATACCATCTTGTATTGTATTATACCATCTTGTATCTTGTATTGTATATTCTATTTATAATTTTTTGTAGTAATTACTTTGGTTTTATATTGTAGGTACACTTTTTATCATTCAAGTAACATTGTTATCTTTTATACTAATACACGTCAAGCGTCGACAGAACATTGCTGAAAACCAGCGTTGCTATGGTCACATGCAACATTAGCTTAAAATGTAAATTGTGCTTTGTCTTCACAACTATATTTATGTATATAGAAATTAATACTTTCTTTCTTTCTTTGGGTAGAATGAAACAACACATTGCACTAAGATTTATAAAATTAAATGAGAGCAAGTATAGGTATGAATTAGCAAAAAGTTACACAATTGAGTCAATATGATATAATTAAAGTATGTCACTCCATGGTACATGAATTATCCCTATGCCACAAAAGCTATCCCACAGGAACCTAACACTTTTCCTGGATAAAAAGTTAATTCATATAATAAGCTATCTGTGTGCCAAACTTGGTCCAAATCTGTTCAATCATTTTTAGTAATTAACAAAAATTCAAACGTTTGTTTCTTACCCACGCTTTTTTATTGCTTATCCACCATAAGCAATAAAAAAGCGTGGGTAATAACGGCCCACCTGAATGGTAAGTGGTAACAGTCGCTCATGGACTCAACTATAACAGTACTGTCAAGCCACTACTCACCATTATTTCCGTGGATATGAAATAATGCACTAGGCTGTCTCCCGCTACAATCAAAACACAACGAGCCAATTTCAATAGAGAAGACGGCTGGGTCTTACCATCAAGCTGGAATCCTGGCCTCACCAAACATAATACAAGAAGGCACACCACGAGATTGCAAGACACAGTTAGCGCTTATTGTGTGGATAAAACCCACAGTAGTGATTAGTTAGTAATTCCGCATAAATTTAATAATCCATAACATGTTGTTACCTACCGAGTTTTCTGGCCGGATCTTTCTCAGTCAGGCCGCGTTCCGATCCGGTGGTAGCTTTTTAGTCTTAGCTTCTATTAAAATCAATATATTTAATAATATAAACTAATAATCAATATTGTCTTCTTACTGGTAGTTTTTTGATTACTTAAAAATTTTAATTGGTAGTTTGTGGTAGAATTTTTAAGCACTAAATATAAACAAAAATTTTAAAACTTAAAGAGGAGTATTATACTAATTTTATTATACTAGCTTAAAATCTCATACATTGTAAGCATAAAACTTAAAGTAGATATTTTTAATTGTGTTTCTAAAGAAATATTATGTGGGTTGAAATAAATAAACCAAAAATTTGTAAAATCATATTACTTTGGGTAGATGAAACCGTTGAAACAACATATCAGCTTTGGACATCTACCATCTAAGTCCACCCGTGATCATGAATGCTGTAAAGTATTCGAAACGTCGGGATAGTATAAAAATCAAGTAAACGCGATAGATTCCGTAAACGTAGTTTTATTTCAAAATGTGTAAAATTCATTTAATTTTTTTTAAAGAGGTTGTAGTTTTTTTATTAATTATATCAAATTATAAAACTGTACTTTTTTTCTTTTATTAATTTGTTAGCGGGTTTCACCGCAACACCACGCAGAAGAAGTCAAAATCTACTTTTGTCATAACCCAGTGGTTTACCACTAGGTTTTAACCTAGGACTGCAAAGACAGTAGTATCGAGTTAGATTCCCCATTTCAAGGTCATGTGGGACAACACATATATTCTAAAATTCTCGAAAAATCTGCTGTGTATGCAGTATGATGAACCTTGCTAGGTGAAGGAACATGAGGAAACATACAAGCCTGAGAAGTTCCGCACTGGGCCAGCGTGGTGGGTTACAGCCTGAATTACTCTCACTCTGAGAGGAGACCCGTGCACTATAGTGGGACATTAGTGGATTTTATACTATTAGTAAGATTCATATTAAAGACTTCTACAGATTCTATAGTCGGAGAAATTCTATGTCCGTAGAAAGCTGATCTGAAATACGATTTTGTATGTATTTTAAGTGTATCTTATTGCACACAGTACTCGTCTCCACAGAATTATTAGATCTTTCATGGGGCAATGTATATGCTTTTACAATAAGATTCCTGAAAATGTCCGAAACATGCCACTTAATAAATTAAGAAACCTATAAAAATTAGACTTTGTAATCAAGGTTATTACACTGTTTCAGATTATCTTGAAGATAAAACAAAATGGGCTTGAGCTGCTCCTCATTCATTAATTTTCAAAATTATTTTAATATTAATTAACAATTGTGAAACAAAATACTGCTACAGCAGAGTTGTCCACTTCAATACGAAGTCTAGCAGTCCAAACGGAATATTTTTTTGAAATAATGTGTGCATGAAAATGAATCTTCAGGGAACCTGATTACCTGAGGAATGAGAATTTGTCCAACTTCGCTTTAAATATTGAGTCAAAGTAATAATATGATGATGATTGCATTTGACATGCTTATAGCATTATAAATTAACACAAAATGCGAAAATGTAAAAGCGAAAATAACAACCACGAACAGGATTTAAACCTACATCTCCTGGAATCTATCCAGTTTAAGTGAGCCTCCACGAGACCCCACTGGGAGGACAATGTGCTTTCTGAAGCAAAGAGGAGGTCAGGCATTGCCAAATATATCTCATTTGCTCTAGTTGGGCGAAAGTTGCTGTGCTTAAGCCAGTATCGTAACTAAAATATTTGTGCTAGCAGTGGACGTCGAAAGGCTGATGGATGGATGATGGATGATAAGTACGTAGTGTTTTTCTGAGGCTTATAAGCAGCAACCATCCATCCATCCATCCATCCATCAGCCTTTTAAAGTTCACTGCTGGACATAGACCTCCCCAAGAATGGGGGATAGTGCCGTAATCGCCACGCTTGGCTGGCGGGTTGGCGATCGCAGTGGATATTGTTAATACTCGAAGGAGTGCTGCTGCCCACTCCCCTGGTAATCCCTCAGTCGGCTCTTACGACTCCCATGGGTGGAGAGGGGTGGGACAATTCTAAAGACGGCCCCACACGACTAAAAGCCGCAGCAACCAGCACCCTGTTATCTTTAAAAGACTTCAAAAAAGGTGTTCTCAAATTACTAATGTTACAAAATTTCAAAAGCGAGTTTGTTTGTTTGTTACGCTTTGACGCTGTAACTACTGATCCAATCATGGATGAAATTTTGCACACATTATTGTCTGGAGTCCAGAAAAGGATTTAGGCTACATACTATTTATCTCAAAAAATGGATAGTTCCTGTGGAGTTAGTGTTGCAAAGAAATAATTTGTGTGCTGTATAGTTACGTACCTATTATACATATTGAAGTCCACGCCGGCAGAATCTAGTAGGATTTTAAATATTTTAAAGGTTCTTTGTTTCATCAATCAGCCTATTACAGTCCACTGCTGGACATACTCTCCTAACATACGCCATTGCACACAGTCCTCCGCTTTCCGCATCCAGTCTGTCCCAGCGACCTTTTCGAGGTCGTCGGTCCACCTAGCTGGGGCCCGTCCTACCTTACGCTTACCAAGTCGCGGTCTCCACTCTAGGACACGCTTGCTCCATCGGCCGTCCTTCTGCAGATGTGAACAGCCCATTGCCACTTCAGCTTACTGAGCCTGCGAGCTATGTCGGTAACTTTGGTTCTTTGTCAGATTACCTCATTACGAATTTTATCCTTCAAAGAGACGCCGAGCATAACCCAAGGTATGTACAAGGTAGACATACTCCTGAACAACTTCGAGCATCGAATCATCGACGTAAATCGCCCGGCGTGACATGTTCATTAAACATGGTCTTAGTTTTATCCAAGTTCATGCCGAGGCCGACGTCTCTAAGCTATGCAGCATTCCGCTTAACTGTTCCAGTGACTCTGCAACGATGACGATATCATTGGCAAACCGAAGGTGTGAGATGTATTCACCGTTGATGTTAATGCCCCGCCCAGTCCAGTCTAGTGTCTTGAAGACGGCTTCGAGTGCATTGGTGAAGAGCTTGGGGATATTACATCCCCCTGTCTCACCCCTCGACGCAGCTCGATCGGGTTGGTCTTTTGGTCTTGGAGCTGAACGGTCATTGTGGCGGTATCATATAGACATCTCGGAACCTCGATATAGCGCCAATCGACGCGACACCGCTGCAGAGCATTCAAAACCTGGGCGGTTTCGATGGAGTCGAAGGCTTTCTCGTAGTCCACGAAAGCTATACACAGTGGCATATATTCTTTATTTATGAACAATAAATTATTTTTAAATAAAAAAAAACCGCCTTCAAAAGACACCTTGAACCAAAAAACAAAAAATAATTTAGTATTTACATTTAGGTGTCTAGCACACACCTTATGTGTTTGAAGTCGGTGCCAAGATGATGTTAAAGTTATTATAAGTAGGTATATAACCTACCTGTTGTTTTTGTTATTATATGAGTATAAGTATTGTTTTGTTATTTTTAGACTAGGCACCGACATTAAACACATCAGTAGGTGTCTAGCACGGAAATTGTATGTAAATTCTAAATTATTTTTTGGTTTTTAGTTCAAGGTGTTTTTGAAGGCGGTTTTTTTTTATTTAAAAATAATTTATTTTTTGCTTTTTAGTGGTTATTTATAAAATAGGTGCGTAGATTACAGTAGATGGTACATGATGGGGAGGCCTTCCTCGGAGCACAGGAGTCTGAAGATGATAAATATGAGCGCCTAAAGCGCAGTAGAGAAAGAAATAGAAAACAGCGAAAGTCTTCCGAAGACCGTGAAGAAAGATTGGCTTACCCATATATATATAATATGGGTACGCCAACTAAACTGCCTCGGTGGTACAGCGGTAGTGTGTGCGACTGCTGATCATAAGGTCTCGGCATCGATCCCGGGTCGGGCAGTGTTATTCAGCTTTTCGTAAAAACATAAAGCCGAATTGAGACCCTCCTCCTTTTCGGAAGTAGGTTGAAAACTTGGGTGGTTCCGTTTAAAATTCATTGGTATCGGAACTTGGACTTCGCAAACAGGTGTGATGCTATGTTTTACGGAATTTATCGCTGATTTTCTACTATCTCACCGTTACAAATACTTTACAGCATTCATTGTCAGATAGACTACTTCTTCTTGTTGAAATCTGTGTTTTTAAAAAAAACATGGATGTTATTCCAGTAACTAGCATTATTGTTGAGAAGAATCTTATTTTTGCTGCAGTAACAGATAAGTTTATATAGTTGTAAACAGTATTGACAATAATGGATGTTCACGGTTTGATTGTTTCAGTGACGTAGCGGTTCGCTCATACTTCACCACTTCAAACGCAGATAATGTTCTGCATATTATCTTTGCTTCATGGAGATATTTATAGAGATTCCATACGGCAATGACGTCTAAATATTAAAGGCCATTAATCAAATTATTGCAAAATACGGGATGAAAATATTATATAATTCAATATGGCTGTTTATATTGGAAGAGTTCTTGTTGATTTAAGCGCAAAGATGACTAATTTTTTTTACATAAATGCTTAGACATTACATATATACAGTCAATGATTTCATTTATCAATAAAAGTTTCATTTATCAAGTGTTTAAAATATATATATAAATAACAAAAACTTCCTGCTTATAAAATGGAATAACGTGTTATCTTACATTCGTATAATTTCATAAATCTTGTAAAATCAAAAGCTGAGTCTGATGTTCTAGAATCTAGCGAATAAACTTTTAGATATTATTACAAGTGTAAAATTAATTTGAGCCATTTTGATAGTGGGAAATATTGCATTTTAAAACATATTTTGTAGTGGCAGAGCCTTGCTTATCCCAGTACCACCCTCTCATAGAAGATTAGTGTAAGACAAGTGGAGGTACTCCTGCAGCTTTGTTTCGTATGGTGAGTGAGAGTGCTGGAGGTACAATATTCCTCCATAACCACTTCTTATAATCCTTCTTATCACCTCTTTATTATCCTTCCCATCTTCTCCTTATTATACTTTCTATCCTCTCCACCTCCCTTATCTTTCCTTGGAGATGGCGAGTGATGCCTCTAGTGGTGCTAGCGTCTATAGGCTACCATCAGGTATGCTGGCTTGCCACCCACGTAGTAAAAAACATTCAACAACATAGGTACATTTATAATGTATATTTGTTATGACAACACTGCACCAGGCAATAATCTCTGTATCACGGGTGACTTTACAAACATACAATTGATAAACAAAACGAACCCAAACTTCAACAATCATTGGTGGATAATATAAAAGGATTTGTCCTGTATGGGAATCAAACATAATATACTTGGCACCGGAATCCGTATCGTAACCACTCCATTACACATCTATATGAGCATGCTTATATTGCTGTCTCGGTAGTCTAGCGGCATTGTCGGGAAAACAAAAAGTTATTTGGATGATGTGAAGATATTATTTCTCCGGTCGTGTCGGAATGCCGTCCTATCGGACTATGACAGTGAAGGGACAGAGAGTGCACTTGTGTTTGCGCACTCGTGCACTATAATATCTCCTGGGTACATAGTTTGTTGACACTAGCCGCCGTGACCGAAATTACATTACATACATATTGTCACGCCTTGCTACGATCCTGACACACATCTTTCGCTTTATCTACTTTCATCAGCGCTTTCATGCATGCTCTTTGTTTTCGAGTACTCTTAACCTGGCCTTCCAGAACGTCTCCGATCTGTTCAAAATACGTTCGCCTAAGGTGATCTCTACCAACTTTCCCATTCACATTCGCCTTGTATATCTGTTTCGTTCTTTTTTCATCCATCCTCTCTGCGTGTCCGAACCACCTAAGCGTTCCTTTCTCTATTTTTGTCACTAAGTACATCTTCTTTCACACCACAGCATTCTCCACACCATTAACCGAAACTACGGTCTAGATTCTAGATCATTATTATTATAGTATATTTTTACCGACTTGCAAAAGAGTTAAGCCGTTTGGGGCCGGCACCAAGAATAGCTCCACCCCGTCTCTTCCTATAGGAGTCGTAAAAGCCGACTAAGGGATTACCGGGGGACCGGGCAGCAGCGTTCCCCTGTGTACTAAAAACATCCACTGCCATCGCCAACCCGCCTGCCAAGCGTGGCGATGATGATAAAACACCCATTTTGGGGAGGCCTATGTCCAGCAGTGGATGATAAAAGGCTGATGGATGGATGGATTATTATAGTAAAATTTAATGAACTCCTTAAGCATTCTAATAATCAAACATAACCTATGTACCTATACAAATTTCTATGACAATGTTTATATTGTTTGGATGTTCGCGTAATTAATCACGTGTAAATGAGTGAACGAATTTAGATTTTTTTTATTGCTTTCAGTGGCATATGAGCCACGGCCCATCTGATGGTAAATGGTAACCGTCGCCCATGGACTCAACTATACCGAGAGTATTGTCAAGCCGCTGCTCACAATTTAATTTCACCGCTATGAAATGAAAGAATAAACGGCTATCTCCTGCTACAGCCAAAACGCAACGATATGCTTCATGGCCGGTCACACGGGAGATGGTGGTACCAACCCGCTCGGGCCCGATACCAAGTGAGTACTCCCACTTGGTACCCAACCCTACCACCATACATGCAATGGATGATAATTGCTTACTTCCCTTAGTCTCCTCATACGACACCCGTGAGAAAGAATGGGGTGGTGACACTTGTATCCTTAGTCCGTCACCACACGGACTGATATTAGATTATTTTTGTAGTTGAGACACGGGTTTGGACGATAAAATGAATAGTTTCTATGGCGCAGTTATTTTTAGCATGTCGATGTAACGATTAACGAAATTAACGGGATTGAATGAAATGTGGATGTAAATGTAAACATGGAATGTAAACTGAGGGACTTTAAATTTGAGAGTAACTCTACCGTTAGAGACCAAGTTACGACTAGTATACATTGGAGAGAAATTAGATAAAGATTCCTACGCGTGGAACCCCAACCTGCAAGTTCTGGAAATTCGTTCCAGAACGTCGTAGTGCCGCAATAGACGAAGTAGAAATTGATTACTATAATTAGATATCTACTGTAGTTTAGTGGTTTAAAGAGTTCGTAATATATTTCCAGCTTCATAGGTTCAGTTCAGTTCAATCCCACGCATACATTTTATTTTTATTTTTGGAATATTAATAATTTTGTCAAGGTTTTTATCTGATAGAAAAAAAATATGTAATTGGTATCTATATAAGTTACAGTCTCTTGACTCTCTGTTCGCTCTGCTTACCTCGTAAGCGAGATAGCGTGATGGTATAAGTATGTATATAAGTTTGTTATGCATTATAATATGATCGTGCTAATATTATAAACGCGAAAGTTTGTGATGATATGTCCGTCAAATGGTGTATTTAAGCGGCTGAAAGGGTTTGGATGAAATTGGGGAAGTAGAGCAGACATTGAATTAATGTATCCTTACTTTTTATAAAAAAAAATATTAAAAGGAAAGGTATTTTAGGCATACAGACGCATTTGTTCGAAATTTGGTAGGTACCTATACAAGCTAGACCCCGAATAAACGCTTAAATATTTTTTTATTCCAATTAGATGCGCTTTAAGACACGGCTAAACGACTTGATAAAGGTTTCGTCCCTGCAGAGCCCGCGGGCAGAGACTTTTAAATGATAATATATATAAATCTGAACAAAATATACACACATCGATGTAGTAATCATAGTCAAATCCCTAAATACATATCAATATTAGGTCAAGGTCATTGGACAATCCACAGATCCTGCATACGCAGATCACAACCGCGCTCACGGTACGGCGGGCAGAAATTATAACATTGGCGCGAAGCTCCTCCCACGCTGCACTACAAATAAACCAGACTCGATGCTTGTAACATTACACCCGTAACATTGAAAAGAGGGGTAAAAAATCACGATATTTTTGCCACAGTCTAAATTAAGCGTCAGACGCTAATTGTGATAAAGTCGTACCTGAACGCGGGGTTGTTAAGGTATTACGAGAACACTATCACAGTCACACACTTCACTCAGGCGAGTGGTCGAAGGTCGGAGATACGCTGGAGCGAGCGAGGTGATCGCGTCCGCGGCTTCCAAGCGACTGCTCCTCTTAGCCCTGTACACGGCTGCTAAACATAGAACAGCCGCACGCAAGATGGTTTTAGGACTCCATTTCGCCGACGTGATTGTTATCTGTTGGGGAATACGGGAGCTCCGCAAGGTCGACAAACAGACCTTGAAACATCCTTGATAAAACCACGATCAACGCTACGATTAACGCTTAACTCTTTTCTCTCTGTTCTCTTACGTAATTTTTTATTATTACCATATTGAAAAGAGAATTACAGATGGTAAATGTGTGGGTAATGTACTAAATCGGTATTAGATTGAAACTTTTTAGATAGTAGAAGCAAGATAAACAGTAAAATATTTGGCATTCTGATCTGCTTCTCCTGATAAATTCTTTTTGTTAAGGCTGGAAAAAATGTATCTAACCGCACACTCCATCGTTCTACGAATAGGGTAGTGTGGGGACCTCTCCTACTAAATAAACACGCCATGTGCCGTCTCTCTGCCTGTACTTACCTACTGGCGGAAATGTGAAACTGTGTGAAATTACGTCAGTTGTGTTCTGATAAGTACCTACAGATGATAAAGGTATTAAATGGGTTCTTTTCAAGTGCGAAAATGTGAAGCCGAAAATAATATTCACGCAGGATTTGAGCCTGCAGCTCTTGGAAAACAGTTTAAGATGGTTTGCCGTGGTGACAGCCATAGTGACATCTGCTCAGAACTATAAATTTCAAGAACACATTCCTTCTTAATATCTTGGGCGACGCCTGCGATATCTGCCGGATGCATTTGCAAAGATTATTCCGACCAGGTAAGCTTAAACAATAAAGATTCATACCCAAGAATGACGCTATAAATATTTCGATATTTTTATGTAAATTTTAGCATTTGACATGCTCAAACATTTACCAGAACACAAAGTACGAAAATGTGAAATCGAAAATAATATTAAACACAAAGTGAAAAATGTGAAATCGAAAGTAACAGTCACGAGCAGGATTTGAACCTGCATCTCCTGGATACCGTCCAGATGCTTTGCCAATTCAGCCATCGTGACAATTGCTCCTGACTACTAATTTCTATAACATATTCATACTTAACGTCTTTGGGTGACGCCGGCGCCATCTGCCGGAAGTATTTTCATACATTATACCGGCCGGCTGTTA
The DNA here is from genome assembly GCA_948253155.1 of Leucoma salicis. Taxonomy (NCBI): domain Eukaryota; kingdom Metazoa; phylum Arthropoda; class Insecta; order Lepidoptera; family Erebidae; genus Leucoma; species Leucoma salicis. Next base: position 29,581,629 of record OX411804.1, on the reverse strand, counting down.
TCACAAACCATCATGTGGTGTGGCTCGTCTACCGTCGTAAGTAAAAGGCTCTGGTATCCACTAAAATTTATAGACAAAGAACTAATTATATTTGTGAAATGTGGAAAAAGAGAACTACTTTGAACGGGAATCGAACTTGTGTCTCTTCCAATCCGGGAAAGTGCTCTAACCTCTAAGCTATCGCACTGACCAACGGTCATTCCCAATCCACATCACATGTAGCTAAGCATGTCAAGTGCTAAAATACAGATCAAAAATATTTATAGACAATCTTTTGAAAGCTAGAAACTGTTGATTATTCTCTATAGGTTCAATCAAAAAAACTTTTACGTATTCCTTTTCACAAGAAGGAAAGTAAGATGGTGAGTTTGATTGAAATAATACTTGTAGTGTTTGAGGAAAATTTCACTTAGTAATATCTTATGATCGGCATAACCTAAATAGTCAAACTGATGAACTACGACGGGTTTCTTTCAAAGATTTAGCATTTTTATTTTAAAATAACTGAGCCGACGGACGTTGTCCTGTCTTAGCTATGAATATTCAATTACTGGCAAACTGCGCTAAGATAAGATTGTTGATTTTTAACATTTTTAAATTTTCTGCACATTTTTTTTTTCATAAGAACCTTCTCCTAACAATAAAAAACACAACAAAATAAGAATTAGCGAAGTTGTTCCATCCGTGCACGCGTGATGCGATGCCCAAGAGAAATAGAGATCCATTTAGATATTTTTATATATATTTTTAGCATTTGACATGCTTAGCACTATACACTTTGTATTTAAACAAAGTGAAAAATGTGAAATCAAAAATACCAGTTACGAGCAGGATTTGAACCTGCATGTCCTGGATACCGTCCAGATCCTTTGCCAATTCAGCCATCGTGGCGTCACCCAAAGACGTTAAGTATGAATGTGTTATCGAAATTAGCAGTCAGGAGCAATTGTCACGATGGCCGAATTGGCAAAGCATCTGGACGGTATCCAGGAGATGCAGGTTCAAATCCTGCTCGTGACTGTTATTTCCGATTTCACATTTTTCACTTTGTGTTTAATGTAGAGATTCAATTTTATATACATATATAGACTAGCTGTTACACGCGAATTCGTACGCGTGGAATTTAGTTTTTTTTTAAGCAGAACCCTTATCATTTTCCAAAATAAAAGTAGCCTACTCCTTATAATTTCAGCTATCTGCCAATGAAAGCTCCGTCCAAATCGATTTGCCGCTAGCCGGAACAAATAGCCTGACAGATAAAAACTTCAGAAATTGGCATTTTGCACGGAGTACAGAAAAATAGGCATTTTGTTATAGATAACGTATTAATATGTATATTTATATATGTATACTAGCTGTTTCGCGCCGCTTCGCTCGCGTAAATAAATGAATATTCATTAATTAAAAAATAAAAAACATCCTCATATAACACTACTACTGCTACTACTTATCATCGCGCCATCTCCCTTGCGGGGTAGGCAGCGAAAACAGAGTGCCACGAGGCCCTATTCTTGCATACACCTCTCGCTTAGTCAACATTCATAATTCTCTTCACACGCTCGCTGATTCCGGAAACTCCTCATCCACCTTCACATGATCGATTTGGTCTAGGTAGGTGAATCTCACTCCCCCTGTACCTACATCCTTCCACTTTCGCATTGTATATCGTCGTAACCAGTCGCTGGTCCGGCGTTCTTTCCACATTTCCGTACCATCGGAGCATTCCCTTGCGCATCTTTATACCAATACTCTCTTTCATACCTACTCGTTCAATAAATACCCAGGAATTAAAAAGTAAAAAATATTTAGATACGATTTCCGTGCTAGACACCTACTATATGTGTTTGAAGTCGGTACCATCCATCCATCCAACAGCCCTTCATCGTCCACTGCTGGACATAGGCCTCACCAAAATGGGGATTTTACCATAATCGCCACGCTTGGCAGGTGGGTTGGCGATGGCAGTGGATGTTTTTAGTACACAGGGGAACGCTGCTGCCCGGTCCCCCGGTAATCCCTTAGTCGGCTTTTACTACTCCCATAGGAAGAGACGAGGTGAAGTTATTCTTGGTGCCGGCCCCACACGACTGGAAGCCGGTACCACGTTCTAAGTACCATTTGAAACAAAAAAGAATAATTTTCCAAATCAGCATAATAGCCGGAAATGATAGCAGCAGCTTGACAATGCTTTCGGTATAGTTGAGTCCATGAGCGATGGTTACCATTTAAAATCATTTGGGCCGTGGATATTCTGCCACCATAGGCAATAAAAAAAAACTGCACATACCAGGCGCTTCTTCTTTAAATTTAAGGGCGTTACATTACATACATGTATTCCTAACTCATTGTGCCCTATAAAACGGATTTATCATTTTCGTGTATTTTCCTAGAATCATACTTCATACCAGAAAGTGCTTTATGTTTGGTTGATAATGAATTACTGCAGCTCTGTGAACTTATTTTTATATTTAGTATTAGTTTTTGAGCTGTTTCTTTCTAGTAGCATTTGTAAAGCGTGCGCAAAGATTTATAGGATTCTTCTTAAAAATGTGTATCAGAGATGTCTGAATGGTGATCGGATGTAACAATCCATCCTAAATATACATCAAAATGTTATTGAGATTGGTTTTGTACAGAACTAAACCGAAACCTTGCTGGGTTTCCTTCTATGCAAAATATCTCGTAGTTGTTATAGACTTACAATATCGGATGTATTTGTCCGGCTGCTACTAACTCATATAAACTTCCATATATATGAAATACTGACATATCAACAAAGTATTCATCAGAACTATTATAGTCATTACCATCAGCATCATGAGAAATAATAGAAAAATCATCCCAGTGAGGTGCTAAATGAGTGACGACCTCTTCCCGCCCCTGTCTAGCCAAGACTTGAGCGTCATATAACACAAAAGATAGTACTGCCCTTTACAGCCAAGCTCCGTCACCAATGAAGGAAAAAAATTATATTTAGCATTTCAATCGGAGGCCGAAGGAGAACGCTTACGTAAAACCCTTTTTTTCTTTGTTAAGGCGAACACCCCGTCGTTCAGGGCAACGAACAGGCTAGGCCCTCATCCACTAAATAAACCCGCCGTGTGCCGTCTCTCGGCCTGTATTGAAAGACCACTGGAACTGTGTGATATTACTTGGTGGTCGCTTAAGTACAACTTAAGGTGTGTTTAACGTTACCTCGGCATATAATACTAATAAGATGGTATAACGAAACAATAGCCCGATGCAGAAAAAGTGTATAATGCCATCTATCGAGCGTAAACTTACTTATAATGCAAACTATGAATTTTAGCAATAAAAAACTTATCTATACAAATAGATAAAATTGAAATGTCTCCTTATAATGTTTAAAACAGCTTTTTACTAAATGCATATTAGAGTAACAAAATACAAATTTTAAAGTTTCTGTCTGACTGTTTGTTTCGGCTAATCTCCATATAGGCTGAACCAATTTGGACGAACTTTTACTGGCGTATACCAGATATTACAAGGAGTAACTTTGGATACTATTATTTGGTTAAAATATTTACGGCACTTACCCCAAAAACATGAAAAACTAAATTTCACGTGAACGAAGTCGCGGGTTGCACTTAGTTAATAAAGTTTGTTACTTAAACTTTATATAAGATGCTTCAATATTGAATTTCATGCTTTTTCTTTTAAAAATAGCAAACTTTTTTAGCAAACTTTCGACCCCTAACTCACCCTCTCAGAGGTAATTATAAAATCGCTGATATACGTGTTCATTTATTTTTAACCAGAAACAGGTATTTGAAATTTCATGCTTCTTACTTTAAAAGTGATGAACCTCCCATATAAACTTTCATCCCCTCATTTACTATCTTAGGCGTATTTTTTTAATATCCCACTGTACATGTACATTTATTTACAATCAGATACACGTTTTTGAAATTTCGTGCTTCTTACTTTGAATATGATAGAGTTCCATACAACCGTTTATATCTTATTTTACCCTCTAGGGGGTGAAATTTTCAAAAATTCTTAGTGGATCTCTTGTAGAGAGAAGAAAGGCAAAAAGGCGTCGTCTACCAAAATTTCAAGTTTGCAGCCCCAGCGGTTTAGGCTCTGCGTTGATCGTCAGTCAGTCGGTACAAGCAATTATATGTATATATATTTATAGATAACGTATATGTATGTCTTCATATGAGTTAAAAAACGGTATTTGGACATTACAAACATGCACGCTCTCTAATTATAGTTTTCATTGAAGTTAACTAAAGTTATCCTTATTCCAAACTTATCCCAAACTCTTGAGAATAGTTCTGAAACTTGATGATTTCGTAAAGACAATCTAAAACAAATATGAATTCGAGATTTGGTATCATCGTTGGGTGACTGCAATAGCTTAGCGGTCCAGAGCACTTCATCGGATTGGATAGGACGCAGGTACGGATCCTGCTCGCAGTAAAGTTCCCTTGTTCCACTTTAATAAATATATTTTTCTTTAATGACATCGGTTTCGTTGTGCGAAGGCATCTCTAGGTCCAATAACGCTCGTTATTTACTATTGGCCGTGAACACTTGCAGAATATCGGTTTGAAGTAATTTTTCTGCTGTAGTATTTTATTCGAGAGAGCTGGAGGTCTAAGCTCTTTAATCACACTTCCTCTGTTGTCAAGGCACGAATGTTGCCAGTACCTGTCTGCCTATTTAGCCTGGTTTATTAAGCCATCCTTTATTTATGGCGAATTCTTGTGTGCAATTTGCGGATATTACATGAACAATGGTACGAATAACAAATTAATCATTACTCAGACCAATAATGTAGTATTATTTCTAATCTTGACTCAAGCATGACGAACGTTAGGGGAGCGTAGGAATTAGACGTCTCTAAATAGTATAAACAACTTTGCTGTTCGTCTCTATTTCAATATCTATTCAATTCTTTTATTATTTCTTAATATTAGTTTAGCCTAGATTTATCTGTGTAACGGAATCTTTGAAAGTGATTTTCACACACTTGTTTTTAACTGCCTCTGTGGTGCAGCGGTAGTGTCAGCGACTGCTCAACACGAGGTCTCGGGTTCGATCCCCGGGTCGGGAAATGTTGAGCTTTTTCGTAAAAAGAAAAATTCTCAATAGTAGCCCGGAGTTTGGGAATGTGCCCAGCAATAAAAATATATAGTTCCCATGAGATGCTATTTTTGCATAGAGATAATTGTGATGTAGATAATTATAGAGCGCATTTAAATTCAATAATATATTGCTCATTTCCAGATTACTAACTAAACAGTCATCGGTGAAATATTCGAGTTCCCACTCAGGATCTATCGAAATAAATGGCTGACTCGATTTGAACGATATGACGTATAAGTAAACGTCTTTTGTCTATGAACACGATGACTTCATTAGACAAAGATAGACAATTATGTAATGTTGTTATTTGTATACTACAATTAGGCCGTGGTTCGTTTACCATCCTTCCTACTGATACAATATAAATGTGAAAGTTTTTAAAGATGTTTGGATGTTATCCGTCAATCACGCCTAAACGTCTGACCAGATTTTAATGTAATTTAATAGATAGATGCATAGGACACTGAAGTAATACTTTTTCCGGAAATACCTTTTTTTTGTTAAGGCGGAAAAAAAAATTATAACCGCACACCCCGTCGTTCAGCGCAACGAACAGGGTAGTGTACCTAACAGTGAGTTAGTGTAGTAACCCTCACCCACTAAAGAAACCCACCGTGTGCCGTTTCTCTGCCTTTATTGGCGGAACACCGGAACCATATTACATTCCTTCAGTTGTCCGCCGTTCCGGAAATACCTATGTGGAATAGTTATTTTCCGTGTGGCCGGCTTTAGAATTGTCCCATCCCTCTCCACCCATGGGAGTCGTAAGAGCCGACCGAGGGAATATCGGGGGAGTGGGCAGCAGCACTCCTTCGAGCATTAACAACATCCACAGCGATCGCCAACACGCCTGCCAAGCGTGGCGATTACGGCACTATCCCCCATTCTTGGGGAGGCCTATGTGCAGCAGTGGACGTTAAAAGGCTGACGGATGGATGGATGGATGGAATAGTTATTTTACTTACAGATACCTTTTTTTTGTTTAGGCGGGAAAAAATGTACCCAACCGCACACCTACCTACAGATACCTAAATAATGCCGTAGAGTGATGTATTTCTATAAGACGTGGCCGCGGGCAGTCTCATGTTATCAATAAAAAAAGTCCTTAAGAAAAAGGTGGTGCGACGGAGTTTACTCTGAGAATCTGATACAGCAACGTTACGATGAAGTGTTTAACCTTCAATCTGTAACAAAACGGCACCGAACTTGGCATTTATCCATACTTACCGTTGTTTACCTTACTTTAACGATTGTGTACTTGGCATCTGTACCGTCAATGAATTATCATAGGTATTACACTATTAATATATTACACTATTAACCTAAAAATATGCCACGGAAACAGGCGCATCTATTTGTATGAACACGATCTCGAATCGACGATTCTCACGGATTTAGAGCCTTGTTTATCCCAGCTCGAATGGGTTGGCTCGATCGGGGAAGTTCCTCACAAAAGATCAGCATAAAACAGCGATAGGTACTCTACTGTTTTACTTAAGGTGAGTGAAAGCGACGGATGTCCCAAGCCCATAGGTAGGGGCCATACCTTATTATTCCTAACCTAACCTATCTTCTCCTTAGTATGCTTCCCTACATTATCCTCCTATCCCTTGGAGATGACGATGAACGACTAGCGTCTATCAGCTACGGTAACCGCTTACATCAGGTGGCCGAATGCTTGTCAGCCACCCAAAAAAAGCCACTAAAGGCATTACCGGCTCATGATCCTCGTTGCATCACAGAACGATCATATAGACGATCCAGTCTTACGTTTGATGAAACGCTTTGCGTCATCGCTTTGTTAGTGTCAATGATTAGAAATGAGCTGATGCTACGCGATTTGAAAACAGTCGTTTATATTTTGTTATTCATAACGGCTGCAAAGAAACAAAACCCACGCGAAATGGCAATAGTTGCTATTAATATCAGAAACACAATCATTTTCGTTGCTTTCCCTAAAGATATTCACCGCTGCGCTGAAGACTAACGTGATCCTTATATTAAAAATGCCATCCTTACTAATCAAAATATATATAGGTAATAGTTATTTACAAAACTGTCCTGTAAGAATTAAAAACTTAAATAATTTCCAAAAGATAAACCCATTTCTGTGCCTAAATTTATTGGAACACGATTTCGTCTTGAAGCTCTCAATACCTTATAGTGATGTATGTTTTTTTATATAGATACCAAGTGGATGGCAAACAAGCATACGGCTCATCTGATGGTAAGCGGGTACCGTAGCCTATAGACCATCTCCAAGAGTCAGTCGAGATGAAGGATAATAAGGAGAGGACTTTCTCTCACCATACGAAACACAACGGTCGGAGTACCGTTTTTTCATGACGAGCTTCTGTGAGAGGGTGGTTTGGTAAAGGGTGGTGTTATTCTGAACTTCCCCTATCGAGCAGGCCTATTCATGCTAGGATATGGAAGGCTCTACTACTGGAGCTAGTAAAATTAACTGCCTTGATAGCCTTTTATTTTATAAAGGCGGGAAAATTGTACCTAACCGCACACCCCGTCGTTCGGGGAAATGAACAGGGTAGTGTGGGGCTCTCACCCACTAAATAAATCCTCGTGTGCCGTCTCTCCGCCTTTATTAACAGGCCACTGGAACTATGTACACCACTGAAGTATATATTAACTGTCGCGATAGGCTGCTCAAGAGATTCTCCAAGGAAGCCAGAAAAAATTTTAGGTATTTAGTTTTTTTTTTAATTTTTTGTTTTTGCCTATGGTGGCAGACGAGCCACGGCCCACCTGATGGTAAATTGTAACTGTCGCTCATGGACTCAACTATACCGAGAGTATTGTCAAGCAGTTGCTCACCATTTCAATTCACAGATATGAATTAAATAATAAATAAATTTCTCGGACATTTCACACAACGTCCTCTGGTCCCAAACTAAGCTTTGTGCTATGGGTACCACATTATGGATATACGAGTAACACATAATATCTATATTACTTGTTTTTTGTAAAAAAAAATATCTGTGTTCATCACACAAGTAATTGTCCTGAGTTGGAATTAAACCCAGGACCTAGTGCACGAAAGTCAGTTACACTACCGACTACGCCACGAGGCCGTCAATGAAAGAATAAACGGCTATCTCCTGCTACAACCAAAATACACCGATGTGCTTCATGCCCGGTCACACGGGAGATGGTGGTACCTGCTCGGGCTCGATAGCAAGTGAGTACTCCCACTTTGTACCCAGCCCTACCAGTAATGCAATGGGTGATAATAGCTTACTTCCCTTATTCGCTTCGTACGACACTTGTGGGAAAGAATGGGGGGTGTACACTTGTATTCTTAGTCTGTCACCACGCGGACAATTAGTTTGTATTTCTAGAAATTTTCAAAACAGCTTGGAGTTTTGGAGCTTTGGAAGTTGGCGGTGTTTCTCCCCTGTCTCAAAAAGCGCGTAAATCCGTTAATTCTGCCTCGGATCTCTCTTCAGTTGTGTGCAAATGCATTATAATATCTATTGCCTAGTGTCTGTTGCCGTGAACGAAATCGGTCTGGAAATCATCATCATGTTTGTAAAGTCCCCAGTGGAACATTATTACATAGTGGAAAGTCTTTAAAATAATACACAGCCAGCAATAATACCGGCCTCCCGCCCGAGTGTTGTGTGTTCGATTCCCGCACAGGATAACTCTTTGCGTGATCCACAAATGATTGTTCTGAGTCTGGGTGTACTTTGTGTCCGTGGAATTGTATGTTTATAAAGTTCCCATGATATAACGATTATTCCTTAGTACAAGGTGTTGTCTTTATTAAAAAAACAAAAAACAAAGTGTTTAAAATAATACAAGCCAAGTTTGAGTTTGAATATTGGAAACTTCTATAGGTAATATTTAGAAATATATATAAAAATATATATTTTTATATATATTTTTAGCATTTGATATGCTTAACCATATGCATTAAACACAAAGTGGAAAATGTGAAATCGAAAATAACAGTCACGAGCAGGATTTGAACCTACATCTCCTGGATACCGTCCAGATGCTTTGCCAATTCAGCCATCGTGACAATTGCTCCATCCATTGGCTGTAGTAGCCGCTTATATTTCATTTCATATTTGTGAAATGAATTGGTGAGCAGCGGCTTGATAATACTCTCGGTGTAGTCGAGTCCATGGGTGACGGTTACTATTTACCATCAGATGGACCGTAGCTCGTGTGGCACTACATGCAATAAAAATAAAAAATATAGGCGTGCCTGAACACAATTTTTCTTGTTTTTTTTTTTGTCTGTTTATCTGTTTGTTCGTACGCGCATCACGCAAATACTACTGAACGTATTTAGATGCAACTTTTTTATTTAATAGCTCTTGAATAGACTTAAAAACTGGTATACATTTTATCCCGCTACTATATCGGGAACCTGAGATATAACTTAAAAACTATCTTTTGGCTGGGGCAGAGCCGCGGGCAAAGGCTAGTAGGTAGGTAGGTAGGTAATACAAGTGTTACATAAATTTATAATGAATTAGACAGGTAGGTAAATAAATCATTTCAGTATTCAAAATACTCCAACAATCTCTAAAATAACGCCAGGTTCAAACTTGGCGAGGGACCAGTTAAATGTAATATAAATATTTATTCATATTGAAGATGTCATGTCTTTTATCATTAACATAATTGTGTCCCAAATTATTTATTAAAATACTCGTTTGATCATATTTGAAAACATTTTTAGTCAGTCGTTTCAGTTTAGTCCACTCGGCAGACTAAATAGTAGGTAAGCTGAAGTACCTACACAAAACTTCGGTTGATAATTTGTAGCTTATTTTGCGGCCGTCGAGGTAGGCACCAATGACTCTCTCCAGGTAGAGGGGTACGTTGTGATGGTGGAGTGCTTCCCTGATAGTGGAAGTCCTGATAAGGGAGTTAAAAGCACGATGTCTAAACTCACTGTCAACGATACCCCCCATCCGGACACATGACTCCGATAGGATGCCGACGAGCCGTATGGCATCAATCGTTGAACCCTTGTCGGAAATCATACTATGAGACAGAAATGTCTTCACACGCGACAGATGATCGCTGAGGCAAGCAGCGATGATCGAGCGACGCTCAAAAAGCTTGCCTACCTTGTCCAATAAACAAATGAGTTGGAACCTAGAGGCAGAATAATCGACTCACACTTATACACTAAAATATCTAGATCTTCACTAGAATTAATGACAAAATACCGATTACCCTGAATATGACTGGCCAAATTGACAGCAGTCATACGCCGGGATCTGTGGCGGCATCTAAACTATTCTAGTTTTTGGCCGATTGCCTAACGCCTGAGCCTGTCGGATTCCAAACTATCTACAAATATTTATCCTATGAAATTATTACATATCGACTGCATAGATCAAATGTAAACTGGTGGAAACGCCTGCTTCATATAATTAAATATGATAAAAATATTATAAACCATAGCAACGATAAAATCACGAATGCGATGTGTGCGTACATGCGATGGTTTCGTTGCGCTTGGAGGATCTAGCAACAAAATTGGATAAGTATAACGAATACTAATAGCGTCATCTACTCAAATATTACTGAAAGATATAAAGTGTTGACATGTGAGTAATGCTTACAAATTAGTTATAAAATGTTGTACTAGATGGCGCTAAAATGACAAGATATATATATTACCTCGATGGTTCCAACTACAAAAACTAGGTGTCACTTGTCACTATAAAAGTTCGGTTTTTAGTAAATGTCGCGGGACGCGGAACATCGGAAACCAGTTAATAATACATTAATATTATTTTAAAACCAGATTTTACTTACCTGAAAATACTTATTGACTACAGGATCGGTGGCAAGGAGATGCTGTGCTCGTGGCTCATCCCGACAGTAAGCCACATGCTTGTCAAACTCTCTCTCCATTCGAAGTAACGCTCGACCCAACATCTTAGGATCCCCTGCGTAATACTTTATGCCTTCAAGGAGAACCCTGCGCAAAAGGAAATATGTTATCATTCTTTAGAGTAAGAAAACAACTGTATGGGGATGTTGACTGCGATTCACAACAGATGGCGTTTTATCGACATGGCTATTGAAAACTGTAATTTCCATACTTTTAATTTATAAGCTCTAACTTGGTAAATCTTTATTTTCTCGTAATATGCCTCTGTGTTGTACCAAAATGTAATAACCCCTATATTAATTTATTTCCCAAAGATCCAATATTAAAAGATGGGTAAATGTCGCAAAAAACAGTTGAGGCTACACACCATAGTGTCTTTCAATTCCTTAATCTTGCAGGTACTATACATTTTAACAATATGACTGATCAACCGCATTAAATACAAAAATAGAAAACAATTCTCAGGCACAAAAAGCATCTACAGTTTGACAGTGGCCCATAGCGCCATCTGCGTTCAGCTTTGCCCGTGGATACCCATAATAAAACATAATCCGTGTGGTGACGGATTAAGAATACAAGTGTCACCACTCCATTCTTTCCCACGGGTGTCGTATGAGGCGACTAAGGGAAGTAAGCAATTATCATCCATTGCACGACTGGTGGTAGGGCTGGGTACCAAGTGGAAGTACTCACTGGTATCCGGCCCGAGTGGGTTGGTACCACCATCTCCCGTGTGACCGGCCATGAAGCACATTGTTGCGTTTTGACTGTAGCAGGAGATAGCCGATTATATTTCATTTCATATGTAAAATCAATTGGTGAGCAGCGGCTTGACAATACTCTCGGTATAGTCAAGTCCATGGGCGACGGTTACCATTTACCATCAGATGGACCGTGGCCTGTCTGCCACTAAATGCAATAAACAAAAAAAATATCGGTTTTTTTCTAACACTCCACGCCATCTTTTGATGAATGGTATACTATGGCAATTGTAAGTAACGATATCTATCCAAAGAGTATAAAGTAAAATGAAAATCGTGCTATCGAAACGACGCCTTTATCTACTAATTTCCTCTTTTCTATGAGATGCCCCGAATATTGTAACCCGTAGGAAATTTGCCGTCCTGGGAACTGTGTGTCTCTTATGTAAATCCAGGGGGGTTAGGCAGGATCTCATATCTCACATGTCGATCGTATCGTGATCACTGTGATTGGTTAAGAAACCGACGCGTTATGTCGCAATAATCCGTTGACCAATCACGGTGATCTCTCAACCAATCACAGTGATCACGATACGATCGACATGTGAGATGTGAGATTCCGCCTAACCCCCCAGGGCGGTTTACAGCAAACCAGTGAAGTAATGATAGGTACACAATTTCTGTGGTCCGCCAGTAGAGGTGGAGAGGCGACACCCATTTGTGCCCCGAACAGCGGGGTGTGTGGTTAGCCCGCCTTTCTTTTTTGTTAAGGCGTGAAAATGTACCTAACCACACACCCGTCGTTCGGGGCAACGAACAGGGGAACAGAGGTCCTGACCTGATATGTTCGCCTGTACTGTGTGTTCCTCTGTGTCCCCCGCTTATCCGCGGTAAGCAAACACACATCATTGAACACGTCATGGTGCCTGTAAAAATCTAAGTTTCTTAAAAGTTAAATGGAAAGGCATAGGACTTAGTTTTACGGTTTACGTTCCTTCTCATTTCCTTCTTTTGCACGCCTCATAAGCGAAGCGTTGAGGTAGGTACTACTGTCGTTTCACGGAATAAAACTGATTTTCAAACTTAAAATGTCTCTATTTATCATATTATATTGCACTTATAAAATACATAATATTTTAGGTAATTGTTGTAGTATTTGTATTTATTTGTCCTGGGCCGACCGCATCCAACGGCTCCCCGCGGCTTTAACCAGATCGTCGGTCCATCTAGTGGGGGGCCGTCCTACGCTGCACCGTCCGATACGTGGTCGCCACTCGAGAACCTTTCTTCCCGAACGATTGTCGGTTCGTCGAGCGATGTGGCCTGCCCATTGCCACTTCTTAGCTTCCCGAACGCTGCCCAGCTGAGTTGGATTCGTCGATTGACCTCTTTCTCGAAGTTGTGCCTACCTAACTGGACTGTTTGTCCCAGGTAGACAAAGTGGTCGACAACTTCGAGAAGCGCACTCCCGACTAGAACCAGTGCTGAAATGACATGGACATTAGACATGACTGTCGTTTGTCCATGTTCATTTTGAGACCCACTAGTCGGGAAACCCTGCTGAGATCATTGAGCATGGTGCCAAGGTTCTCCAGCGAGTCTGCCATTACTACGATGTCGTCGGCATATCAAAGGTGAGTGATGTATTCGCCATTGATGTTGATGCCAAATCCGGTCCAGTCCAAGAGCTTGATGACATCTTTCAATGCAGCTGTGAAGAGTTTCGGGGACATAACGTCTCCCTGTCTAACACCTTTCTGCACTTGGATCGGTTTCGTACTCCTTTCCTGAAAACGGACTGACGTGGTGGCGTTTCTATACAAGCACTTGTCAATTTGGCACCGCTGAAGGGACTGCAGCACCACCCTAGTTCGAAGGCTTTCTCATAGCCCACAAACGCCAGACACAGAGGCCGATTATATTCCTCGGTTTTCTGTATAATCTGACAACTGTCCATAGAACTGGTGGACCTCTCTCAAGATTTCATCTCGGGATGAAATGACAGTGCCGTCGTTGGTCCTCAGCTTAGTCAACTGGCTCTGGCCAACAGACAGATCTCTTGCGAACACTTTCGAGCCTTGGTTCCACTCTATCGCCTCTTTAATGCGGATAGCATTAAATTGGCGAATATCGTGTCGCACAGCCTTGGAGATCTGTCTGTTTAACCGCCTCAGGCAGGACCAATCGGCTGAAGACTGGACTGTCATTTCTTTTCTCCTTTCCATGAGCTTGAGAGTACGGTCCGAGAGTTCACAAGTCCTACTAACGCGACGGGCCTTTAAGTAGATCGATCCGACCGTGTGGACAGTTTGCACGAACCTGCTGTTCAAATCGCTCGCTGATTCGCACTCATCTAGGCATTGGAAGCGATTTCGTAGTTCAAGCTGAAAGCTCTCGGGGTTCTGATATTGGGCAGGTGTTGGTCGGAGCGTAGACTTCATCAAGCGTGACCTCTCGACTTTCGTGCTAATATTCAAGATGCCCCTGACTAGTCGGTGATCACTCCCAGTTTTAATCCTGCTGATCACTGATACATCATTGAATATGTGTCGTTTGTCCGACAAGATGAAGTCAATCTCGTTTTTTACTGAACCATCTGGGCTTATCCAGGTCCATTTCCGCTGGGGCTGCTTCCTGAAGAAGGAATTCATCATGTAGAGGCTTTCCTTCTCCAGAAAATCAGCCAGCATTTGGCCCCTGTGGTTCCTCTGCCCAAAACCATAGTGCCCCATTTTCAGCTCATCGTCTGTCCTTTTGCCTAGTTTCGCGTTAAAGTCTCCCATAACCACCACCGTGAAGTAGGTTTTAGACGAATGTTTTAGACGAAGTAGGCCTTCGAGATATCCTCATATAGGGCCTCCACCTCGTCGTCGGAGTGTGTCGAGGTCGGTGCGTAAACCTGTATGACCTTCAACGAATACCGTTTGGTTATTCTGAGTTTAAGGTACGCCACCCTGCTCGACACACTCTCAATCCTCTTCACGTTGCCTACGAGAGTCCTGCGAACGATAAACCCGACACCTCCTTGGGACTGGTGGTCGCCCTCCCGGTGGAAGAGCAAGTTCCCGGACTGGAGGATTGTCGTGCCCTCACCTTCTCTTCGGACTTCTGACAACTCTATAATGTCCCAGCGGATCTTGCTCAATTCCTCTTCCAGCTCGGTGATTCTCTCGTCGGTCCGAAGTGTCCGAACTTTGTACATTACCAGGGCCAGAGGTCGTTGTTTATGGTAGCCTATCCGCGACCGGAGATTCTTCGCACCCCCTGCTCCGCCGTTACCGGGCTCGCTACCGTTAGGCCACGGAATAGCGGAGCTGCCGTGACTGGGGGCCATTTTGTATCGTGTGCTCGTCATGGGGGATAATGCCATAATCGCCACGCTTGGCAGGGGGGTTGGCGATCGCAGTGGATGTTGATAATACTCGAGGGAGTGCTGCTGCCCACTACCCCGGTATTCCCTCAGTCGGCTCTTACGACTCCCGTAGGTAGAGAGGGGTGGGACAATTCTAAAGCCGGCCCCACACGGCCAGATAAAAATACACACACATATCAAGAAAAAACATTATTTTTAACACTCATGATATTTTTGATGGCATTTTTGTTATAAAAGTTCTGTCTTGGACGTCCTTGTGTCTGTATATGCAGATCCCGTATGTTTGTTAACACGATAACGACCTAAATACTTTACTAATCGAGTCTTTTTTTTCTCTTACGCTTCAGTATAATTAGGAATAGAGCCCTATCATTTTTCACGGTCTGCTTCGATGTGGTTTAATTGTTATTAAATAAACAAAAATAGTTTGAATATGTATAGTCGATTCAATCATACACTAAAACCAGCATTATCTACCTTATTTAGTTAGAACTACTTCTATAGAACCAATATACATAGTAGTACTTCTTAAAATTAGCGCCATCTATATAAGACATGAGAACCACTACAGTACTAATGTACTTTTTGAAATTAGTGAAATCTATGTGATTTATTGGAAACTACTTAGTAAGACCAAGGACCAATACATTATTATTAGTTACTCATTCAATTTAAATTACCACCCAATTTAACAGTAGTGACACCTTGAAAGTAATAATCAATTTTATTGTGAAAAATGAAATTATGAGGCGTGCCCTTTTGGGTTTTCCAAAGTTTTTTTATTGCATATGGTTACGGACTCGCCACGGCCCACCTGATGGAAAATGGTAACCGTCGCTCATGGACTCAACTATACCAAGAGTGTTGTCAAGCCGCTGCTCACCATTTCATTTCAAAGATTTAGATGAAATGAACGAATTAACAGCTATCTCCTGCTACAACCAAAACACACTGATGTGCTTTATGGCCGGTTACAAGGGAGATGGTGATACCCGCTCGGGCCTGATAGCAAGTGAGTACACTTAGTACCCAGCCCTACCACCAGTAATGCAATGGGTGATAATTGCTTACTTCCCTTAGTCGCCTTGTATGATACTCGTAGGAAAGAATGGGGTGGTGACACTTGTATTCTTAGTCCGTCACCACACGGACCAAAGGTTCCTCTCCACCTGCTATCCCTTTCTGTTGACAAAGAGTGATTAATGACTGTATTTTTGCTAGCCTTCAATTTGAGGACTACGGGGAGCGCTGTTTACTATCAGGCGATCCTATTGTTGTTTTACGCCCTTGTCTATAACTACAACTAGAAACAGAGCTATTGTTACAATAATAAAAATCGATAGACTAGTTGACGCTTGTGATACTTACTCTTGTAAAAGAATGGGCTGATGCCTTTATGTAATTAACTTAGATATTGAGTACGCACGTGTTATGAAATTCGCAGATCTGTCTGAAGTTGGAAAACAAGAGCTCCCGGTTGTCGAACACTGGTTTCGGCGCCGTGGACTTATCGATCGGCTTCATATACCGTGTTACCACCTGCTGCATGTCTTTGCCAAACTCCTCTTCAGTTTCCACCAGCTCTCTCACCACTGCTCTGTGAATAAATTGAGAAAAAATTAATAAAATAATACTTTTTGATGTTGTTTGTTTTTGTTGGTAGAGCCATGCTGAGCACCCTGCACTAGAGAGTAACTACCTCAGTCATCTAGGGATAGTGTATGCTACTACGGATCATACGAGACCCAAAAGGTTCCAAAAAAAAGGCCATCTATCTTGGTAGAAAGCACCGGAGGACCATATAACCCTTCTCCCTTTTCCTCTCTTTATTATTCTTCCCCTCCAACTCCTATACTTTTCCTTGGAGTTACAGACGCGCGATTGATGCCTCTGGTGTTGCTAGCGTCTATAAGTGACCGCTTACCATCAGGTGGGCTGAATGCTTGTTTGCCATCCGTATAGTATAAAAAAAGCTAAGCTCCATAGCAAGTTGGAGTTGCAAGACGGTGTGTTAAGTAAGTCTTGTGCTGCGGAAAATCGTTGATCCTCTGCCTGAAGAGAACATAAACCTGAGGGAAGTCACACTAATGAGGAAGGAAGCCTTGCGGGAATATAGAGTGCATTTTTTTTTTAAACTTTCGCGATTTGTACACATTATACACAAATATTAATATATCGGGTCTTTATCGCGTATATAATGTTGAGGTTGAATACCTTAATTTCCCGAGGTTCGACCGTATTGATAAGATATAATCCCTCTGCAGACACCTGGCGTTTACAAAGTGGATTGCAGCTGTGGTAGTTCTTATATCGGACAAACCAAACGTACAATTGCGGAAAGGGTTAAAGAACATCATATCGCGGCTGTAAAACACCGACATACACAAAAGTCAGCTATAGCGGAACACTTGCTGGAGGCGGGATCCAACCACTGGATTGAACTGCATAAACCACAGGTCCTCTCCACCGACCGTCACTATTACTCCAGGATGGCGCGGGAAGCGGTTGAAATCAAAAAACATGCAAATTTCAACCGAGAAGATGGATACCGTTTGTCAACATCATGGAATCCTGTCATCAGTAAGTGTACATATCGCCGAACAAACATTACGCGCCAGTGTGAGGATGTCGTTAGTGTGGTGTGTCGAAGTACCGACAGTTTCGGAAATCAAGATAATAACCCGTGACCACGGCCGATGCAATACGGTCGAAACGTCGGGAAATTAAGGTATTCAACCTCAACATTATATACGCGATAAAGACCCGATATATTAATATTTGTGTATAACATAGAGTGCACTTGTATTTTACGCACGCGTTTGTGTACTATAATATCTGCTGCATTTATGGCTAGTGTCTGTTGACATTGCAATGATTGAAATTACGATCTGGAGATCATTATTTATACTATATATTCTAATGTCCAAGTGGACCAACACACGAGAAAAATCTACCTATACTACGTACGTATAGTATATTTCTAACATCACGAACCTCATCACCCTTTGCCTATGAAGCGTGTCAGATGATAAATATTATAATAAATTGTCGTGTTTACTTAGACCTTGACTCAGAGGATGAGCATCCAAGCTTGTTGCCAAGCCGAGTAGACGGCGTGGGAGAAGTTATTATTATGAATGAAAGATTTGAAATCTGAGAAGGTCATAATATTTTTAACGAGATATAAGTACCTATCGAGGTATAATTGATTTTGGCGAAATTGTCTTTACTGCTATCATTCATATTATTATTGGTTATGATTTTCTTTACAGAATAAGATTGATTCGGACCATATTTTACAACGGTAACCCATTGTGGGTCAACAGAGTTCGCAAGTATCAGAGAATATCATGCATGCAGCTTATGGTGGCAGACAAGCAGCGGTCCCACCTGTTACGTTATTAAAATAAAAAACGAGGAGGTGTACAGTAAGGTTCATAAGGGGAACTGGCCACAGCATGCTGTGTGAATCATCACGACATAGAATATACTTTTTACTCAGGGCGCAAACAACTATTTAAAAAAGGGGAGTGTTTCTATGAATCCTTAGCGCAGTGAGGGAGCTTGAAAGTACGTCGCTTGAGCTTAAATTAGTGTTGCTCCCGAGACGGACATTCTATTTTTTGTCACCCCCTATGAGAAAATAGCAGACGTGTGGGGCCGGCTTTAGAATTGTCCCACCCCACTCTACCCACGGGAGTCGTAAGAGCCGACTGAGGGAATACCGGGGGAGTGGGCAGCAGCACTCCCTCGAGTATTGACAACATCCACTGCGATCGCCAACTCGCCTGCTAAGCTTGTCGATTACGGCATTATCCCCCCTTTATTATTTTTTTATTTTAGGTGGGCAAAAATGTACCTACTACCGCACACCGCGCTGCCCGGGGTGACAACGGGGTAGTGTGGGGCTCTTACCCACTAAAAACCCACCGTGCGCCCGCAGCCGCCCTTGCTACGGCGGATCACGGGTACCACGTCGTTACGACCGCAATCCGCAGGCGGCAGCCCCTTCGGGCACCCTCTCTTGAGCGACGCCCCGCGCACTTGGGCGTTACACCTTCGCGGAAGGCTTCCGCGGACGGCAGGGTACTCCCTGACCCCACCGTCCGCAGCCTCGGCTAGGGCGGCATCAGGCGCAGGTAAGCGAGCGCACGTCGCCCCGCGCGCCGGCAGCGAATCGGGTCCGCGAAGGAGGATTCCTTCCGGGCCCTCTCCGCCATCTCCTTCCATGAGATGACAGCCTCGCAGAAGGCGGCGACCGCGGTCCAGGCCCTGTCACTGCCAACCATCGCTCGCGCAATGGCCGGCAGCGACAGGTCCACGCCTATGACTGCAATGAGTTCCCGGCGCTGCACATCCCAGGCCGGGCACGACTCGAGCGTGTGCTGCGCCGAGTCCTCGCCGCAGTCGCAGTGGTGATAGCCTGGGGTCATCTCCCTCCTAGCGATCATGTGCAGGTATTTGCCGAAGTAACCATGCCCCGACAAAACCTGCACCAGCCGGAAGGTGAGGACCCCGTGCTGCCGCCCTGCCCATTCTTCCAAGATCGGCTGGAGCGCCCCCACGGTCCAGAGACCAGCCCGGGGCGTCTCCAGCCGACTTCCGCTTTAGGATGGTGGCGCGGCGGGCATCATCCCGCCACGATGTGATTGAGCTCGGCGAGGGGCAGCTGCCCCCCACCCGCGCCGTCGACGCCCGCCGATAGACGTCGGCGAGCACCTCCGCCTCCAGATCCATTTACGCGTTTTACGCGCAGCTGCACTAGTAGGGGCCGCATTTATAGCCGGATCCCTGTCGGCTGAGGCGTTGCTGTCGATTTCATATTTTTTAAACAATTTACCATTTTGTTCCCATGAATATGGGAGAAAGTAGGTCCACCCGGGCAGAGCTCCCTGTACCCGAGTAAGCGTACATTTGTAACCCAACACAGGGGGTCCGCAGGTACCCTGGCTGGGGCTGCGCTCGAGACTGAACTACCCATCAGCCATGCGCGCCAGATGCCCGCGAGACGTAATCACAGACGCGCGATCAGGTTTATGATTTTCCGCTGTGGCCCCACTGTCCCCCTTCTCTAGAGCCCGGGGAGCCAGTCTGGCCCCACCGACTCCGACGCCTGGTCTATCCACCGTGCCCTCTGCTGAGTCAGAGGGACACGCGGAGACCCGTCCTGTCCGGAATTATAGCAGCCGGCGACTGCCGACGTTGCCCGGGGTGCACCAGTAGGAGGTAAACCGGCACCACACCCCAGGCATTATCCCCCCTGACGGGACCGCTCGTTTTGGCGTTCTCTTGGGGAGGCCTATGTCCAGCAGTGGATGTTGAAAGGCTGATGGATGGATAGATGGATGAGAAAATAAGTAAGTGCAACTTAATTATTATGCTTAAGATTTTTTTTTATGTGAAACATCTAATGCTGTGGGTAAAATCGGCTGTTAGCGTGGCGACGCTTTTATTTTACTTGTCCCGTTCAAATCTTGCAAGTTAGATTTGACACACTTCCCGGTTTCCAATTGAGCTGAAATTTTACACGCATGTGTATATCGCGTGACAATGCATTATTATGATGACATGGAGCTGATCTGATGATGGAACTGGAAGGTGGACATAAGAACTCTATAATGAAACGGCGCAACTTCATCGAGTTTGAGCTCGTATGATTCGTCTCTACGAGTACTTTGCCTCTAGATGGTATCCAGGGGCTGATGATGAAGCTGGAAGGTTGCCACAGTAACTCTATAATGAAACGACGCAACCCCATCGAGTTTGGACACGTTTGATTCGTCTTGATGAGTACTTTGTCTTTAGATGGTATTCAGGGTCTGATGATGGAGCTAGAACATGGCCGTAGGAACTCCGATATAAAACGACATAACTCCATCGAATTTGGGCTCGTATGATTTGTCTTGACGAGTACTTTGTCTCTAGATGGTATCCAGGATCTGACGATGGAGCTGGAAGGTGGTCACAGTAACTCTGTAATGAAACGACGCAACCCTATCGAGCTTATACTCGTTTGATTCTTCTTGAAGAGTACTTACTTTGTCAAGTTATGATCATTTTATTTCTACAAAATAATTTCTATGTTTTCACATCTGGTAGACGTCCCGCGACGTCTAGTTTTTGTTTTAGCTCGCGCGTGGTTTACTTTATCATACAGCCTGTAATCTCTTTGGTGATTGGAACTTTAATTAAGAATATCCACATTCCAAATTCAAATCACTTTTAGTACATAGGGATTAAAGTTATAAAATAAACTCTTTTCGAATAGATGTGAAAAATGCCTATTATAGAACTAGTTTTTTGGCGTAATATTCACATGGGCGGCGCCAAGGATTACTTTTAGGGAGGCGCATTTGCATCTAGATACAATCCATCCATCCATCAGCCTTTTAAAGTCCACTGCTGGACATAGGCCTCCCCAAGATAGTGGGGGATAGTGTCGTAATCGCCACGCTTGGCAGGCGGGTTGGCGATCGCAGTGGATGTTGTTAATACTCGAAGGAGTGCTCCTGCCCACTCCCCCGGTATTGCCTCAGTCGGCTATTACGACTCCCATGGGTGGAGAGGGGTGAGACAATTCTAAAGCCGGCCCTACACGGCATAGATACAATACTATCTACTAATAAAGTGTGTACAATACTATCTAGTACTATCTATTAATAAGTAAACTGTTAAAATTTACTTTTATATATATAAATAGTGGTTCATCGATGTATTTCTTAATTTTTACTGAGTAGTTTTCTGACAGGTCTTTGTTCAATCATTTTTTTCTTAATTTATTCGAAATACTTTCCCGACAGGTGTATCTAAGCCCCTTTGCACCGCCTGCTAATTGCAAGTACCTACAAGTATATCAAACGATATTACTGTTTGAACGTATTGAACAAATTCCTAATATTATTGTTTTGGCAGGAACACCTTATGAGCAGGAAACGAGACAGATTGCAATAAGACGTCATAATGATTCACTAGCTGTCGCGGACATTTTCACTATGAGTTTAATATACGAGGTGATTATTGCCAATTTAGACTGTCGTGTCTCTATTTACGAGTCGTGAGGATACAATTAATGTGTATATTATAGTAAATACCACTTGATCAGAAGCTGTGAACGTATTTACTGGCCAAGAAATAAATATCCATCCATCCATCCATCAGCCTTTTAACGTCCACTGCTGGACATAGGCCTCCCCAAGAATGGGGGATAGTGCCGTAATCGCCACGCTTGGCAGGCGGGTTGGCGATCGCAGTGGATGTTGTTAATACTCGAAGGAGTGCTGCTGCCCACAGAGGGGTGGGACAATTCTAAAGCCGGCCCCACACGGCTTCTAAAGCCGGTCCCACACGGCTAAATAAATATAGGTTAATAAAATCATAGACCAGCTGTCATCAAGAACTGCATAGACAGTGGTATTAGTTTCGTGTAGTACTCTGAGGTCAAGATCTCGCATAATATCCTTTGATCTTTTGATTTTCCCGCTTTACGTGAGACGTAATTTATGGATGGCCCTTAATAACTATTTGCAACAATAATCAAGGCATGTGGATCACCTCTTGGTCAGAGAATACGCGTGATAGATTCCGTAAAAGGACCTAGTTTATTTTACCATTGAGCTTGTCAGGT
This sequence comes from Leucoma salicis, assembly GCA_948253155.1. Taxonomy (NCBI): domain Eukaryota; kingdom Metazoa; phylum Arthropoda; class Insecta; order Lepidoptera; family Erebidae; genus Leucoma; species Leucoma salicis. The sequence goes on along the minus strand of OX411804.1, from coordinate 29,558,935 downwards.
ACAATATACATTAAAACATTAAAATATTAAAATATCCTTCACTAACGTTTAGAAAAAATTTCAAATGAAGGTTTATTAAGTAAAATCCCAATAAATTTAGAAATAAGTAGAAAAGATAAATTAAATATATTTTAATCAAGTTAATTTGCATTTTTTTTTTGTAGTTAATAAAAAACAAAGACGTAGTTCGTCAACATAATTTTTCAATATTGGATGACCGAGCTTGGCTCGGTATTTTTGTTTTGGTAAATTGAGAGTTTTTCTCACAAAAGAAAGAATTGAAAAAAAAGGGGGGGAAACGTCGCACTGGAGACATCTAGAATCGAACCGGGGTTTTCTGGTTTTGGAACCGCCCGATTTCCCACCTGAGCTATTATAACCTTGTAGATGGTGGCGAAGTTTACCTTCGTATTCTAATAATATTGTAGCAGTTTTTCATTGCCTGAAAACCCGGATAAAACGACGTTTTCTAAAAATGAAACCTAGCTAGATCGATTTATCGCCCCCGAAACCTCCTGTATATAAATTTCATGAAAATCGTTGGAGCCGTTTCCGAGATTCAGATTATATATATATATATATACAAGAATTGCTCGTTTAAAGATATTAGATTAGTCAATTGCATCCCTACGAAGCGAGCCCTCGCTCGCTCGTGTCCATAGATAAATAATTCCTGCTCGTATCACCTCACTAGTAAATACTATAAAATAAACATAATTTCATTGGGCACGTTTAAAACCATGTAAACATCAAATAGCACACTGAATTTGTCAAACATGACTATTTGACATTTTGGCTAGGAACGTATCGATATTTATTTCGAACATACCTCAGTTGTGTTCGATGTTGCAGTTAACATTAATCAAACATTCAACAAGTAGCTACTTGTAGGCAACACTCCAAGAGTATGAATAAAATTAAACCAGACTTTTACTTGCAATAATCATATGAAACTGATATTTTAATCAAATTAATAAAACGATTTCAAAGAACAAATTATTTGTGAACGTGGAAAAAGAGAATTTTACTTTGAGCGGGATTCGAACCTGCGCCCCTTCCAATCCGGAGAAGTGCCGCTAAGCCATCGCAGTGACGGCATTTCTCTTTTTCCACATTCACAAATAATTTGTTCTTATAAATAGCTGAGCTTAGCTGAGCATGTCAAGTGCTAGAATACAGATCAAAATATTTTTTGGCAGGTTGTAGTGGCTTAGACACGGACTGAGCGTCGTAGGTTCGGTTTCCATCCAGTGTTATTATAAGTGCGATCCATAGTTTATGCCGGGCTGTTATGATCTCATTCGGTATTCAGCCATATCATCTTATATTGTAAAGAACAAAGAATAAGTAGGTATAATGTATTAATTATGTATTTAAATACATAAGTACATACTTATTGTATGATGACGAACCGTTTTGGACGAAAACCAAGTGGTAAGGATGATGTAGGTACCTACTGATGTTGTTACCACCTCAAACTGCTCCTCACAGGGTTCCCCATTGAAGAGTTGATAGAAGCAGAGTCTGTCCGCGTTGCAATGAGTCCAGACTAACAGTTATATCGGAATCATCGAGAATTCGAATAGCAAGGCTTTACAGGGACAGAAGTAGACAGAGATGGGAGCTGTCCTCCTCGTCAAGGCGGACCTCTATGCTTTGTACAGCACAAATCATTGTCATGGTACCCTGATTATATGACAGGTATAAGTATAATAGAAGCTCTAACTACATTGATTTATAAAAAAAGGCTAACTATTATAAAGCTGTAACAAAGCTGTATATGAGCCTTTCTCATATTTGGGAAAAAATGTTTATTAGGAGTGTCTGAATACAAAACAATATTTTTTTAGATTTTTGCCTGTATGTGTTTGTTCGTTTGCGCATCACGCAAAATCTATCTATATCTATCTATCAGCCTTTGATCGTCCACTGCTGGACGTAGGCCTCCCCTAGGGGGGGTATATTGCCATAATCGCCACGCTTGGCAGGCGGGTTGGCGATCGCAGTGGATGTTTTTAGTACACAGGGGAACGCTGCTGCCCGATCCCCCGATAATCCCTTAGTCGGCTTTTACGACTCCCATAGGAAGAGACGGGGTGGAGCTATTCTTGATGCCGGCCCCACACGGCAAAATCTAATGCACGGATTTTGATGCAAATTTTTTATTTTATAGCTCTTGATTAGACACAAAAACTGGTACCTATGCATCTTCTCTCGCTACTATATCGAACATCTGAGATATAACCTTTTTTTTTGTTAAGGCGGGAAAAAATGTTCCTAACTGCACACCCCGTCGTTTGGGGCAACAAACAGGGTAGTGTGGGGCCCTCACACACTAAAGAAACCCACCGTGTGCCTTCTCTCCGCCTTTGTTGGCGGGCCACCGGAACCATATTACATTCCTTCAGTGGTACCTGAGATATAATCTGGCTACGGCGGAGCCGCAGGCAAAGGCTAGTAATATATATTTTTGTAAGTCATACAAATAATGTCAAGGTATATAAGGTCAGGGTTGTCCTCCAGAGTGAGTGGAAGACTTCACAAGTCGTAGACAAAATCTCTTAGCTGGAGCTGGGAATCTAGTATGAATGATCCAGCTGCGTAAAGCAACTGTATATTCTCCTGCTATAGTGTATGGTGAGAGAGAGTGCCATCCCCCCTCCTCATTATCCTAGTGTTATGAAAACTAGACTACCCCCTTGTTTTTTTATATAAACTTAGTTTAATTAAGATAGACTATAAAATACACGTAGCTTAATGTCCACCTCCTCGGTCTCTATCATCCTCTCCTCCTCAACACTTCGTATTCCTTTCTCCGGAGTTGGCAACGCTTGAGTGATGCCTCCTATATTGCTAGCGTGTATAGGTTAGGGTAACCATTGGGCCTAGCCAAGTTGCATTCTATGATCGCTAACGCTAATAGAAAACTACTAATATGTATGGGTATTTGACATCTTTAACCATAGATAAAGAACCTATATTTATCTAAGTCTTAACAATATCTTTAACGCTAAGTCACGTGATTTAACGTTAGAGATGTCAAATTTACATACATTTTAATAGTTTTCTATTAGAGTTAGCGATCATGGAATGCAACTTGGCTATGGTTATACTTCTTTACCACTCCGGTATTATAAAAAAAAAACAATCGAATTTCATTACGATGTTTTTCATTACCAGGAAATATAGGTATATGGTATACGTGATCGTTTAACAAACTAGCCTTTACCCGAGGCTCCGCTGCAGCCAAAAGCTGATTTTTAGGTTATATATCAGGTTCCCGATATAGTAGCGGGATGAATATACCAGTTTTTAAGTCCAAGAACTATCAAAATCCGTTCAGTACTTTTTGCATGATACGTGAACGAACAAACAGATTAACAGACAAACAGAAAAAAATTCTAAAAAAAATGTTTTCGTTTAGACACCTATATAGCCTAATACAGTTATTGTTTCTCAATATCTTAAATGTACAAACACAGTTCTGTTACAGCCTTATAATACTTTAGGATATCTGAATAGCAAACTTCCACATTTATAGTGGCATTGGCGGGACAGTAAAAATATATTGGGGTCAATGTACAAGATCAAAAATCTACAAAAATCTTTTCAAATTGACTTGAAAGCTAAAGATTCGGTTACATCTGGCAACGAGACTAGAATTTGACGTCTATTTTCTATATTCACGAATCACGTCTCTTATGACAACATGTTATTTTAGTGCATTTAAATCAGACTAACATAAACGAGAACTGCCTTTATAACTGAGTAAAATAATACTGTAGGTAGGTACCTAGAAGTAATGTAACATAGTTCCAGTGGCCCGCCAACACAGGCGGAGAGACGGCAGACAGCGAGTTTATTTAGTGGGTGAGGGCTCCACACTACCCTGTTCTTTGCCCCGAACGACGGGGTGTGCGTTTGGGTACATTTTTTCGCGCCTTAACCAAAAAAAGGTGTTAAATATTATAGTCACTTTTTATATTATGTTCGCGACTTCCATCCATCCATCAGCCTTTCGACGTCCACTGCTGGACACAGGCCTCCCCAAAATGAGGGATAGTGCCGTAATCGCCACGCTTGGCAGGCGGGTTGGCGATCGCAGTGGATGTTGTTAATACTCGAGGGAGTGCTGCTACCTACTGCCCCGGTATTCCCTCAGTCGGCTCTTACGACTCCCATAGGTGGAGAGGGGTGGGACAATTCTAAAGCCGGCCCCACACGGCTATGTTCGCGACTTACTAAAATTATATTATTATAGGTAATTAAAATTTAAAGTAACGGCCGTCACAAAAACCTTTACCACAAGTTTAATATAAGTAAAATATAATAATTCATTCAATGATAGCCTAGCGGTAAAATCGAGAGCTGAAGAGATGGTATAAAGTTCGATCCCCAGTCCAAGATTCAGATCCAGCACACAGCTCTGAATTTTCGAGACTTTTACGAAATTATGCGTGTATTTGTTTACAATTTATCACTGCTCGGTGAAGAAAAACATTGCGAGGAAACCTGCTTGCCTGAGATATTTTCTCGACAGCTTGTTAAGCCAACCCGCACTTGTGAAGTAGACTACGACCTAATCCCTCTCACCATGAGAGGAGACCCGTGGCTAATAAATAGTGGGACAGATAAAAGGGTAAGTATATATTTTTTTTTAATTGAAGCGTTATTACATTAAGTAAAAACAGGCTACTATATTTAATATATGAAATTATAATTGCAAGAAAATTACGGAGACATTGTGAGGAAATATCAAAATAACAATTTTGTTTTGCTGGACGCAGGAGGAACAGGAGTTGTGATGCTCTTTTGGAGAGTTCCACATCTATCAGTGATTAATAGAAGGTTTATGGATAGATGGATGGTAGAATTGCTCTCTACTTACTGCCTTCTGGCTGCCAATGCATTCTGGTTATCTTCGACTGTCTGCTTCTCTTGCAGTATGTTCGACGGTACGAAGCCCTGTCGCGTGTGTAGCTGTCCACCCTGGACATCTTCTATCACCCTCACCAGCCATCTGAAAAAAGGAGAATGGGACGTGAGTCAAATACCGGTCTCATAGGTGGTCTCATAGTCTCACGCCTGTTTTTCCGAAGGGGTTGATAGAGGTGTATTACACGCCAACGGTTCGCCAACTATGCTTAAGTCCCACGCAAGGAGGCGAGTCTATTGCCGTCTACCGGACATATTTCCAAACTCTGGGAAAAAAATCTCAGTAACAGTACTGAGATTTTTTTTACGAGAAAGCTCAATCACTGCCCTACCTGGGAACCCGAGACCTCGTGATTAGCAGTCACTCACACTCCTAAGCTAAGTGATTTCCTCTGACTTTACAAATAATGTGTATTTGTCTGCAAATTATCACTATTCAGTGAAGGAGTACTAGGAGAATAGCCTTGTTTATCCCAGCACGAATGGGCTGGCTCGATCGGGGAGGTATCACCCTCTTATGAAAGATCAGTGTGTATCAACGGTAGTTACGCCTACCGTTGTATTTCGTATGGTGAGTTTGAGCGCCGGAGGCCCATACCCCTCCTTATCCTCTCCTTATTATCCATCCTATCCACCTGCTATCCCTTTCTTTGGAGATGACGTCGCGCGAGTGATACCCCTGGTGTTGCTAGCGTCTATAGGCTACGGTAATCGCTTACCGTGAAGTATAAAAAAAAACTAAAATATCCTGATAAAACATACACGCCCGAGAAATTCAGGAAACGAAAGACTGCAAAAGTGAGTTATATCTAGGTCACTTTTTATCCAAAATTCACATTTATCCCCACCCACTACGAAACCAGTTATTACAACTTGAAAGTTATTCAAAAATAAACGTGATTAGTTGAGCTAATTTCTCGGTCTTGCTGTCAATCTCCCAACTGATGTGACGTCAGTGATCAACGCTCTCGTCCATTAACCCCTACCTTTCTAGACTAGGTTACACATTGTCTGGATTTTTATAATAGCTACCTATAATTCGGTGCAATGCAGATTAACAAACAATATGGCGTTTGATTGACATGTTTTTAATGTGATTCTAAACGATAAACACGTATGAAACATATTTCTAAAGACTTTTTTAAAGGTGGGAAAAAATGTATCTAACCACACACCCCGTCGTTTGGAGCAACAGAGAGTAGTGTGGCCTCATCCACTAAATGTAAGTAAGTACCCCCGCGATGAGCCATCACTTACCAACAGGTCATCTGCTACCATAAGTAATAAAATAAATATAATGTGTAAATAAACAAAATAATGCAATACTTTTAAACAAATAAAATCAACAAGACATTTCTCAGCGTTGTATTTAATAATAAATTATTGAACTCATTTTTAGCATACACTTTATTAAAACACTCGGTCAATTTAGGTAACCGTAACATAAATTACAGACACTTATCTTTCATATCATATCTTAGGAATCTGTGCCTCATCTGTTAATCGCGAGCGCATTACAATGATAAATAGACAATTTCTTGGACGGTGTAACAGACATTATGATCTTAACGCTCTAAAACCTAAATCATGTGGCTTTTACATACAGTGGTGTGATAAAACGTCGGGATAGTAGAAAATTAACTAAACGCGATGGATTCCGTACATAAAAGTAGTTTTATGTCATACTAGCCTTTGGCTGCGGCGAAGCGAAGAAGCTAGTTTTTGGGTTATATCTCAGGTTTACGATATAGTAGCGGGATAAAATTCATACCAGTTTTTAAGTCTAATCAAGAGCTATCAAATAAAAAAGGCATCAAAATCCATTCAGTGGTTTTTGCGTGATGCGCGAACAAACAAGTAGACAAACAGATAAACAGACAAAAAATCTAAAAAAATAGTTTTGTGTTTAGACACGCCTCCATCCATCCATCCATCAGCCTTTTAACGTCCACTGCTGGACATAGGCATCCCCAAGAATGGGGGATAGTGCCGTAATCGCCACGCTTGGCAGGCGAGTTGGCGATCGCAGTGGATGTTGTTAATACTCGAAGGAGTGCTGCTGCCCACTTCTCCGGTATTCCCTCAGTCGGCTCTTACGACTCCCATGGGTGGAGAGGGCTGGGACAATTCTATAGCCGGCCCCACACGGCCTATATAGCCTAATACATTTTTTCTCAAATATCTTAAATGTATAGACATAGCTCTGTTACAGTTTTATAATAATATAGATTGAAAATTACAATTTTCTTGCGTTGCCTGTGATGTTAGGTACTTATTATATAATCGTATTATTTTATAATTAAATCTTTAAATAAATTTCTATAAATCTTGTCTTTTAAAATGCAGAAATATACCGAATTAAATGATTTATAAATAATATAATAGTGTTCGACTATGGAAATTGATTTGAACAATTAAAGCAAACTTCTATTTTAAAGGCGCGAATGTTTGTATCCAGAACGGAGTGAAGGATTCTTGAGCTTAAAATAGTGTTGCACCCGAGGTTGATTCTAAAAACTATTACTCTTCCTATGATATATATTACACCTACAGAGGAATTACATGTAGGTACATATATTGTACAGGTACAGAGGAATTCATACATAGGTAAAGACAAAAGAGTCGGTACCCTTTTCTGCTCTGTGAGTAGGCGATATTTTTTTGACGTGATAACGTATTATAAATCGATGAACACACGAATAAACATGACTCATAGTCACGTTCCGCCTGAGCCGAGCGTGCAAGTGAGAGCGCGGAACAAGCGATAAAGAGGCATGATCGGCCTAAGTGTTTGGCTTGCGACGCATCTATCGACATACTACTCTGTCAAGAAAGTACCGGGAAAAGATCAATAATTCATAAAATTTTTGTTATTCATCCAAATTTATTTTATCACCTTCAAAGTATGCTCCTTCAGAAACGATAAACTTACGCCAAAGAATAATCCAATCATCAAAACATTTTTAAACGCTGTTTCCGGAATAGAGTTCAGTTCTCGCCGCGAATTCTCCTTTATGTCTTCTACCGATTGAAAACGGGTGCTACGAAGTGGTAATTTGAGTTTAGGAAAAAGGAAGAAGTCGGCTGGAGCCATATCTGGTGAATATGGTGGTTGCTCGATGGTACTTGTTGAGTGTTTGGACAAAAATTCATTCACAATGATGGCCTTGTGCGAAGGCGCATTATCGTGGTGCAAAATCCAAGAATTTTCTTTCCACAAATCTGGCCTTTTTCGTCGAATTTGCTGTCTTAAACGCCGCATAATCCTCAAATAATATTCTTTATTTACCGTTTAACCTTCTGGCAAGAATTCCGAGTGCACAACACCGCGATAGTCAAAGAAAACAGTCAACATGACTTTGACTTTTGATCGACTTTGGCGTGGTTTTTTCGGTTTTGGTTCAGTTGGAAGTCACCACTCCGAAGCTTGTTGACTAGTTTGCATCTCAAACTCGTAAACCCACGTCTCGTCACCAGTAACAATGCGTTTCATGAATGTTGGGTCGGAATTGACTCGTTCTAGCATGTCCTCAGCGACTCTCATGCGATTGAGTTTTTGGAGAAATTCAGGTCTTTTGGGACTAGCCGAGCAGAAACATGTTTCATACCCAAGTGATTATTTAAAATGGTACGGATCGACTCGTGAGACACAGAAAGTTCGGCGGCTATCTCTCTCAAAGTTGAATGAGGATTTTCAGTCACTATTTCCTTCACTTTTGCAATGTTAACTTCAGTTGCAGACGTTGATGGCCTACGAGAGCGAGGCAAATCTTGCATCACATCTCGACCGCTTTTAAACGCTTTGTACCACTCATAAGCACGTGTTTTTGATTAAGTCGATTCACCGTAAGCCTTCTGTAACATTTTCAGTGACTCCGAATACGAAATTCCATTGGCAATGCCAAATTAAGACAAACTCTTTGTTCGATGTTTTTGTCCATTAAGAAATTCGCAATACACACTAGATATGATATAACTAAAAACAGCACTGTATTTAATATAAATAACAGACGCAACTCAAACTCCTCGCCAAAATGGATAACAGTTGTGCCAATACCGCCAATCTAACAACAACAAAAAAAAAAACAAAAAAAAAATTTGGAACCATAAACAAATCAGCCATTCCCAATACTTTCTTGACTGAATGTATATATATGACATTATCACGTAAAATTATCGTCCGTAAACCGACTTTACAGACAACCAATTTAATAGATAATAATGTTTTATGGAGTAGGTTTTGACCTTGAGTCTAAGGATAAAAAGAAAACAAATAATGTTTCGCAAAATATTCTTTGATTTTCGGGTATATGCATATTTAAAAATTAATCAAGTTTTTAATGCTGTCGTGTTATATAAGACTGTCTTAACACTTGCCAAAATTAAAACAGATTTCAGAGTGTACAAACTACAAAGCACACTTTTTATAAAGTATTTCTAATGTATTATTATTTGAAACTATCCTAGAAATTGACAGATTCATGTTGGCTATGGACAGTGCGGGAATAAAGCCAAACGTTTAATCATTTGCGTATGAAAATAAAAAATGGCAAAAAACTTAGTTTATAGGTCGGTGTTGTTGAACGGAATAGAGTTTGACTAAAAGCCGCTTACTCAAATTAAAATTAGGATAAAAACAACCACTTTTATGTTCGTATTTATAAGGATTTTCTTTGATATTTTTTTTTTTAAGAACCTACGTAAATTATTATAAAAACGGCAAGTAACTCGCGTTTAGGATCGATTACGTCAACCCAGATTTGGAATCGATTACATCATAATCAATTCTAAACGTTAGTTACTTACTTGCCAGTTTTAGAATAATGCGTATATGTGTCAATCTTAATATTATTTCAATTAGGAAATCTATATAAATAAAATAATAGCGATCTGCTATTTTTTGGCGCGCATTACGGTACAACAGCTGGCTAGATTTCAATTAAGTTTTTTAAGTTTTATGTCTCAGATAATTGATCTTGGTAAATTAAAAAAAAAATGCGATATCTTCATTAAAAAAAAAAAGTCGTGGGTAGCAGCTAGTAATAAATAACTGAGGAATAGTAAATATAACTGCACGGATGGCAGAGTGGTTTAGAGACCACCCTCCCAAGCTTAGTGTTGTAGGTTCGATTCCCACACAGGATAAAACTTTGTGCGAGCCACAAATGGTCTCAGAGTTTGGGTGTAATTTGTGTCCGTGAAAATATGTGTAAATTAATGGTAGTACGCCTGATTCTTTTTACCACAATCTACAAACTTAATTATTTTATTGACTTGTCTACAATTGCAGTTGCGTTCATAGTACTACTTCTAGCGCGACGAGCTACCATGTGTAAAGCAATCTATGACCTCACAGATACGAAGATCGAGAAGACTGATTTAGAATGAGTTTATGTTGATGAAGATAATATTAAAATCTGTAGTATTATTTCTTTTATTAATTTACTATACTATAAAGAACAAATTATTTGTGAAATGTGGAAAAAGAGAATTTCCGCAGAGCAGTTCCCCGGATATTTTTAATTTTTTTTTGTATTGCATGTTGTTACAGACTAGCCACGGCCCATCTGATGGTAAATGGTAACCGTCGCTCATGGACTCAACTATATCGAGAGTATTGTCAAGCCGCTGTTCAGCATTTCATTTCACCGATACCTATAAAATGAAAGAATAAACGGCTATCTCCTGCTACAGCCAAAACGCAACGATGTGCTTCATGGCCGATCACACGGTGGTGGCACCAACCCGCTCGAGCCCGATACCAAGTGAGTACTGCCACTCGGTACCCAGCCCTACCACCAGTCATGCAATGGATGATAATTGCTTACTTCCCTTAGTCACCTCATACGACACCCGTGGGAAAGAATGGGGTGGTGACACTTGTATTCTTAGTCCGTCACCGCGGACGCAGATTGTTGCGGACTCTTTTATAAAATATTTTTAACTTCCCGCTAAGAAAATTGAAAATTTTCAAAAGTTGGCTAGCTATTGGTTTTACCCTGTTTTAGAAAATCGAGTTTTCAACGGATGTATACGTTTTGAGGTCCTAGGAAGCTTCCCCGAATGTTTACGCGATGATGTCCGTATGTCTGTATGAATGTGTGTGTGTGTGGCCGTATGTAAACCTCTCATAACTTTTGAACGGCTTGACCGATTTCATCGCGGTTGGCGTCTTTCGAAAGGACTTGACCAAACTTAGATTTTGAATAATTAGGACCGATTCGAACCGGTAGATTTTTCAAATGTGTTTTTTTGGAATAACTTTTAAACGGTTTTATCGATCGATTCCAAAAACTAATCAGCCCCCTTAGAATAAAAAACGAAACGTTAGATGAACTTTCGTTTCGCTTCATTGTGATTGGTAGCCTGAATCATGCGTCGAAATCTCGATTAATCAGGATTCACACGTTGATCAATCACAATGATTCGAAACGAAAGTTCGTCTAACGTTTCGTTTTTCATTTTAAGAGGGCCGCTCTTAACCTCAAAAAAACACGTCGATCGCCGCCAGTCCGGTCAAAATAGGTTGATTCGTTCGTGAGATATCATTGTCGAAAAAAATTGTTTCAGAATTTCTATGAAATTTTCAGTCTGACCAGTTCTAGCTTTAAGATTCTTCAAAGAGCTCAAAAAGCTGCGTTGACTGCCGTAAACTACGAGAAAATCGGTTCATTCATTAAAAAGTAATTTCAATTTAAATATTATTTTGAGCGCTTACGTATCAAATTAGCGGGAAGTTGCAGGGTCGTTGCACCTTTAGGGTCAACCGTTTTCCAGATTTTTATATAGGTATATTATGTATATCAGATTCTTTTTCCTTTGTTTTTCGCTCTTGTCACATGTGCATTTTTGTTCATCAACTCTAAATATATGCATTTTAGTACGTTTCCATGTTATTTAAATAATTACGATAACAAGCTAGCTACCAGTAGTCTCCGCTAAACTAATTATATCTACATAAAAATACTAGAATATTATTTTATAATTTGTGGAAAATTTAAAAGCATCTTATTCTGAAGTCTGTCCAATTATTTCTTGATATTAGAAGTAAACGTTTGCGAGAAATATTTTATATACTACTTATTGCAAAGTTGTAACAGAGTGTGTCTGTACAGCCTTAAAGTGAGAAAGATAAAGTGAGTTTCTTCGTTTGATACGCTACACACTAATTATCTATATTAAGTAAAAATAGGTATCCCATAGGAACCATTAATTTTTTTGGGATAAAAGTAGTCAATGTCCTTTTTTGTGCTGCAGACTATGTGTGCAACATTTCATGATGATTGGTTTAGTAGTTACAGCGTAAAAGCGTAACAAACAAACAAACAGATTTACTTCCGCAATAATCTTAGTAAGGACTAGCCTTTGCTTGCGGCTTCACCGCAGCCAAAAGCTAGCTTTTAGGTGGTATCTCAGGTTCCCGATATACCTAGTAGCGGGATAAAATGTATACCAGTTTTTAAGTCTAATAAAGATCTATCAAATAAAAAAGTTGCATCAAAATCCGTTCAGTAGTTTTTGTGTGATGTTCGAACAAACAAACAGACAAACAGATAAACGGACAAACAGACGAAAAATCTAAAAAAAATTGTTTTATGTTCAGACACGTCTAGCCTAATACAATCGTTTTTTCTCAAATATTAAAATTATTACAACAACTCTTACAATTAAATATTATTACAAGATTGCATTAATAAGATTTATTTAAAAAATGGAACGTTGCAGAATTTAAATCGATTTAACAAAATCAGAACACTTATTTTTTATCTCTCTGGAAGGCAATGACATTTGTTATCCAACCGAATAATTCAAGAATAATTTATCGAGCAGAAAGAAATAAGGCGTAAGTACCTATATTTTATTTGCGCGCTGATTTGACAAATTGTCAACAACGTCACGAAATAAGGTTAGAAAACTTAATTATTGGCTTCCTTATTTAAAATTTTAAATTGAAAAAAGGAATTAATAAGGCAGGATAAAATAATGACCTAGTAACAGAACGAGGTTAGGGCAGCAACTGCAGCGAGTGAGATTATCTGATCTATTGCTGTAGGTGCTCTACTCGTATTCCTACACTCTTACATTTATATGCGCTGGCTCACAAATTATGAAAGTGGTTTCAGGGCCCGTAGAATGTCTTATTAAATCGTATCGTCATGGTATCGTCTCGCTTCTAATTAGTAGAGACACCGACGCGTGATGTCGCAATAATTCCTCAGCCAATCACGGCGATCTCTCAACCAATCACAATGATACGATGCGATGTCGATACGATTGAGTGAGATACCTACATTCTAACCACCCAGGACTGTTGCCTTTTTTTTCTTTGATATCCCCGGCAAGGGTTATCACCACCAACCTTCCTGACATTGGGCTGTTTTTTGGAATAACTTACTGCTGCTAATAATCGAATAAGATATAAAGACGATAATGGTGATTTGAGGCGATTAGTTCATTTTATATCTTGATACCTTCCTTTTTTTATTTTAAGGCGGGAAAAAATGTTCCTAACCGCACGCCCCGCCGTTCGGGGCAACGAACAAGGTAGTGCGGGGCCCTCACCCACTAAAGAAACCCGCTGTGTGCCGTCTCTCCGCCTTTATTGGCTGGCCACCGGACCCATATTACATTCCTTCAGTGGTATTTTGATACCTACCTAAGTAGGTAGGTACCTATTTCAAGTTTAGAATGTTATAAGATTTTTTACTAAATTAAAGTATTCTTGGTTTTTCAACAGAGCCATGTCTGTACATTTATGATATTTGAGAATATATAATGTAGGTGGGTATATCGAGAACCTGTGATTAGCTTTTGCTTGAGGCGGCGCCGCAGGCAAAGGCTAGTTGGTATTTATTTTAGTTAACTGATTTGATAACACTATCGCGACTATAATATAAATCGATAAATAATAATTTTATGACAGCGTAATTATTATCTATATTTACTATGTACTGAACATATACATTAAATTCAAACGATATTGCATGATCCGATATGGTCTAGTGGCTAGGATACCTGGCTCTCACCCAGGAGGCTCGGGTTCGATTCCCGGTATCGGAAACTGCTTTTTGTTATTTTTAAAAAGTGTTACAATTGACGAATCTGTAGAAATTCTATAGATAGAGATAAGATATAGATTTATCAGGATTTGTCTAAAAGGTAAATAAAATTTTCATGTTTAAAACATGTAAAAGCAAGGTGGCAACTTTGCCAGTATAGGCGGAGAGACGGCACACGGTGGGTTTATTTAGTGGTCGAGGGCCCGACACTACCCTGTTCGTTGACCCGAACAATGGGGTGTGCGGTTAGGTACATTTTTTCCCACGTTAACATTTAAAAATGTGAACAAAATCGCAGGGGAAAAATTGTGTGAAAGTCATATTGGCATACATTTTTTCTCACCAGAGCTCTTCTACAACACCAGAGGCATCACTCGCCATCTCTGGGGAAAGGGACGGAGGTGCATAAGAAGGATAATAAGGAGAGAGTAGAAAACTAAGGAGAGGATAGGAGGTATACCTAATACGGAAACAACGGTAGGAACAGATACATACCATTGTTACACGCTGATCTTTTGTGAAATGGTGGTTACTTCCTCTCATTACCGGCTCATTTATGCTGGGATAAAACTGACCAGTCATAGTCAGTTTTATCTTAAGTCATTGACCATCGAACTAACAGCCAAATCGTTACATTATGGTGCTGGTACTAACCGTTCCGATGGCCGTGTGGGGCCGGCTTTAGAATTTTCCCACCCCTCTCTACCCACGGGAGTCGTAAGAGCCGACTGAGGGAATACCGGGGGAGTGGGCAGCAGCACTCCCTCGAGTATTAACAACATCCACTGCGATCGCCAACCCGCCTGCCAAGCGTGGCGATTACGGCATTATCCCCCATGACGGTACCGCTCGTTGTAGCGTTCTCTTGGGGAGGCCTATGTCCAGCAGTGGACGTTGAAAGGCTGATGGATGGATGGATGGACTAACCGTTCGGCATTGCTAAATTCTGTTAAAATTATCATGATAGTCATTGGATATTGATAAATAATATTTAAAGAATTTTAAATTCCAATATTTTAATTTTTTATAAATATTATTATGACAGCAAAAAGGCGAAAGCAATTCAAAGAGCCTATGCTTTCTTTCTAGCAAATAAATAACACTAAATTATCTGGCTAAGATCAGATCATCTTAGCCGGATATTTTAATGCGGCTAAAACAACCAATACCTCATAAGATTTCGGTAACAATAACAAAAACCACATATATCACGGCAGCCATTTTGAAACGGTCATGTGCATATAGCCTAGTTTCATTAATCCCGCTGCCACGATGGTGAATAAATCAACACGCTATTATTAAAAATGTTTGTAAACGCATCACGCTGAGCTAGTTAGGGAAGTAGGCCCGTTTTTGGTAGGTATTCTTTAAACTTTCGCTTGTATCTATCTATCAAATAAAAAAAGTTGCATCAAAATCCGTTCAGTAGTTTTGCGTGATGCGCGAACGAACAAACAGATAAACAGACAAAAAATCTAAAAAAAACCGTTACGTGTATACTATAGACACGCCTATATAGCCTAATACATTATTTTTTTCTCAAATATCTTAAATTTACATACATAGCTATGTTACAGCTTTATAATAGTATAGATTAATTGCTATTAAAAAAGTAATTAGGATGTATTATATATGCAAACCTTCCTCCTTGGAATATTGTCTAAACGAAGGTGAAAACCGTTCCAACATGCGTTGCGTGGTTTGATAACAGCTTACGAATATACAGACGTTTTAGTACGCACGTTTATATATATACAGACGTTTACTGTACTCCGTGGTTCTCCCATGTCCCAAATTCTACATTGAGATCATGGCGCAGGGTTAAACAAATAACTTTTAGGCCATTCGTGAAGAACGTGAAGCACTATAAAATTTGTCTAAATTTTTTTGATCTATATTTTTTAGCATTTGACATGCTCCGCCACTTTTTATAGTACAAATTATTTGTGAATAAGGAAAAAGAGATTTTTTTTTCGAAGGAGGTACACCTCAGTGGCTTAGAGCACTTCCCCGGATTGGAAAAGACACGGGTTCGTTTCCCGCTAGTACAAAAAATCTCTTTTTCCTTATTCACAAATAATTTGTTGTCTAAATTTGTTTGTGAACAACTAGATTTTGGTCGCTACTCCGAATGGACTTCACTCTACCCCACTCTAATTATCTCTATGTAAGAATAACTACCCGACGGCAATCATTAATTATTCCTGGATGAAAAGTAGGTAGCTAGAGCCTTGCTTATCCCGCCATGAATGGGCTGGCTCGATCGGGGAAGTACCACCCTCTCACAGAAGTTCATCGTGAACCAACAGTAGTATCTACCGTTGTGTTTCGTATGGTGAGTGAGAGTGCCGGAAGCCCGAACCTCCTTCCCTATCCTCTTTTTAGTATACCTCCTATCCCTTTCCTTGGAGATGGCGACGCGCGAGTGATCCCTCTAGTGTTGCTAGCGTCTATAGGCTACGGTAAACGCTTACCATTAGGTGAGTTACATCCTTGTTTGTATAAAAAATGCCTACTTATGTCTTTTTCTAGGTTTCAAACTATAATGTACCACCTACCTATGTAATTTTATAATGATTGGTCCAGTAGTTCCTGTGTAAAATCGTAACAAACAAACAAGCTCTCTTTCACATTCATAATACAAGGATAAAAAAAAATTTCCATTTATGATTTTAAAATCATAATAAAATTGATAATCGAACCTCAGTTGCTTCGTGGCAAACCACGACGAAAGATAAAAACGTTACGAAGCGATTAAGAGAATTATCACTCATTGCATTAAAAGTGGTAAAGTTGGGTACCAAGCGCACACTCATTATCGGGCCTGGACCAAGCGCTTCGATGTGGTTTGGTAGTAAAGGGCCATTTATTCTTTCATATCACATCCACGAAATTAAACGGTGAGCAGCTGTTTAACAGTACGTTTAGTATAGCTAAGTCAGTAAGCAATAAAAAATACTGCGAATAATGAAGACCAGGATTATCGATTGTATAAGTAATATGATTTTTTTGAAAGGTACGTTTTTTTTTTACATTTCATCACGACGTAGTTACCAGACAAATACTTTTTCTAGAACAGATAGCCAGTCGCTCCGTGTAAATATACACCCACCAATATATCAACTATGAAGTTCTTATTGTAAAAAATGCTTAGAACAATTACAAAATGCCTGCAAGCGAATTTGGCGGCAACTTACAAAATGTGGGTGTTTGGCCTCTTGCCCTAGTTCAGCCAAACAGCTAGTTTTACTAGTTTCATTATGTCTATTTTATTACACCTAAAATCATTTCTTTAACCATTAATCTCACTAGTTTCGTTCATACGAAGCTAAAACGTATCTTGTTCTGTCAAACTATCGCTATCCAACAGCCTTCTTGAGTTTTATTAATGCCTTTTTTATTTTTTCTTTCTGTTTCTTAGCTAGAATTTCTTCTAATACAATTCTATGCAATTTTATTTCTTCAGTATCCTTTGCCAGCGGCTCTACCGCAGCCTAAAGCTAGTTTTTCGGTTATATCTCAGGTTCCCTATATATATCTACTTTTAGCGGGATAAAATTCATACCAGATCTTAAGTCTAATCAAGAGCTATCAAATAAAAAGTTACATCAAAATCCGTTCAGTAGTTTTTGCGTGAAGCGCAAACTAAAAAAATCTAAAAAAAAATTGTTTTGTGTTCAGACACGCCTATATAGCCTAATACAGTATTTTTTTCTCAAATAATCAAATAAACAATCTTAAATGTACAGGCACAGCTCTCTGTTACAGCTTTATAATAGTATAGATATAGATTCTACTCTGTTTTTTGAATATATTCGACTAACAAAATGGATCGTCATCATTCCTAAAAGATACACAAATAGCAAAATGTAATTGAGTATCTCATATAGTTAATAATTGAGAGGGAAAACCTGAAATGTTAAATTTGCGTCTGCCATACTACTAGGGCAGTGGCAATGGGCAGGCCACACCGCTCGACGAACCGGCAACCGCTGGAGAAAAAAGGTTCTCGAATGGCGACCACGTAGGAAGGCCCCCCACCAGATGGACCGATGATCTGGTCAAAGCCGCGGGGAGCCGTTGTGGCGTTCTCTTGGGGAGGCCTACATCCAGCAGTGGACGTTGAAAGGCTGATGGATGGATACTGCTAGGGCATGAGTGATGATCTAGCGGTACAAGCAATGACTGCAAAGTCAGGGGAAGTACTGAGTTCGATCTCTAGTCTGAGGTTGAGACCTCTAAGGCACTCATCTCATTTTGAAATTATGTTAATTATTTGTGAAAGTGGAAAAAGAGAGCTTTACTGCAAGCAGTATTCAAACCTGCGTCCCATCCAATACGGGGAAGGACTCTGGACCGCTGAGCTATCGCAGTCACCTAATGGTGACACCTCATCTCCACTTCACATTTGTTTTAGATGTCTTTAAGATCTACGCCACCTATCAAATGTATTTGCATACATTTTATTCCAATATAGTAAGTTAAATTAATACAATTAGAATTCATCTAATTGATGGCGCGATATATTTTTATTTATTTATTGATTTATTCAAAATTAACAACAAGATAATAATAATTAATTAGCTGCTTCATTTTAATGAGTTTAAGTTTCTTCATCAACGACGTTCTATCATCTACCGTTATTCGTGAGAGACGAGTGTCAGAAGTAGGTTTCTAAAAAGAAACCTATGACACAGGTCACAAGGACCCAGCAACATATTTTGAAAGTGTGTTGCCATAATAATTTATTCACAAATTTTTCATTAATTTTTGACAGACGACATTTTTTGTTTTGAATGAAGAATGTATATTTTCAGTTTTATGTGATCAATGACAAATGATTGACAATTAGACTTCAAGCACTACCTACAATTTTCGTGACCGTGGCGTGGGTGCTAGGGTTAAAAACGTCCGCCGGCGGACCACTGAAGGAATGTAATATGGTTCCGGTGGCCCGCCAATAAAGTCGGAGAGACGGCACACGTCGGGTTTATTTAGTGGGTGAGGGCCCCACACTACCCAGTACGTTGCCCCGAACGACGGTATGTGCAGTTAGGAAAAGTTTTTCCCGCCTTAACAAAAAAAAAAGGTTAGAAACGTAAACATAAGATTTTAAAACGCTTAGGATACCTAGTTGGGTAATAGTTAAAGTAGTTTTGTCTTTTTAAGAGATAGACCAAAACGGGCAGATGTCGTTTGTAGAGCCGTTTATAATTTAATATGAATATTTGATTGTTCGTCACTTCAGTTTAGAACTACAAGTATCTATAAATTAGAAATAAAACCGAGTCCCACATACCCAGCTTTATGTGTTCATCAGAACTATTAAAGTTAACGATGTTATGAAAATCTTATTAAATTATGTGTACGATTTAACAGTAGGTATCTACTAATTTAAATTGGTGATTTACGTGTAGATTGTTAATTTTTTTTTGTATACAAGGATAAGACGAGGAAAAGATTACCAGCTTTAATTCACGTCATAGCGTTGTAGTTGAAAAATGTATTTTGGATATGATTTGCATAAAATTCTACCTTAGTGCTCACTTACGTATCAAAGAAACCCATAGGTACATTTTCACGGTCCTAGCCACCCAGGAGTTTGGACTGCGCGTTGATACGTCAGTTAGTCATTCAATGTCTAGGTACTATACAATAATCATTCAATCAATAGGAAGTACATATAAGATTTTATTATCTATACCTATATTTGTTTCTATAATATTTTTATTATTATTCATTTGCATGCAACATTATTTCATTTTAAAGGCCTTATTTTTGTAAATTAAGCAGGTATAGAGTATAAGATTAAAAGAAATAAAAAACAAGAATCAATATAGTGAGATTTGAATTATAAAGATGTATTAAATAAGAATATTATAATTAAAGTTACTGCACACTAAAACTAATACTTGGTATTTTTAATATGTTTGAGAACAGGTAGGTACTACGAGTACCTACATCCACTGATGAGGCTATCGTAAACCTACCACTACAAATGAACGGAAGGGTAGGTAACAATCAAATAATTTACATTATCGTAAAAAAGACTTTTTACGTAGTAGTAGTTTAGTAACAACAATTAGGAAAGCCCAAAAAGTTAATACAATATTGTGCAGCTATCTATAAGCTATAAACAAATGCATAGCATAAATAAACAATTTAAATTAAACGTCCAAACAACGTCTAGAAGCATCGCCTGCATTCAACAAATACAAAAACAAATGAGGTCAAATCAACTTGGCCAGCTAACAATCATCGAAGAATCGATAATTAAAACTAACATTTAAGATGTGTACGCGACTTACGCTAAAATTAGGCCTTTTCCAACGTTCTTAATTTAGACGCGATGGTTGGCGTTAACTGGGCCAGGGAAGACAGTGAAATCTTATTACAGCACGTTAGTACAGAGAGGAGCTGGGTGTGCAAGCCTTGTTAATAACACTCATAACGTCCGGTAAGCTATTTTCGGGTGCAACACACGTCAATTTTCGTGACCACTTTATCGCGAACTGCCTCGTCTCTTTTAAAGTGTTGTGAAATTGAAATGTCAAGAAAGATCTCATACATGTTGGCAGGTCTCCCGAAAATGGTAGCTCATGTATCCGCAAAATGATTATGTAGCTGTGATTTTTTTATTGCAAAAGAGGACGTTGACCTGATATGAAGCATTGGAACAAAGAAATTGTTTATTTATGCAACAGAAGGGTGCATTTCGGTTGTTGCAACATTACGTGAAGATGTTCTTGAAATATTTACATTAAAGAGTTTTTAAACGTTATTTATTATGGTTTTTTTATATATTTTATATGAAATTTTATTTTTTTACTATATTTGTTTACAATATTATTAAAATTTGAGAAAACGAGCATGCTTCTACTTTTTCCATACTTGATTTCCTCCTCCTCCTCCTCAAGTCGCTCACTCACTGTTGAGGATCGTGGCTTCGATAGAAGCTTTGCAGTAGTTATCTCCAATTGTCTCGGTCTTCAGCTTGATGGAGAGCCTGATATATAGGTATCTGCAGTTTTTCGGACACCTGATCTGACCATCGTTTTTGAGAGCGTCCTCTTGGCCGCCTACCATCTAAATTTCCTGTTAGTATAAGTCTTTCAAGGTTATCCGTACTACGGCGCGCTATGTGTCCGGAGTACTGCAGGATCTTATGAAGGCATGTCTTTGAGAGACGTTGCTGTGTGTCTAGCTTGAGCTCCTATACTTGATTTATTGATAGTGAAAAAGCTAAATCTCGTTAAAGCTAACAAAAATAATAAAGTTTGACAAATAGAGGAAAAGGTGTTGATCTGTGTTCTTTGTCTATTTATGCATAAGTATTTATGTTAATTAAGTCTGCATTATGTTTGAACAAATGCGTGGATAATTACAAAGTCATGGAACATTCGCTGGACGAAATTGGGCAAATGGCACATTTAGCATGAAACAGCTCCTGGCGTAGTGCCAGCTCACCGTTAAGATACAGACGTCATTACAAATTTATGGCGTGCAAAAATGAAGTTTCCTTATTAGTTTTAAGAAGGACAGGAGATACTTTGTTGATATATTAAAGTCACTGACGATTTTCAGTCGCTTCACCTGATCTTATTTAAATTTATATAATATCGCCACTTTACGAATCTCATTTCCTATATTGATATTAAAAAGTGGCAAATTTTGATTGTAAGTTTGAATAAAAATTGGTTGAATAAAGAATTACTGAGCCGTGTGGGGCCGGCACCAAGAATAGCTCCACCCCGTCTCTTCCTATGGGAGTCGTAAAAGCCGACTAAGAGAATACCGGGGGACCGGGCAGCAGCCCCCCCTGTGTACTAAAAAGATCCACTGTGATCGCTAACCCGCCTGCCAAGTGTGGCGATTATGGTAAAACCGATGGGACGGTAAAAGGCTGGTGGATGGATGGATGGATGATAAAAACTAATAATGTCTTGGGAGGCATCATTGGCAAGGGCAACAACGGAAAAGTAAATATTTGAGTGCTCATTTTGGTTCTGTAAAAAAACCTCGGGTCTGCTGAAGAAACTTGCCTGAAGAAAAAATTAAGAAAAAGGGCAGCATGCAGCTTTAGGGGTACGTGGTAACTTCTCTTGAATTGCTCCAAAACACAATCGTAACTAAAGAGTAAACTCCAGTTTACATCGGAGCTGACACACATTTTATTTTTTTTACAAATAAAACCACACTTTGTAAATGTAGAAAGCGATATATATAACCAATAAAACTAATTAAAAGAAATATGTTACAAAATTCTAATTTCATTTATTTTCAACTGCTCTTGAACCAAAACAAGAATAACATCAAAGAAATAGAGTTAATTAAATTACTTTTTATTGGCTAGAAAACTATTGGACTGCATCAGACGATGTACCGGTGTCGGGGCGTTCTTGACCGACATGTTAGAGTAGAAACTCTTGTACTAATATTTTTGTGTCACCTACACAGAGAGAAGCATTGCTAGTGTGGCTAGCACATTAATTTAAAAAGATAAACGTCACCTACTAGGTATCTTTACACTTTACCATTATAAAACTTTAACGTGTTTAAAATCTTAAACTTCTTTGTTCACGCATTACGCAAAAACCACTAAATCGATTTGAGCAAACCTTATTTGTTAGAGCTACCAAAAATCTTGATTAGACTTAGAAACTGGTGTGTTATCTTGCTATGAAATAGAAAATTAAAGATGTAATCTTAAAGCTCCGCCATAAGAAGAATTTGGTCTTTATTATTGTAAAGCTGTAACAGACCTATGTCTCTGTACGTTTAAGATATTTGAGAAAAAAATATGTATTAGGTTATTTAGGCGTCTCTGAATACAAAATATTTTTTTTGTTAGAATTTTTGTGTTTGTCGAGCCCTTATTTAAATTTAGCAAAAACGCGCTTATAGACGAACTACTTTGGGTGTTGCCTACACTACATAATGAGGCCACAAAGCTATTAGTCGCCTGGACGCAAAATACATCATTGTTACGTAATTGTGAGTACAAAATCCAGAACAACATGAGACACTACAACCCGGCCACAAGCTTAAGTACATGCTTTTTTTATTTTTTTACCCTTTTTTATACTCATAATATTATTTTGATCTATATTTTAGCACTTGACATGCCCAGTAACTCATAATATTAAAAAAATCGGGCCATCAAATGCAATCGCCACAAGCAGCCACAGATGCCGTAGTACGGTTTTTCATAAAAATAACCCGGCTAGAAGCTCATGGGCATGTTTATTTAAAAAGGTTTTAAATTGACAATTTATTTATAAGGTGTGTAAATGTGAAATATCACTCAGGCTGCTGCAGCTACTGTGAAGTTTTTGATGGAAAAGCCGAATAACTGTTTACTGGTTCTACTCGGAATTCCAACTCGAGATATCATGATTTGCAGTCGTATGCATACAGTACCGCTAGATCCCTATAGCTGATTAGTTTTTTTTAGTTAAATACTAACGCGTTGCCAATAATTTACTGTGCAGATAATGTTGAAGTACCTAATATATAGTTATACATCACCATCATCCTACTATTTACTGTTTCTAAGTGTTTTAAACTGCATTTTTGCACTTAACATGCTCAGCTACTTCAAAGCACAAATTATGTGAATGTGGAAAAAGAGCAGCCTGGAAGGGATTCCAATCCGTGGAAGTGCTCTGAGCCGCTGAGCTATCGCACTGACCTTGTGTTTCTAAATAATTATAAACTACTAGATTCTGGACAAATTATTTATGCGAGTGGAAAAAAGGAACTTTACTGCAAGCAGGATTCGAAACTGCGTCCCATCCAATTCAGGGAAGGATAAGGGGAAGGAAGTGCCCAGGCTGGATGGGACGCAGGTTCGTATGCTTGCAGTAAGGTTCCCTTTTTTCATTTCACAAATAATTAGTTCTTTAGTACTTTAAAATAGCTCTGAGCATGTCAAGTTCTAAAATACAGATCAAAATATTAGATTCTGCCAGGGACTTCGTCCGCGTAAACTTCAGAATATAAAACGTCGTTCTACACATTGATTATGTAAAACTAGCTATCCCACAGAAATCATCAATTATTCCAACATAAAATGTAGCATATGTCCTTTTCTAGGCCTATACGTATATAACATTTGAAGATAATTGGTTTCATAGTTCGAAGTGAAAGCTTAACAAAGTAAAGTAAATAAACAAACAAACAAAATATTAGTAACGATTGTTAAGACAGAGGACTACCGAGGCAGTGACCAAGTTCAATCCTCAAAGGTCTCGACTTCACTCGCATCTCAGACTTTTCGAGATTACAACTGACGAAGGAAAATATATACAGGATGTCCGGTAATTAATGGATAACCTTGAAATGGAATATCTTAGATTATGAGCCTTAGACGTCTATCATCTAAGTCCGCCCGTAATCATGAATGCTGTAAAGTATTCGAAACGTCGGGATAGTAGAAAAATCAAGTAAAAAACAACAAAGGTACAAATCATAATTGTATCTGCCTTAAATAGTGAATTATTGCTATTAATGTAGAAAAGGAGAAAAAATTACAAAAGCAAAAAATGTAATATGGGAACTGTTTTTTAATTGTACCTGACTCGTAAGAAGTAATAAAAAACACATCAGGCATTGATCATTAATAAAAATACCTTATTTAAACAAATTCTGAACGGCTTACCAATGCACACGCGTTCAAACTCTCCAACCAAGAGATTATGCAAATAGATTGCGTTTTAATTTTTTTTAATACTTATTTTATGGACTACTTATTATAGATTTTTTTCGCATTATTTTTCTGAATGGCCTAATGTTCTAATATAAGCCATTTCAAGGTTATCCATTAATTACCGGACACCCGATATATACACAAAAACCAGCATACCTGAGAGATTTTCATGTCAGCTTCTGAAAACTGTCAAGTAAGTAAGAAACATAGCATCACGCCTGGATTTCCCGAAGGGGTCGGCAGAGGTGTATTACACACCCACGGTTCGCCAGCTATGTTTAAATCCCACGTAATAAGGGGCGAGCCGACTACCGGGCACATTTCCAAACTCCGGGCTGATTCTGAGAATTTTTCTTTTTACGAAAAAGCTCAACCACACTGCCCGACCCGGGGATCGGGTTATAACCCGAGACCTCATGATCAGCAGTCGCTTACACTACCGCTACACCACAGAGGCAGTTTAGTAACTACATAAACTATTGAATTAATCCCTTCCATTCTGTCAACCACGGAATAAAGTACGTAGTCTGCTACGAGATATGTAAAATAATTGTGTCTCATGCGCTTTTTTTTATTAGATACTAGCCAATCGAATATTCGATACCCTGTTACAGAATTCCAATTTTCGGGCGGAGTCTTATACTGTATTGTGCACTATATATTTTGAAGTGTGAATTTATTTTATGCTGCTATGTTATACACATTAATAATCAGTTATTAGGACAATAATGCTATGTTACGTAAAAGTCAAGATTATTGGAAACAGATTATGTGGAACTTACCTGCTATTCTGATCGTGATCAGTTCTGTTCAAGGCCTTGCTCCTGGGATGATTCTTCTTCGGTCGGACTTTTATCTTGTGTTTAGCTGCGGATGCGTCCAGGAGATCCGTTTCGATGTCCAGGCTGTGGTCGATCCGGGTCTGCCTGAGGTACGGGGCCAAGGTTATTTGGATAATATGGCTGTTAGTCTACATTCTAAAGGGAAAAGTCTACTTAACACATGTGAAAGTAAGTATGGTCATTGGTTGTGTAGGAGTATTTACAGTTATGAACAGAAATTTGTGTATTTTGTTCTCAAATTTTCTATTTTTATGGTAATAACCACTTGCTATCTGGTGGACCTTAGTCATATTAGTGACAAAGACAAAACACTAAATACAGTGGCGGATTTACGAACTTGCCGCCCGGAGGCTGTTCAAATTTTGCCGCATTTTATACTTTTAATTGCACTTCAAGTTAAAAACAATACGAACAATATCCCTATTTAATTATCTGGTAGAAATCATAATCGAAAAGATACTGAATATGAAAGTTATATTATCTTTTTGCGTGTGTGTGTGGGTGTGCGGTTAGGTACATTTTTCCCGCCTTAACAAAAACAAAGGATAAGTATCTATACTGAACGGTTGGTGGCCAGCGAGGTGGCAGGGAGACACCCTCCGAGCGGATATGGCCTCGGGCCGGTCTTTGGACCATGGGAGCACTTCAGTCAGTGCTGGAGGAGTGGGCGGGGTGACGGCACGGATACGCTACTTTCTGACTGGTGCAGGTGCACATAGTTGCAAGAAGGGAAGCGACTCCGTGCTGTCACATTGCAACTGCGACGAGGACACGACGCGGTAACAAGAGGGGACCTCTCGCTGCCGAGCGTCGTCAGCTCGATGCGCTGTAGCATAGTATTAAGGAAAGAAGTAAGTTATCTTCATACAAATGAACCGAGCACGGTTTGCATGTGTGCGTGCCAGTGCCTACGAGTCACCGCACGCACCCAATAACAAAATTTAAAACTGCTAAAGGTGCGCCCGTCTAGGCTGCGCCGTCGCTTCGTACGCATTGCCGTATTATTTTTTTTTGTGTGTGTGACTTTGGTTGTTAGCCTCAGATGGCTATAACAACCTTATCCGGACAATTGAAGAACGCAGAGGGCTCTCAACCCAACATTTAAACAACGCTACCCGAGAGCACCCCCTGTGGGGTAAGGACCTCGGCTCGGGCTGTTGCTGGCAAAGTGGGATTTCCCACGTTTATGATTTGACCGCTACACGTCTTTCGCCCCCGTCGGCGGGGATGAAACCGTGATAATTATTTGTAGTAGCTGCGCGAGCTGTGTATGCTCTGTTCTGAGCATGCGTTATTTCGTCGTCGACTTCGTCGAGGCTATGTCGCGGTCTGCGTACACGCGATGTATAAGACGGTTTGTACCTAGCCGCCTCAACCACAAGAGGTTTGGCGTGATTAATGGCGGAGTCAAAGAAACTACAGGAACACCGTTTCATAAATTGCTTGATGGTAGGCAATTGCAAGTCTATGTAGAGGTCGACATTGCGTATGAACCACGGTGCACCCGTAGCTCTGCACATGAAGCTATTCTGTAGTGTTTGTAATCTATAGATCCTGTGTGCCTTAGCGTGTAAAAATACTACTCTGGCGTACGTCATAATAGGACGTATGCAGGCAGTGTAGAGTCTAACCGTATTCCTAAGTTAGAGTTTATACCTAGAGTTTAACAGAAAGTGCAAACGCCCCGTAACAAAGGCTGCGCGAGAGCGTACCACCTGAATGTGACAGGCGAATGTGAGTCTGTTATCTAGAATAACACCTAAGTACTTGGCTCGCCTACTCCAAGGAATAGATTTACCAAAAATGCTAATCTGTTTGATCTCCTCCGGGGGATACAGTCGGGGTAGTCTCTTATGAAACACGACCGCCCGGCTTTTCTCGGAGTTGATCTCTATTCTCCACTTGCTAAACCACGTACTGAGGGCAGTGGCCGCGGATTGGAGTTTCTTATGCACTGTGAGAGGGTTAATCCCTGAAAAATAGATAGCTGTAACGTCTGCAAAAAGTGCTGTCTGCACTTGTCGATGCTGAGGTATGTGGCTGATGTACAGCGAGAAAAGGTGCGGTGAGAGGACGGAACCTTGTGGGACCCTGGCGCTAGCTCTGTATTTATGACGATTGAATAAACTAACAGTGTCCAGCCCTGTGAGCTTAGGTAATTATAGCGCTCACGGGATCTGAGTTACCGTACTTGTTTCCTTTTACTATGGGTGTAGCGACTGGATTTGGACAGCGGTCGATGCATGCATATGATGGACATCCTGGTCCAAGATGACATCATTTTGGTCTCAAACGGTGAGAAGACCAGGGAGGATAATTCTTTCGCTGACCCGAACCATAGGCGCGAGTATGTGCGCCTGATGCCACTCTAGCTGAGCCCGCAGTTGGATGGACCGGGAAACGTCCGCCACCTGCATGGTCTCCCTCAAAGATGCGACGCTCCGGTGTGCGGAAGTGCCGCGCAGTAGAGGGTAAGTTCCGAAAGGGTATTCCACCGGTGTGCCACTGGAGTAATGTCACATAGTTCCAATGATCCTTCAGAACAGGCGGAGAGAAATCATACAGTTGGTTTATTTATTGAGTGAGGGCCCACACTTCCCTTGTCGTTGTCCCAAACTATGAGGTATGCGGTTAGGTAGTTTCTTTCCGCCTAAACGAAAAAAGAAGAAAGATTTTAGTTTCTCACCCACAGAAAAAACTTTTTCTCACCCGAACAATTCTCATCAATTTCTCGCTGGTGGCCATGCGAACTGCTATAGGTATCGAAGTTTGGATAAATATTTTCCAAATTCTGTTTTCGCAGGAACGAAAACAGACTTACTCGTATTAACTGTCCGGATGACTTTTCTTTTGTGTGTGTAAATTTGAGACGGGGCCTAATTTGCCACCCCCTAAAATCTGCCGCCCTATGCTCTAGCCTACTCAGCCTACTGGTAAATCCACCACAGACTGAATAACTATTCAGAGATTATACAACGTTTATTAGTAAGGCAATTTCTGTGGGTATAAAATGTCATATTTTTCTTGGAAATCTATTGCAATTGAACACACAGTGTGAAAATGTGAAATCCAAAACGATAGCCTGCTCATGGATTTGACCCTGCGTATCCTGGATAACCGTTCCAGTAGCTTTGCCAACTAAGCCACCATGACATTTGCTTGGGACTATTAATTTCGATAACACATTCCTTCTTAATGTCTTGGGTCATGCCTGCGCCTTTGTCGAATATACGAGTATGTGCATACATTGTCCCGATCAGGTAAGCTTATTTATTACAATTAGGGAAGAATCATAGCAGTGATGACACAACCCTGTATAATGTTTTTATATCCAAATATTTTTAAGCATGCTTAATCTTATAAATAAACGTAAAGTGCGAAAATGTAAAGCAATCATATTAGAGATGCAGGTTCCAATCCTGCTCGTGGCTCTCTTTATTTATATAATATAAGGAACTCCGCCGTGAGAGCCGGAGCCGGCAACAAGAATAGCTCCACCCCGTCTCTTCCTATGGGAGTCGTAAAAGCCGACTAAGGGATTACCGGGGGACCGGGCAGCAGCGTTTCCCTGTGTACTAAAACATCCACTGCGATCGCCAACCCGCCTGCCAAGCGTGGCGATTATGGTAAAATCCCCATTTTGGGGAGGCCTATGTCCAGCAGTGGACGATGAAAGGCTGATGGATGGATGGATGGATATGGAACTCGTCAATTGTGTAAAAACAAAGAAAAAGAACCCCAAAAATTAATGAACTTAAATATAACCTGCAAATTTTTACCGAAACTAGTCTTTGCAGATTTATGCAACAGCAACCGCAATGCGATTAATAAATAAACGTCATGTGCTAGCCTAAATAATCAATGCACGTATTATTATTCGTAGACTAGCCTTTGCCCGCGGCTCCGCCGCAGCCAAAAGCTAATTTTTCGGTAACATCTCAGGTTCCCGAAATAGTCGCGGGATAAAATATATACCAGTTTTTAAGTCTAATCAAGAGCTATCAAATAAAAAGTTGCATCAAAATCCGTTCTGTTGTTTTTGCGTGATGCGCGAACGAACAAATAGACAAACAGACAAAAATTCTAAAAAAAATCATTTTGTATTTAGACACGTCTATATAGCCTATTAAGTACTGACTGGTCGTAAAGACAAATGTGATGAGGAAATTGGGATGACCGAATAGGTCAGTACTATAGCTCAGAGGCTTAGAGCACTTCCCCGGATTGAAAAAGACGCAGGTTCGATTCCCTCTCGTACTAAAAATCTCGTTTTACTTATTCACAAATAATTTGTACTTTAAAAGTAGCGGAGCATGTCAAATGCTAAAAAATATAGATCAAAAATATTACTGTCATTTTTTCTCAAATATCTTGAATCTGACTTGACCGAGCTGTCTCTATACGACACAGCTCAGTTACAGCTTTATAATAGTAGGTATAAGTATAGACATAGATGAACTTAGAAATTACTATCAGTCTGTAAGTTTTAGAACAGCGTAGTGTAATATGCCAGTAACTTCCGATGGATAGTTCTAGACAATGTCTGAATCGGTAGAGGTCATGCGCTTACCACTTACCACCACGTGAACCCTCAAAAGCAATAACAAAAGAAAAATATATCAGCGTTAAAAATACAACGACTCATTATTAATACTCGCCAAGAAGTACTAGAATTTCTGTGATTGATCACTCAAAACGTCACGCTTGACATGTCTCAACTCGAGCCTTGACAGTGACATATGCCATCAGCCTGTGACGTCACATCACGTTATTTTTAACTAGGTCTGACAAATATGTTTTTTTTTAAAGACAAGGCTTTGCACTGATGTATAATCCTTGTATAGCAGGGGACTTTACAAACATACAATTTCACGGAAACAAAGTACACCCAGAACAACCATTTGTGAAGCATACAAAGAGTTGTCCTGTGTGGGTATCGAACCCACAACACTCGGGCGGGAGGCCGGTACCTAAATATAAAACATGTTTGTATAATTAATACGTATATGCCTCGGTGGTGCAGCGGTAGTGAGCGACTGCTGATCATGAGGTCTCGGGTTTAATCCCCAGATCGGACACTATTATTAGGCGTTTTCGTAAAAGAAAAATTCGCAGTAGCTACCCGGAGCTTAGAAATGTGCAAGGCAGACTGCAATAGCCTCGTATTACGTGGAACTTAATATTATAGTCGGCGACGCGTGGCTTTGTAATATACCTCTGCCTACCCCTTCGGGGACACAGGGCTGAGACTATGTTATGTTCAAAATAATACATATATTTTTTCAAAAATATCTCCTTTATAACTTTTACTACATGTGCTGAGTGTTTCTCTTTTAATTTAAAAGCCTCATTATTTATATTTATATTTCAATGAAATGCAATCTCTGCGGAGAATCTGTAGAGTGAGGCTGACTGACTGCATTCGTAACAATGACGTAAGAGAGTGAGTAGGTATGAAAGAGAGTATTGGTGTAAAGATGCGAAAGGGAATGCTCCGATGGTTCGGACATGTGGAAAGAATGCCGAACGAGCGACTGGCTAAGAAGATATACAATGCGAAAGTGGAAGGATGTAGGTACAGGGGGAGACCGAGACTTACCTACCTAGACCAAATCGGTCATGTATTGAAGGAAGGTGGAGTCAGGAGTCTCTGAAACCGGCGAGCGTGTATGAAGAGAGCTATGAATGTTGAGGAAGCTAGAGATGTATGCAAGTATAGAGCCTCTTGGCACTCTGTTCTCTCTGCCTACGCCGCAAGGGAAATGGCGTGATGATAAGTTAGTTAGTTGAAATAGTGTAACATAGTTCCAGTGGCCTGCCAATACAGGCGAGACGGCACACGGTAGGTTTCTTTAGTGGGTGAGGGCCCCACACTACCCTGTTCGTTGCCCCGAACGACGGGGTGTGCGGTAAGGAACAGTTTTTCCCGCCTAAACAAAAAAAAAAGAGATTCAATGTCGAGATCTCACAAAGTACATGTAACCTAAAATTTGTAAGGAAACCCACATGCCTGAGCAATTTTCTCGACGGCTTGTGAAGCTACCCGCACTGGCCAGGTGTACCTACTATGTCTAAGTCCCTATAACTCTGTGAGAGACTTGTCCCAATTGAGGGACCATAATACGAGACAAGTTTATTTATTGTCATAATAAGTAATAAACGGTTCGGACATGTGGAAAGAATGCTGGATGAGCGACTGGTTAAGAAGTTACAATGCGAAAGTGGAAGGATGTAAGTACGGGGAGACCGAGACTCGCCTACCTAGACCAAATCGGTCATGTATTGAAGGAAGGTAGAGTCAGGAGTCTCCGAAACCGGCGAGCGTGTATGCAGAGAATTATAAATGTTGAGGAAGCGAGAGATGTATGCAAGAATAGAGCCTTTTGGCACTCTGTTCTCTCTGCCTACCACGCAAGGGAGATGGCGTGATGATAAGTAGAAGTAGTAGATAATACTAAATGCCCTTCTAATGTTTACATGGGGCGTTGTAACTGGTGACTAGCGTCGACTACAGGCTTTGCACATACAGTTTCATTAATCCCGTTTATATCGGGGTCATTGACGTCACTCGTCGTTGTTGTGGATATAAATAGGACGCGTCATCTTAAAAATGATTGCAATAGCTACTAACTACTACTATGTTGTGCTTGGCAACACAAAGTTGCATAGCTTCATTCATTTCGTAATAAATTTTAATATTTTTCCCGCCTTAACAAAAAAAATCCTCTAGGTTTCCTCACGATGTTTTCCTTTACTGTGCAGTGATAAATTGTAAACAAAAACACATAATTTCAAAAAATTTCAAAATATAAGATGTCTGTGGCGTACGACATCTGAACCTTGGACTCAAGGATCGATTTCGATACTGCCGTCTTTGCAGTGCTTGGTATTACCGCTAAGCCATGATTCTAATTAAAACGTAATAATATATGATACCTACGATTCTATATGCTGATGTTTTGTGTGAGTATGGTACCTACGTCCCAATCGAGCCGGCCTATTCGACACATGGACACGCACTACCATTAAAAAATATTAAAATTTATCACGAAATGAATGAAGCTATGCAACTCTGTGTTGCCAAGCACAACATAGTAGTAGTTAGTAGCTATTGCAATCATTTTTAAGATGACGCGTCCTATTTATATCCACAACAACGACGAGTGACGTCAATGACCCCGATATAAACGGGATTAATGAAACTGTGTGTGCAAAGCCTGTAGTCGACGCTAGTCACCAGTTACAACGCCCCATGTAAACATTAGAAGGGCATTTAGTATTATCTACTACTTCTACTTATCATCACGCCATCTCCCTTGCGTGGTAGGCAGAGAGAACAGAGTGCCAAAAGGCTCTATTCTTGCATACATCTCTCGCTTCCTCAACATTTATAATTCTCTGCATACGCGCTCGCTGTTTTTGGAGACTCCTGACTCCACCTTCCTTCAATACATGACCGATTTGGTCTACTTTGGTACTTTGTGTGATCTCGACACTGAATCTCTTTTTTCTTGTTTAGGCGGGAAAAACTGTACCTTACCGCACACCCCGTCGTTCGGGGCAACGAACAGGGTAGTGTGGGGCCCTCACCCACTAAAGAAACCTAGCGTGTGCCGTCTCGCCTGTATTGGCAGGCCACTAGAACTATGTTACAATATTTAGATATTTTTATACATATTTTTAGCATTTGACATGCTTAGCAACATACATTAAACACAAAGTGAAAAATGTGAAATCGAAAATAACAGTCACGAGCAGGATTCGAACCTGCATCTCCTGGATACCGTCCAGATGCCTTGCCAATTCATAAATGTGAAATCGAAAATAACAGTCACGAGCAGGATTCGAACCTGCATCTCCTGGACACCGTCCAGATGCCTTGCCAATTCATAATGAATTGGTAAGGCATGTATGTTGCTAAGCATGTCAAATGCTAAAAATATATATAAAAATATCTAAATATTTATAGGGTTTGCGTCATTATTAGGTAAAATCTTAATTGTAAAATTAAGTTTACCTGGTCGGTATAATGTATGAAAATACTTCCGACGGATGGTGCAGGCGTCACCCAAAGACGTTAAGTATGAGTGTGTTGTCGAGATTGGCAGTCGGGAGTAAGGGTCACGATTGCTGAATTGGCAAGGCATCTGGACGGTGTCCAGGAGATGCAGGTTCGAATCGTGCTCGTGACTGTTATTTTCGATTTCACATTTTTCAATTTGTGTTTAATGTATGTTACACTATTTCAACTAACTAACTTATCATCACACCATTTCCCTTGATGCGTAGGCAGAGAGAACAGAGTTCCAAGAGGCTCTATACTTGCATACATCTCTCGCTTCCTCAACATTCATACACGCTCACCGGTTTCGGAGACTCCTGACTCCACCTTCCTTGACCTAGACCGATTTGGTCTAGGTAGGTAAGTCCCGGTCTCCCCCTGTACCTACATCCTTCCACTTTCGCATTGTATATCTTCTTAGCCAGTCGCTCGTTCGGCATTCTTTCCACATGTCCGAACCATCGGAGCATTCCCTTTCGCATCTTTACACTAATACTCTTTTTCATACCTACTCGATCTCTTACGTCATTGTTACGAATGCAGTCAGTCAGCCTCACTCCACAGATTCTCCGCAGAGATCGCATTTTGACCGCATTGATTTTACTCTCATGCTCCTTTTTACATACCCAACTCTGGCTTCCATATAATAACGTTGGGACATTTACTGCATTGTGTATTGCGACACGTGCCTTCTGGCTGAGGTGATGGCTGCCGAGAAGTTGTCCCAATGCTCCGTTCCCTCTATTTCCCGCATTCACTCTTTTCTCTACATCAGTGGTGTACTTTCCATCCCGACTAAATCCACATCCAAGATATACAAATTCATCCACTTGTTCTATCTAGCAAACCATTTCCTATTGCTACTCTAACATCTGTTCTGGCTTCTTCTCTTTCAAAAACCATTACTTTGGTTTTGCTCACATTCACACGTAGGCCCCTTTTCTTACAATCTTCTGCCATTACGTCGACTAGGGTTTGCAGGTAAGCCGCGGACTGCACTAATAAAACCGCATCGTCTGCATATAACAGAGAGTTAACCACTGAGTCGCCCATCTGAATTCCCACATTCAGTTCATTCAACCTTTGTAGACATTTATCCAGATATATGATAAACAGTCTGGCTGATAGAACGCAGCCCTGTTTAACGCCGATATTGACCAAAACAGAGTGACATTCCATCATCCAGCCGCACACAAGCTCTGCAGTCCATGTAGTTGGACTGCACCGCTTATAGCAGTCTACCGTTATTACCATACTCCGGCAAAATGTCCCAAAGTTCCTTTCGTACAACAGTGTCAAATGCTTTCTCCAAATCCACAAAACTGCAGAAAACTCTCTGGCCTACAGCCAGATACTTCTCCATAATGTTGCGCAGAGAAAACACTTGATCCATGCATCCTCGTCCACACTTGAAACCTCCTTGTGCCTCACACAAAAATTCATCAGACACCATCCTCATTCTCCTTTCAATAATCTTACCATACACTATGGCTGCCAAACTGGTCAAGCTTATGGCTCTGTAGTTTGTACAGTCATAACGTGAACCCTTGTTTTTAAACAAGGGCACGATGACTGCGCTTCTCCAGTCCTTGGGAACCATTCCTGAGCTCCAACATGGAAGATATACAATGCGAAAGTGGAAGAACAAGTGGAAAACAAGGGGAGACCGAGACTCACCTACCTAGACCAAATCGGTCATGTATTGAAGGAAGGTGGAGTCAGGAGTCTCCGAAACCGGCGAGCGTGTATGAAGAGAGTTATGAATGTCGAGGAAGCGAGAGATGTATGCAAGAATAGAGCCTCATGGCACTCTGTTCTCTCGGCCTACCCCGCAAGGGAAATGGCGTGATGATAAGTAAATAGTACGAGTAGGGACGCAGGTTCGATATATTTTTATTCAAAACAAACTAAGTAGTGGTAGCCTAGGCCCTAATGGTAAAACCAAGGACTGCAAAGACGATGGTATCGAGTTCGATCCTCAGAGTCCAAGTTCACGGCACACTACACAGATGTTGGATTGGCTTAGATATCGACCTCGCGTTCGAGTATTGTGGATTCCCACACAGAACAACTCTTTGTGTGATCTAAAAATGGTTGTTCGTGTCTGTGAAATTGTATGTGTGTAAAGTCACCCGCGATACAAGGAGTATTCCTTAGCACAGAGTGTGGTCTTATAAAAAAAAAGAAAAAGGTACAACCATCGACTTTTTGACATTTCGAGAATGTGTGTATATATCAGTATACATCCAAAGTCAAGAAAGTATTGGGAATGGATGCTTTGTTTATGGTTCCAAATTAATTTTTTTTTTTTGTTGTTGTTAGATTGGTACAACTGTTATACATTTTGGCGTGGAGTTTGAGTTGCATCTGTTATTTATATTAAATACAGTGCTGTTTTCAGTTATATGATATCTAGTGTGTATTGCCAATTTCATAATGGACAAAAACATCGAACAAAGAGTTTGTCTTGAATTTTGCATCGACAATGGAATTTTGTGTTCGGAGTCACTGAAAATGTTATAGAAGGCTTACGATGAATCGACTTTATCAAAAACACGTGCTTATGATTGGTACAAAGCGTTTAAAAGCGGTCGAGATGTGATGGAAGATTTGCCTCGCTCTGGTAGGCCATCAACGTCTGCAACTGAAGTTAACATTGCAAAAGTGAAGGAAATAGTGACTGAAAATCCTCATTCAACTTTGAGAGAGATAGCCGCGGAGCTTTCTCACGAGTCGATCCGTACCATTTTAAATAATCACTTGGGTATGAAACATGTTTCCGCTCGGCTAGTCCCAAAAGACCCTTTGGATTTTTTCCAAAAACTCAATCGCATGAGAGTCGCTGAGGACATGCTAGAACGAGTCAATTCCGACCAAACATTCATGAAATGCATTGTTACTGGTGACAAGACGTGGGTTTACGAGTTTTACATGCAAACTAGTCAACAAACTTCGGAGTAGCGACTTCCAACTGAACCGAAACCGACAAAACCACGCCAAAGTCGATCAAAAGTCAAAGTCATGTTGACTGTTTTCTTTGACTATCGCGGTGTTGTGCACTCGGAATTCTTGCCAGAAGGTCAAACGGTAAATAAAAAATATTATTTGAGTGTTATGCGGCGTTTAAGAGAGCAAATTCGACGAAAAAGGCCAGATTTGTGGAAAGAAAATTCGTGCATTTTGCACCACGATAATGCGCCTTCGCACAAGGCCATCATTGTGAATGAAGTTTTGTCCAAACACTCAATAAATACCATTGAGCAACCACCATATTCACCAGATATGGCTCCAGCCGACTTCTTTCTTCTTCCTAAACTCAAATTACCACTTCGTGGCACCCGTCTTCAATCGGTAGAAGACATAAAGTAGAATTCGCGGCGAGAACTGAACTCAATTCCGGAAACAGCGTTTAAAAAATGTTTTGATGATTGGATTATTCGTTGGCGTAAGTCTATCGTTTCTGAAGGAGCATAGTTTGAAGGTGATAAAATAAGTTTGGATGAGTAACAAAAATTTTGTGTATTATTGATATTTTCCCGTTACTTTCTTGACAGAGTACTATATACTTATTTGTTTACAAATTATCATTGCTCTATGAAGGAAAAACATCGGGAAGAAATCCGTATGCCTAAGAGATTTTCTCGACGGCTTGTGAAGTCTGCCAACCCGCACTTGGCCAGCGTGATGGAGTACGGCGTGAAGCCTCTTACTCGAAGACCCGTGCCAAATTGGATAATTATGGTTTGAAAAAACAAAAAAAACTGTAGGTGTGTAAGTGCTTAAGACTTAAAAATGTGTAGATACGAGTAGGTGTTACTTAAACTGGTAGGTATAGCTTTTATCCTGCTACTATTATCCGGAACCTGAGATACAACCTAAAACTATCAAAAAAAAGTAAAAATACTAAAATAATATATAAAAAATAAAACAATCGAAACCCGGTACGCCTGTCTGTTTACTGAAGGGGCTTAAATCCTAAATGGGGAGAGGACAATAACAGAAAGGTACTAAATCAATTTTTTTTTGTCTGTTTGTTAGAGAATATCTCTGAAATTACTGATCAGATTTTAATTCAGTTTTCATAAATATACAGAGCTTATCTTGGAGCATAATATATGCTATGTTTTAGCCAAATCTGACATCACAAAAATTGTCTTTATTTAAAGGTCCTCGTAGACAAAGTCGTGGGTTACGGCTAGTAATAAATACTCAAAAAGAATATATCATTATGTTACTATAGTCGCTATCTAAGTCTGTCTGTTTGTCAATTTTCTTCTTCTAAGTCACGCAACTGATTTAACTCAGCCAAAAAATGCCATTAATATTTTAATTACGGAAATCTATTTTATTTTGATTCATATAACGACAATACCTGCCTTTGGACTTTATTTCTCTTTAACGTATTTTGTCTAAGTATTTTCGAGAGTAAGTACAAACCAAAACCCCCTCCCTATCTTCTCCTTATGATCCTTGCTATCCACTCCTCAGTATTCTCCCTATCCTCTTCTTATTATTCTTCCTATCCTCTACTTAGTAACCTTATTATCTTTCCTATCCTCTCCTTAGTGGATACGTATCCTCCTCCGAGATGGCAACGCGCAAGTGATGCCTCTGGTGTTGTTAGACTATATAGGCTATATAATAACGCTAACTATAGGTGACTGTATTTCTGTTTGCTCACGTAGTATAAAAAAAGCAAATTTTTCATGATTTTCCATGAGCGTGAATAAAGCTTTAGAGCCTTATCATATTATTATATTGTTGAGGTAAGCTTTCAATCTGTTTGGTTTTAGCTGATCACTAGTATCTCAAATAGGGAGACATCACGCCAGTTGTCCTCCTGTTTGAGCCACCACCTCACAAGATTGGAGTCAGAGTTCAGACAATCTGTAATGCCTACTATGGTATTATTTTGATAGCCGTTCTAAGAACATAAACACAGCATCACGCCTGTATTCCCCGAAGGGGTAGACAGAAGTGTATTACACACCCACCATTCGCCAGCTGCAATGCTTAAGTCCCACGTAGTAGGGGGCGAGCCTATTGCCGTCTACCGCGCACATTTCCAAACTCCGGGCTGCTACTGAGAATTTTTATTTTTACGAAACATCTCAATAACAATGCCTGACCCGGGAATCGAACTCGAGACCTCATGATCAGCAGCTGCTTACAGTACCGCTGCACCACAGAGGCAATCTAAGAAGTTCTAAATCCCCAGGGACACGGGGAATATTTCTTAGTGCGGAATGTATGTGTTGCAAGTATTTAATATAAGTGTAAATGTGAGTGTTCCGTGTTACCTGGACGTCTGTTTGGCCGCTTGCCAGACTGCCACTTCGAGTTATTGCCGAGCCTGTGGTTTTGTCTGGGTTTTTTCCTATATTCGTAAATATACTCTTAAATTCGCGTTATTATTTTATTGCTTTGACTAAAATTTTAATTTATAAAAATATTTATTGCGTTGTGCTTAAGCATTTAAAAATAATATAATAATTATAGTTATTTTAGATACACAATATTTTATGGTTGCCTGGAAGAGATCGCTTTGAGTGATAAGGCCGCCAATTAAAAGCCTGTTAGCTTTAAGTTATCCTTAAGTATCTTCATACAATGGTTTTTAATAAAGAGTTATCTATCTATCTATTTCTACTGCTAAGGAAACATATTATATTGAATGGTATGACTAATATATTTATTATTTTAGTATATATGTATCCTGAGAGTACAAAAGTTCTACCGAATCCTCATCCAAAATAAAATGTCATATAAAATTTATACTTCTTCAAGTTCACTAACAATATCATTTTAATCCTCAATTTTAGGGTAATTTACGCCCTTTTTATACCTATTTGGTAGATTGATTTATTATGATTCAGGGGAGAATTTAAAAAATAACAAAATAAATCCTCGATTTTTTTTCTGCAAAAGGACTGTGCGTATATTAGTGTGCTTTTCTTGTTCACTAGTGTGAGTGCTTTATTGAAATCCAAATCATGAACTTCATACATTAAATTATCCAGGAAACAGATT
Organism: Leucoma salicis; assembly: GCA_948253155.1. Taxonomy (NCBI): domain Eukaryota; kingdom Metazoa; phylum Arthropoda; class Insecta; order Lepidoptera; family Erebidae; genus Leucoma; species Leucoma salicis. Next base: position 29,519,299 of record OX411804.1, on the reverse strand, counting down.
CACAGTGAATCATTTCTAGATAAATATTCCATAATACTTCAAAGTCAACCATAAATATTTCGAAGAAGACAGGTTCACGACTCTAGTTTTTATGACGATGTCATCTAAAAATACGTTGGCATTTAAAAAAGATAATATAATATAGTTGATGATTATATTTAAAGGTTTTTTTTATTACAAGCGTTGTCTGATAACTAAGAATAGAAGTACTACATTGTGATTTGTTCGTAAAAGGTGATTAAGAGCTACACAAAGAAATTGAACTGGTTTGGCTAATGAGAGCTTTCTGTGTTACCGGACTCGATTACTATACATACGATCGCTTTATTTCGATCAAAGATATCGGTGTGCTTGAGAAAGAAAAAGAATGGTTGGTTGCCCCTATTTTTAGGGCTAAGTACACGAAACGTCATCTCTTAGAATGAGGTGGACCGCTAGCTCGTAATGATTGCTATCAAAAAGGTAATATCTTCTCACAATATTCAAAGATCTATACTCTTAGCTAAGAGAGAAACCTGTATATAACCAACTTCAAAAACCTAAATGATGCAGTATAAAAGTCCTACATGCGTACACGAAGACCCAGATTTACTTTTGGCGTTACAATCTGCTTAATTTTTCTCTTCTCGTGCTATTCTTTTATCAAATTTTTTTCTCCAAATTTGACCCCAGTATAACTCCAGTAAAGTGTATCAAAATGCAGTGCACAGTGTCTTGTGATTTATAAATGGTTTAACTTATTGTATGTTAAATCTAAATATTGTCACTACATTTTCTGAAACATTTTATTTGATTAACTTTCCCAAAAACCTAAAATAGGTAACGCTATAAATTCAGCAGATTCAATTATCATAAATTGCTGTGTTTTCAGTATTTCAGTAACTGGTTAGTACGTGGTCGTGTGCAAACATTCTCACGATGACTAGCTAGCATCCCTACGCAGAATAGACATACTATATTTGATGGAATATAACAATTTGATGATACTTTTAAACAAAAGAAAACTGCGGTCGGTACCGCTGTCACTATATTTATAAATACGAAGTCTACCTGCAGTTTAAATGGAAAAGAAACTCAAAAGAATTTATTAACTTTATTACATACATTATGATACACAAAATGTTGAATAAATGAATATGTAAAACCAATGTCGGTGCGATGATACAATAGTTATCACAATACGATTATGTATCGATCACAACATAAAATGAATACAACATATATAACGATATATTGCAAGCGAGATTATATACAATGTCAGATGAGTTCGCTCTTCTGTCTTCAGCAACTCAGTGATAATACATTTTGTAGGTCGGAACGCTAAACACATAGTCCAAAAAAGGACCTCTGGTTTTGTAGAAATGATTCTCGTAACAATAAACACGGCCTCTGTACCTGCATCAATAATTTTCTTTTTTTATATAACGTCATAGGCGATGATTGTGATTGCATGGTGAAATGGAGTGTAAATCATGAATTTGTAGTAACAGCAATGAGTATGAGAAGATTATTATTACCTTAGTATTATTAGCTGATATTATTATTACTGATTATGAAAACTTTCAGATAATGGAAACCAATAGAAGTTTATTGTATTTTATTTTTAGAAACTAAGCGATGTTTTATAATACAGAAACGATAAATTAGTAAAAATAACGCCGTGTGCAACCTGTTTCTTTCAATTATTTATCGAAAACGTAATACAAACTCGATGAAATGATGATGGTTAATGATCAACACAACGAGAGATGAAAAAACAAATATGTAAATTAAGATATGGTGCGTTGCGCAAATGCGGTCCAATGAACCCGTTGCTAAAATTACACAGTATCGAAGTCACCGGGAATGTTGCACGCATCTGAGCTATTAAAATGCATTCTTGACATTTATGCTCCTTCCGCAACATTCGCGCTGGCGAATACTATATTGCCACTTCGATGTGTCACATTTGACTCGACAAAATGCATATGGGAACTTTACTGATATCCTGTTAATTATAATAATATGTAACAGCTGCTCCCGATCTATAAAATATGTTTTTTTTATGTTTTGATTTATGTTCATGGTTATTGTTGAATTGAAATTATAGCGTTTGGTGGCTTAAATATTGAGTTAAATAAAATTACGTGTTCTTAAATACCAATAATAAATTCACGGATACAGTAATGTTGGAATGCCTTATTGAATAAAAAAAAAATACCATAATTATATTAGAATGATACGGATTTAGTAGCACGGTGGTTAACTCCATTTTAGTATACACAAAAATAATTTAATATGATTCTGTTAACCGAGCTCACTGGGATAACGATCAGTTTCACATCACGCATGTCTGTTCAGTTTATTTATGAAATACATCAATGAGGGCACAGTTGTGTAAAGCTCATGCCAATAATAAACATTTACTCACTTTGATCCAAGGGCTGTCTTCGTATCTAATACTTCTACAATGTCACCGGCCTTTAGGGACACTTCGTCATCAGCAGATGCTGAATAATCAGATGTTGCTACCACGACATCTTCTACCTGTAACAAAAAAGAATCAATTATAACATTATTACTTATATAGGACTTTTCGTTTACAAGTTTTTATATTTTTATGCAATTACCTTAGGTGGGCTTCTACTACAACTAGATCTTGACCTATCAGAACTCGCTAGTGATCGTGTGGAATATCGTTTATAACTCGGTGTCAGTTCTAAGCTACTCATACGACTTCTAGTATTCTCTCTTTCCAATAAAACGCCGCTGTGTCTTCGTGACCAGCCACCAAACTTTGAAATTCGTTGATTATTACTAATATTACAGTATCCAGTAAATGATTGTAAGTCTTCATCATGATCGTCAACAACAGGACAACTATACATAGAAAAGCGATGAGCTGTTGGTTGACTAAGGTTTAAGGCTGAAAATACATGCATAGGTTCAAAATGCCGGATTCCATTTTCATCAAGTACTGTGTATGCAACTTCACCAGTGAGTACTGAACGACTTGCTTCGCGGGGGACAACTGCTTGTAAACCTTTTTTCATAATTAATAAAGCGCCTTTTTGTTTTCTTCTTTGGAACAAGAAATCTTCCATGGCTAAGCTATTTTCTGGATCAAGCAATGTAAGTGGAACTTCTTCAGAAGTAAGCAAAGGAGATCCTTCGGGTACAATCATTAGCGCTGCACTTTCTCGCACTAAATCCCTTAGATTAGGATCTGTGCGGGCGAGTTCTGGATGAGTCACTAGTTTACGAATTGAGGAATGCAGGTTCGGTGTTTTGTCAGCTAGTTTACGCATGATGGTCAACCTTTTTAAAATATTTAAGCTAGCTGGATCAGCTGCTATTTTGATCATGCTGTCTTCATCGTTTATGATTGACATTAAATTTGTGGCAACTTCTCTCATTCCCAATATTCTAGCCAGTCCAATAGATTGATTAATCAGTTCCTTGAGATTATCTTTATCACAGTTTTGAAGCAGTACATCCAATTCCTTACTGCTAGCCTCTTGTACAGCCGATACTATAGCTTTATGCAAAGTTTCAGATACCTCATGTGTATTTCTAACAAATGAGATAGAATCTGAAATACGCCCTAGTACACGCCTAAGAAGGGTTGTGTCATTTTTAGAAATATTTTTAAATGCTGGACCCAATACTTCATTTTCACAGCTTAAAAAGTCACCAACTTTTTCTATTATATCTTCTTCTGTAAATGTATCTTTAAGCAAAGAACTTTGAATAGCAATTTTAATTAATTCTACTTTTGCTTGAGATGTGTTTTCAAGGATTTCTTCACAAAGGATTTCTTTGTCTTCTTCTTTCTGTAGAATATTAAACATAGCAGCTACAAAATCTTCATCAATTGCTTTACCCAAAATAGTGTCAATTGATTTCAGAATCATATGATATTTTTCTTTACTGTTATTATTATTGACTTCTTCAAATTGTTCTGCTGTAACCAAAGCAGCTAATACAGCAGCGGCGATAGAATTCTTTACATGCTCTTGATGTGGAGTCTGGCCATTATCACCAGCGAAGTCACTCTGTTCTAACATGTCCATTTTCTTTTTACTAGATTTTCCTTTTTTAATTTCATTTGATGGCTCATTTTCCTTATTATTTTCACGTATTTCACGCTTTAGATGAGCACTCATTTCGATAATTGAAGATATAACATCCATTAACTGATTTGCTACATCATCTTTTAAACCAAAATCTGTAACAAATGCTTTTAAAGCCTCAGCGTTTCTTGTATGATTAAGTACAACATTAATAGATGGTAATTCTGCGGGAACTTGTCTGCCAATAGACATACCAGCTTCAGAAAGCTGTCTCAACATATTTGTATCGATAGTTAATTCGCCTTTAGTGGACGTAGTATCATTGGGATTAGTTTTCACTTTTAGTAGTTTTAGTTCTTCAGGAGTAACAACAAAACTTTGAACAGAAAATTCAAGACCTTCTTCACCCTCTGTAAGATCAGGGGCAACAAACTTCAATCCTTCTGGTGTTTGTACTATTTGCCCAGGAATAAATGTTACTCCATAATCATCAGTTTCAATTACTCTACCAGGTACGAATCTTGGACCTTCTTCTGTATCAACAACTTGACCGGGTACAAATCTTGATCCTTCATCTTCTGTGGATATTACTTGACCTGGTATAAAAGTAGGACCTGCCTTAGTTTCAATAATTTGACCAGGTACAAAACGAGGACCATCAATTGTATGTATAGTTTGCCCAGGGACAAATTTCGGTCCGGACTTTGTATTTACTACTTGCCCAGGTACAAACTTGGGTCCATCAGCAGTGTCGACTACTTGACCTGGGACAAATTGTTCTCCGTTTTCAGTGAAAACGATTTGCCCCGGAACGAAAATTCCTTCCACCATCATCCCGGGCACAAAACGTGACTCGTTCATCTCATTCTTTACCAGTCTTCCAGGTACGACTTTGGGACATCCTTCTAGCTTAGGAACTCTTGGGCCTGGATAAAATTCTACGCTTTTTTCTGTTTGTATCATATGACCAAAAACGTACAATGATTCTTCAGAAAGAGTACAGGTTTTTATATCAATGGGTAAACCCACAGGAGCACTTTCATCAAATATGATATCTTCAATAGATTTAGCAATAGAAAATTCAATGTTTCCATCTGATTTGACTATTGTTTTTCCTGGCATAAATTTTTCCCCGCAGTCAGTTTGTACTATTTGGCCTTCAATAAACTTAGGACCGTCAATTGTTTCAACAGTTGTACCAGGAATAAATTCTAATTTGTTGTTGCTTGTGGTTTTAGTAATACCAGGTACAAAACATGTTTCACCATCTATTGACACAGTTTGTCCCGGTACAAACTTAAGTCCATTTGGAGTAGCTATTGTCGCGCCTGGAACAAAATGTAACTCATCATCCTGGCTTATAACTTGGCCAGGAACAAACTGCCACTCGTTATCGATCTTTGCATTTTGTCCAGGAGTGAAAGTGATAGCTCCATTTTCTGTTATTGTTTGGCCGGGAACAAACTGTGCACCTTCTGGGGTCTGTATCGTTTGACCAGGTACAAAGACTTCCTCCGCCTCCATATTTACAATTTTTCCAGGTATAAATTTGAAGCCTTCTTCAGATAATACTGTCTGTCCTTCTGTGAAACGATATGTGTCATCTTTATTTCTAATTGTCTGTCCACAAACAAATTCTTCGCCATTTGATGTCTGAATAACTTGACCAGCAAGGAAAATTGGCTCGTTATTATTCTCGTTTGTTAAAATATGACCCGGAATTAAACCTGGACCATCTGGCGTATTTACACTCAATCCAGGAACAAAAATAGGCCCTACAGGTGTATCTACTGTTTGTCCAGGTATAAAAATAGGTCCTTGAGGCGTATTTATAACTTGACCGGGAATAAACTTTTTGGCTTTATTTATGTCTAATGTTAAACCAGGTATTTTGGCTACTTTCTCACGCTTTCCTTTTTTTATATTTTTTACTATATGCGGTAAATTTTCTATTGTTGGTAGCATATTTACTTTATCATTTTCAATCAATTTTTCAATTATATCTGCGGTTTCTCCTAACCGTTCTTCAGAAATTTCTTTAACTGCGTTCAAAATTATTTCATCTGGTCGAGTCCTAACTGGCTTCAAAGGATTAACACAAGGCACATTTTCTAAAGAGATAGATATTTCACTAATATTACGATCGACTTTATATATTTCAGCTTCACAATGGCACGGGATTATTTTTACAGGTGTCGGTAACTTATTAGCTTTAGGAATAACATGTTCATCATGAATGTCTTTTTCAAAAGTTTCGCAATCCCATGTTTCGATAAGAGGATGCATATGGTCACGCCATTCGCTCGCACACATAATAATGCTTGACTTTGAGCGCATATGTTGTGCATCAAAGTTATTATAACTAAAGGTTTTCACGTCATGTTTTTCATGTCTGGTTACTTCCAATTTAGCTTTCTTTGCTTTTCGGTCTAGACGATGCTTTTCTTCTTCTAATTCTTGGACTTCAGCCAGCTTTTCCTTTTTTTCAAAAATTTTTTTCATTGAGGATAAGCCAGCTTCACGTTTCCTCTTCTTCTTTTTCTCTTCCAGTTCTTCTATTTCCCTCTGTTTTAAAACCTCTGCATTAGGCCCTTCGCCCTCAAAAATATCTATATCTTCTGTAAAGTCCTTAAAGTCCATGGATACACTACGACCATGCTTTGTTTTAATTAACACTGTATCTGAATCTTTTGCCAACATAACATCTCTAACATCTCCATCACGTACTGCCGCTTCCATTTGCGCAGAGAACACTAAGCTACATTTTCTTTCTTGCACTGTATAGACGTACCGTTTATCTTCAGTAACTTGTTTACCCAACAACACTTCCATTAGAGTCTTTTGCGCATCAGTAGAGCCATCAAGCACTGGGAAAATATATCTATAGTCAGGTAGCATTGCGTGTTTTCTGTTACCGTAGTTAATTTCTGGAGAATAATGGTGCGGTCCCAGTTCGCCGGATACGTTTGTTATTTTACATTTTGCTTTTGAAGAACGAGCACTGAGTAAAACTGGAATGTAGTGGTGAGAAGGCAGTCCGTAAGATTTTCCGGTGATTCTGCAGCATCTCTTCGCGTCGGCTGGTGATATTGGAGCAAGTAACGGAAAGTAGTTGGGCTTCGGCAGCCCTCTACTACGACCAGTAATTCTACAGAACGACATTTTGATTTATTTACACGATCATATTTGTTTATACAAAATCGTTTTTAGTTTATCTTTATTCAAAACTTCGCGATGTTCGCGGCAAGTAAAAGTTCGCGTGTGGGTGCGTGTGCTCGCCTCCGACTGTACAGAACGACTAAAGCTCTGGCAGTTTGCTGTAGAGCTTCAGGCGCCCGCGCGTCGATTCGCACCTTTCGGTTCAGACGGTGTACCGTATATTTGTTCCTGTTACAAGTTATTTATAAACAAAAGAAAGATGAATTTATTTTTAAAGCCAAAATATATGACACAGTTCCATGTTGAAAACAACAGCGCGACGCATTTTGTGGTTCAACGTTAAATTATGTCTTGAACTTCTTACATCTTTATGAAATGTTCTTATATTTATTATGATACATACTCCAATTTATTGTGTATGAACCATTGTCTTTATATGAATCATCGTTCTCAGGGGTTCCTTGAAAATTTAACAAATATTTATTCGCAAAAAAACTAAAGTTTTTAATAACTAAAGCTCATTTGCGTCTGGTTGTCACGGTTGACGGTTAACCTCGCTAATGTAACGGCGGTTATTTTTAATATTTCAATCTAAACCGAAGACCTTCGTGGACGACTGCAAGCGGACGCGGTCAAATACATGTTTATTTTTGTTATAGAAATTATTAGAAAGTAGAGCGGCAAAGGTGAAGTACATCACGTTAATGGATTTTCTTTGAATAACAGGAAAATGTGAGCTAATTAAGTTTTGGTAGTGTTAGACTGTTGACCGATATAGATAGATATATGAGTATGTGGAAAGAAATAGCGAAATATTAAAAAAAATACGTAAATAACGTTGGTTTGAATTGGAACACGAACTTCTGAACAGTATTCATAAGACGTAGGTTCGATCCCCGCTAAATACAGGCGGAGAGACGGCACACGGCGGGTTTATTTAGGGGGGCCGAAACACTACCCTGATCGTTGCCCCGAACGACGGGGTGTGCGCTTTGGTAAATTTTTTCCCGCCTTAACTAAAAAAAGTTTCTATCTTCGCTGGTAGCTATAAATTTCCATTTCAAAGGACAAAGCCATTTTTCGCCCTGTACGATAGTAGCATCGGGGCTATGATAATTATTAGTATTTTTTATAATACAAATTGCATATTTCCATTTAACACGGACAAGCTCCATGTCATAATGAAGAAAAAAGTATTCGAAGGGACTATTTGTAGGTACATCCGATGCGCTGCCATGTTTACCTGAAGTATAATCATCAATCAATACAATCGTTCTTTAATTTTTTTTAAATCATTGTAAATCATTGTTTTTGTCCTTGTGGTGACGGACTAAGAATACAAGTGTCACCACCCCATTTTTTCCCGCGGGTGTCGTATGAGGCGACTAAGGGAAGTAAGCAATTATTATCCATTGCATGACTGGTGGTAGGGCTGGGTACCAAGTGGGAGTACTCACTTGGTATCGGGCCCGAGCGGGTTGGCACCACCATCTCCCGTGTGACCGGCCATGAAGCACATCGTTGCGTTTTGGCTGTAGCAGGAGATAGCCGTTTATATTTCATTTCATATCTGTGAAATGAATTGGTGAGCAGCGGCTTGACAATATTCTCGGTATAGTCGAGTCCATGGGCGACGGTTACCATTTACCATCAGATGGACCGTGGCTCGTCTGCCACTACACGCAATAAAAAAAAGGTTATTTTTAAATCTGAATTACACTTTTGGAATTTATTTAGAAATTGTGTGTTGTTGTGATAATATATTAATTTTAATATATTATCTAGACAAAAATCAGAAGTTTTGTTATATTAAAAGCTTTTGGATCTCACAATTTGTTTAGTTAATAGATTTTGTTAATAGATAGCTTTTATAAGACTTTTTAGATATTTTTATATATATTTTTAGCATTTGACATGCTTAGCATTATATCGAAAATAACAGTCAGGAGCAGGATCCTGCTCCTGACTGTTATTTTCGATTTCACATTTTTCACTTTGTGTTTAATTTATAAGACTTATTTTTATTATCAATATTAGAGTTTGTTAATAGGTAGATGTCACTGCTTTTAATAGACTTATTTTTATTATTAATATAAGACAAACTTAAAATGTAATTCTGAATTAAAATAATAAAGTAATCTAATCTTTATTGTATATAGAAAAGGAATAGTTAAAATATTATTTGAATCACGTAAAAAATTAATAGATCTAGCGTTGGAAATACGCAACTCTAGGATTATAATCCAACTAAATTGAAAATTATTACAAGAGGTAGTGAAACACCAATCTACTGTCATACGTAAACTGGTTCCAGCTTCATAGTTAATCAGACAGTATTTGTAATAGAATAATTTTCCAGCTAGTCCGCTATTAAATTATAATACTATGGGAACTCAATAATATGTTTTAATACAACACATGATCTAGTTTTGCGGTTTTTTTAGGGCAAACTATGTATGGATGCAGAGCAATGTCTTTTATACGCTTTGTGCTCTAACTTCGCCAAGTATGTCAAGTGTTAAAAAACACATATATATAAATTAATTGCATTTAAGTATATATATAACGTTGGTATTGGTATAAAAATATGGTTTCTGAAAAGCCCAATTCTATGAGATTATATAATAAAAAAAGTTCTTTTAAATGTTTCCTTATGTTCATAAACTATTAAGGGTTGGACCTTGTTGGGTACGGATCTCCTCTCAAATCCAGAGGTACTTAGGCCACAGTACACCTAGTTAGCCAAATAGGTAGGCAGACTTCAGAGATCATCGAAAAAATCTTTCAGGCATGCAAGTCTCCTCACCAGCCAGTAATCATTTGTAAACAAATAGCTGCGCACATAATTTCGAAAAGTGCAATGTTTTCCACAAACTGGGGATTAAAGTCGTTATCAGTGTTTTACCACTAGGTTAGACTTCCTTTACAGCTGGACATGGTTTACAATGAGATAGAAGCCCTTTATATTAGGTCACGCTATCTGAGTTGGATAAAGTAAAGATTGGTTTTGAGTTTTATATCTGCAGTGTACAAAGTACTCAATTGTAATTTTTTCATTCTCTTCCTCCTTTCGATTCTCATGAGACTCGTGGAAAGAATAGGCCAACCATTCATCCATCCATCCATCCATCCATCCATCCATCCATCCATCCATCCATCCATCCATCCATCAGCCTTTCAACGAAAATGGAATAATAGAAGAATAGGCCAACCACTAGGCTATAATCTTGAGCCAAACGATCAAGTTTATTTTGAGAAGTGTGTTCTTTAGAAACTTAACGTACATCTCGTAGGTGGAAAGAAGAGCATATTTTTTTTTTTTAATAATAGATGGTCTACCCCTGTTCACAGAGGGTAGTAAATTAATTTGATAATCACATTTATGTACAAATATTAATATTATGTAAATTTAAGTACAAATATAGATATGTGTAGAATTAATTAAATAATAATAATAATAATCTTTATTTGTTTGTAACTACATGTACATCTTAAAATTCGATAACAATCTACATTAATCTAAAAGACTGTGTTGCAGTTGTTAACGCCCAACCTCCGTGTTACAAAATATGGAGTCCTTAAACAAATTATAGAATAAAACAGAATTGTAGGTAAGTATGTATGCTTGTGCATATGTGCGTGAGTATGTGTGTGTGGGTGTATTTGTGCCAGTGGATTACCGTCTTTTTATTATTATTATTATTATTTTATTTTGATGTGCATCATACTTTTAGTAAGCATTCTACTTCATCATATGTTAACGTTTGGAGCCATCTCATTAGACTTTTTTTACATTGAGACTCTGTCAATGGGTATATATTTAAGATTTTGTTAATTCTATTGTATAATATAGGGCTAAGAAAATAATACGTTCTAGTGTAGCTAAGCTGAATCTACGTATTTTACAGACTATGTCTGAGCGTCTTTTTCTGGTAACAAGCTTAGGATCGTATTTTGTTTCCGAATGTTTGCGAAGTACAACATTTAATACATATAACTTCCTAACTGTTAGGACCTCCATTTGTCTATAAAGTTCATCAGTCGGAAAAAGTCTGGGTTTGAATGCCATCACTTTTAGAATAGCGCGTTGTGCTCTCTCAAGGCTAATCATATGGGTTTTAGTAGCTCCACCCCAGGCTGACACACAATACGACAAAATGGTTTGGGCTAATGCGAAGTATACTATAATATATATAATAAATAGCTAGTGAATTATAATATCTAAACAAAATATATTAAATAGATTCGCTATGTTTTATTGCTGATAGGAAACATGCTTACCACGCTACCCAGAGACAACATGGTTGTGAGGGAACTACGTGCCGCTCTGATTGCAGGGAATAAGCTATAGTTATATATAGCGTAAATATTGTACATATAAAAAACACGAAACAAATATCTTTTTAGATTAACATAAGCAACCAATCTGAGCCAATCTGTTAAAGAAAACCTTTATTACGAAATTCCGATATTATGGAAATCCCATTTCTATAATATTCTATAACGTCGTAACAAATATGTGATTTAACCTCACCTTGATTTAACAAAACACTTAACTAATATCCTGTTAAACTTGCTTAGTGGCTTGGAGTACTTCCCCGGATTGGAAGGGATGCGGGTTCGATTCCCGCTCCTTCTAAAAATATCTTTTTCTTTATTCACAAATAATTTGTACTTTAAAAAGTAGCGGAGCATGCCAATTGCTAAAAAGAAATAGATCTATAATATCCTGTTATTGAAAACAAATGGATAGTCTTCAAAGAGGCAAATGTTTTAAAACTAAACACATTTTAAAATTGCTGATAATATTTAAGAGTGTTTATTTTAGTTGTACCTGTTGGCACTTTAGTTTAAAGGTAGTATTTATAACAAATAAATTCTGAGCTGAGATTCTTTAATTATATTTCCGACTCCCTTTATAAACTGTCATAAATATTCTACAAATATTATTTGTTTAATCTATACAGTACTAATAAGAAGTTGTAACTGAGCTGTGACAGCACTTTACCTAGGCTATTTAGACGTCTTTGAACTCAAAATAGTTTTTCTACATTTTTGACTATTTATTTGTTTCATTTCTGATCTGTATTTTAGCACTTGATATGCCTAGCTACTTTAAAGAACAAATTATTTGTAAAATGTGATAAAAGAGAACTTTTAGTGCCAGCAGGATCGAACCTGCGTCCCTTTCAATCGGGAAGTGCTCTAACCGCTAAGCCATCGCACTAACCAATGGCCATACCCAATCTGCACATCGCATTTGTCTTTACGACCCACGCCTATCAGCTGCATTTACACGCATTAATCTAATATAGTTCGTTTAATTTTGCAATTAAAATTCATACTATTAGATGGCGCGATTTTTAAACATATTTGATCTGTATTTTAGCACTTGACATGCTGAGTTACTTTAAAGAACAAATTATTATGTGAAATGTTGAAAAAGAGACCTTGATCTGATTGAACTCGGTTTCACTATCTTTGCGATCCTTGGTTTTTCCACTGGGCTATCACTGCACATAATATTTATGCTAGGTATTTTTACGTCAAGTGAATAATATTTTGATTGATACTACACAGAATTCGTAACCGCTTTTTCATGGTACTATGCAATTAAAAGTATCGCCAGATAATTATTTCTAGTCGTTTAGTTAATGAGGTCACAAAAAACGTTGACAGAATACTGATGGGTGTACAAGCGTGTACAACTTTATATTGGATTCCGAAACGGTGTTGACAAATTACACACGATTAATCACGAGCTTAGCTACGGCAACAGAATCTACTCTAAATTGCTCACGATTTGTATTTTTTTCAGTTCAATTATTATTATATCAGCAATTAACATTTATATTAGTAGTTCCGCTGACCACCTGCCCGTGGCTTGCACCACGCATAGTAATTATAATATCAATGTTTACTGACTGAAATCATGAGAGGGTTTAGTCCTCTCGCCCTTATACGCTGATTTCTCTACTTCTTTAGGGCTACAGCTTAGTGTTACATAATTTAAATCTGTCCGAATATCACAATGTAAAAATTCTTTTCCAAAACGTCTCAGTACCAGAGATTAGCGCATATATCCAACAGAAATGTAAAAAACCAAACCGTGATGTACCCATATTTCATCACATATTACTAAATTTAAAACGAACAGGGTATTTTGGTAGCACCAGCCTAAATATGGGGATTTAAACAAATGAATGCTGTAAACTTTTTTTTCCTTTTTTTTTTCTTTTTGTTTAACTTTTTTCTTATTTTGAGAAATGAAATTGCTCAACAGTGGCACATTAATGGAATATATAAAAAATAATTTCTTAGTACTGTATAATCAAATTTATTAGGATAATAGTATCTACTAGAGTTCACGCAGATGAATTCAGTAGTAGAACATAGGTTCTACTACTGAATTCATCTGCGTGAACTCCATAATTGGCTAAAATGGCAATATACCCTATGTTATTTTGAGGGCTCTAAGACAGTGTACGTTACGTTATATACCTATGTCTGAAAAAATTCGTGATGATTGGTTCAGAAGTTCAGCGTGAAAATGTCACAAACAAAAAAAACTCACTTCTGCATTTATAATAAGTATTAGTAAAAATATTAGAATTGAATTGGATGAATTTTGAATTGGCTTATAATATATATAACCGTCCAGATGCTTTACCAATTCAGCAATCCTGACAATTGCTCCTGACTGCTAATTTCGATAACACATCATACTTAACGTCTTTGGGTGACGCCTGCGCCATCTGTCGGAAGTATTTTCATACATTATACCGACGGTATCCAGAAGATGCAGGTTCAAATCCTGCTCCTGACTGTTATTTTCGATTTCACATTTTTCACTTTGTGTTTAATGTATAGTGCTAAGCATGTCAAATGCTAAAAATATATATAAAAATATCTAAATATTTAAGATATTTGAGAAAAAATGACTGTAATAGGCTATATAGGCGTGTCTAAACACAAAACATTTTTTTTACATTTTTTGTCTGTTTGTCTGTTTGTTTGTTCGCGCATCACGCAAAAACTACTGAACGGATTCTTATGCAACTTCTTTTATTTGATAGATCTCGATTAGACTCAAAAACTGGTATATATTTTTATCCCGCTACTATATCGGGAACCTGAGATACAACCCGAATCTCCGGCTCCGCCGCAACCAAAGGCTAGTATGTTATATAACCTAACATTCTTCCGGGATTAAAGGTATCCTATGTGTTAATCTAGGTAATAAGCTATCTCATATTTTATATTCTGTATGTCATATTTTATTCAGATTTGTTCCGCAGTGTACCGTAATTGAGTAACAAACAACCAAACCTACAAACAAGGATTAACATTAACTATAAGCACATTATGTACTTTGCCGTGTTGGGCCGACTTTAGAATTGTCCCACCCCTTTCTACCCACGGGAGTCGTAAGAGCCGACTCAGGAAATACCAGGGGAGTGGGCAGCAGCAGGGTCGGACTGGGCTGGAAGGGCCCGGGTGGCTCCAGTCAGGGACCGAGACTGGATAAGGGTAGATGGGATACTATCGGAAAATAATGAAATACGTAAATTATAAACGATCGTATATATTATTAGGTACAGTTTCAGCTAAGCTGTTAATAATTCGATCGTAAAAGCTGCTGTTCTCGTCATCCTTGATTAGATCCGATTCTGTGTTCTAGTCTGCGCGGGCCGCCTATGCTACCTAGCAAGCCCCGCTGGGGCCTGGCTGGCAAACGCCACCTTGACTATATGACCAGTCCGAGGCTGGTCAGCAGCACTCCCTCGAGTATTAACAACATCCACTGCGATCGACAACCCGCCTGCCAAGCGTGGCGATTACGGCATTATCCCCCAGGGCGGGACCACTCGTTGTAGCGTTCTCTTGGGGAGGCCTATGTCCAGCAGTGGACGTTGAAAGGCTGATGGGCGAATGGATGGACATTAGGTATTACATAATATCATTTTACCTAACTAGCGTAAAACCTTGAATAAAATAAAATACATAGAAACAGTTTATATCGGTCAGTTTCTATACTGTTACGAAATATTGAATTTTGACGTCAACATTGGATTGATTTATTAGTCGTACATGTCATGGTATACTAATAATAACAATAATGTGTACATATGACCTCATTTCATTTTGAGAGCATTGCTATAGCGACTAAAGGAATGAACTCTCTAGACAATGTTGTCGATACGACGGGCCTCGTGGCGTAGTCGGTAGTGTAACAGACTTCCGTGCACAAGGTCGTGGGTTCGATTCCCACTCAGAACAATTATTTGTGTGATGAACACAACAGATATTTGTACTGCGTCTGGGTGTTTTCTATCTATTATATAAGTATATGTATTTACAAAAAAAAAAAATATATGTATTATATCCGTAATCTGGTACTCATAGCACAAGCGTTAAGCTTAGTTTGGGACCAGAGGGCGTTGTGTGAAAATGTCCGTGAATATTTTATTAAGTATTATTATATAAATTACCTCGATTGGTAAATAGCTATATGCTCCATTTTCGAGAAAATAGAATAGAATAATACTTTGGAAAATCCAAAACTGCACGCCTCATAATCTTCATTTTTCAATAAAATTGATTATTTGATAAGTAACTAATAATGTATTGGTCTTACTAAGTAGTTTTCAATAAATCACATAGATAGCGCTAATTTGAAAAAGTACTAATGTGGGTTTCATGTCTTATACGCCATCTAGCGCTAATTTTAAGAAGTACATACTTCTATATTGGTCTACCTACCTCTCAGTCAATTTGCAAGGCGCCATCTGGCAATTAGTAAGAACAACAATCCATGAGTTTACATATATACCTGCATAAGTACAGATGTATCAACTCGATTTATTAACCCGAGTTAACTCGAGTTAAGCTTAACTCGAACTAATTCGAGTTGTTTTCTGTCTGACTCGAACTGATTTGGCTTTCAACAATATTCAAAGCATTGAACGCTGATTATGAACTTCCCAGTAGAAACAAATTACGTGTACGTGTATTTTTATCTAATAAGTTTCTGTTATTATTACATAAAAATACATTATAATATATAAATGGTCCGTCCTTTTACTTGTTGATTAGTTAAAAATTCTAATTAAAGTATAAAGTAAAAAGGCAACATAATACAATAATAAAATAATAAATGATAATAATCAATAATACCTAAGTGGATGAATTTGTATATCTTGGATGTGGATTCAGTCGGGATGGAAGGTACACCACTGATGTAGAGAGAAGAGTTAATGCGGGAAATAGAGTGAACGGAGCATTGGGACAACTTCTCGGCAGCCACCACCTCAGCCAGAAGGCACGTGTCGCAATACACAACGCAGTGCTTGTCCCAACGTTCTTATATGGAAGCGAGAGTTGGGTATGCAAAAAGGAGCATGAGAGTAAAATCAATGCGGTCGGCAGGAATGTTGAGGAAGCGAGAGATGTATGCAAGAATAGAGCCTCTTGGCACTCTGTTCTCTCTGCCTACCCCACAAGGGAAATGGCGTGATTATAAATTAGTTTAGTTAGCTAAGTTTTATAAGAACATTTTGATTGTGATAATTAACAATTTCAAGCATAAGTAAGTACCTATGATGTGGTACATATCAAAGTGAGACTGTTAATATTATGTGAAGGCTGTTATAAAACTAGTTTTGATGGTAATAAATAGAAATACTTTAGGTTACAAAGATTTAAACTAAAATACATATTATATGATACATATAACAAACACCTTTTTTCTTAATTCAATTATACCTACTTTAATTATAATTGTCCCTATACATATCTACTTCTATACCATTATAAAGCTGTAAAAGAGCTATGTTTGTATATTTAAGATATTTGAGAAAAAAATACTGTAATAGGCTATATAGGCGTGTCTGAGCACAGAACAATATTTTTTTAGATTTTTTTGTCTGTTTATCTGTTTGTTTGTTCGCGCATCACGTAAAAACTACTGAACGGATTTTCATGCAACTTTTTTGGTTTGATAGCTCTTAATTAGACTTTAACAACTGGTAAAAATTTTATCTCGCTACTATATCGGGAACCTGAGATATAAGCTAAAAACTAGCTTTTGGCCGCGGCGAAGCCACCGACAAAGGCCAGTATGTATTATTTCTGTAGCCTGTTTTTCTGTCGGTCCGTGAAATCTTCCTTTTTCCTTTATAAAATTCCATGATACCCCCTCTCTTTTTAAGTTCGATTTTTCGATAGATTTCGAATCTGATTCGATAAAATATATCAAACGGAATTCCGCACGAGTGATCTAGTTTACTACGAATTTGTTTAAATTATTTTACTACAGTTTGGAAGCTACACATAAAAAAATCATTATTCACTTAGTTTCATCCATTTAACTCGAGTCACGTAACTCGAGTTCAATTCGAGTTACGAGAATTTCAACTCGAGTTAAATCGAGTTGTGTTTATTACGAGTTGGCACATCTCTATGCATAAGTGCATATTATATATAAACATGTAAAATTGAATAATTTATTAAACTGTAAACAAAAACAATTTAAGAAAACAAAAAGACATCGCTAGATTCCTTATCCTTACAAAAAAAATCAATATTGTGGGTCTATATATACAACAGCAACTGAATACAATGATATCGACATCTAAAATTGGCATTAGCGACATCTAGGGCTGCATTTGTCAATATCTCTTTTACTTTAAAACAGCGACATCTATCAATAGAAAATTGCAACTTTGGAAAATATTATACGACTTATTTAAAAATCAATGAGTTCAACAAGAAATCTCTAAACCATTTATCTTCCTAACTTGCCTTATAATTTTATACTTTGTTCTAAGTGAAAACACCGTGACGCCAAGGCCACGCAAAAAAAAATTGGGAATGTAAAATAAGTTTTTTTTCGTGTTTTATAACGTTGGTGTGTTATTATTTACGTGTGTTTAGTGTTTTTAATTATTGTTATGGATAAAATAGTTATTATACTTGACAAATATCATCAGTTCGTCAAGCAAAGGTAAGAACTTTCTTTTAACTAAAAACAATGTACCGGCCGGGCAAACGGCGTTCTGTTGACGATAGTAAAACCACCGGTGGCTATGCGTACGTAAAAAGGTAGTTCTCATGAAAGGCGCTGGTTTTAATGTCGCGTCGAGCATAAATGCCGTAAATATTCAGTATTTTTTTGTTTATTTAATAACAATTAAACCACATCGAATCAGGACGTGAAAAGAAATAGGGCTCTATTCCTAGTCATAATAATTCGTAAACGAAAAAAAAAGACTCGATTAGTAAAGTAAACCGGGAGTAGAACACACCTCAACGCTTCGCTTATGAGGCGTGCAAAACGCTTCGCTTATGGTGCGTGCAATAATCAATGTATGGGATTGATATAAGGTCCTATACATTGATTATTCTATTCTGTTGTACTAGCGTTTATGTCACTTGCCTACAAGGCATGTTCAGCTTAAAAAAACTTAGTATATATAGGTAACAAAAATAAATGTATTTCTCTACGTTATAGAATCAAGGGGAGCCCGAGACTCACCTACCTAGACCAAATCGGTCATGTATTGAAGGAAGGTGGAGTCAGGAGTCTCCGAAACCGGCGAGCGTGTATGAAGAGAGTTATGAATGTTGAAGAAGCGAGAGATGTATGCAAGAATAGAACCTCTTGGCACTCTGTTCTCTCTGCCTACCCCGCAAAGGAAATGGCGTGATGATAAGTAAGTAAGAATCAATAATCCGGAAACCCTTAGAAGAACAAGAGTAATCGATATAGCCTGCAGGCTTTGCACGCTGAGGTGGGCAGGCCACATTGACAGACAATAAGTTTCTCAAATGGCGACCACGCATCGCACCTCTTTCTTTTGGTTTCGACGAAGACTGATAATAATAACACAATGCACGCTATGGCCTTGTATTCGAGACTTCTTAAAAATCTATTGCCACTTGGCTATCAATATTTCCAATATATTTTACTGGCTTCTCCGCAGCCAAAACCTAGTTTTTCGGTTATATCTCAAGTTTCCGAAGTAGAGGGATAAAATGTATACCAGTTTTTAAATCTAATCAAGGCCTTTCAAATAAAAAGTTGCATCAGAATCAGTCCAGTAGTTTTTGCGTGATGCGCGAACAAACAAACAGACAAACATACAAAATTTCTAAAAAATAATTGTTTTGGGATTAGACACGCCTATATAGCATATTGCAGTCATTTTTTCTCAAATATCTTAAATGTACAGACACAGCTCTGTTACAGCTTTGTAATAGTATAAATGAATTAGACTTAGCTGTTTATTCCAAACTGTGATGTACTTTCATCGATGATTTTGTAGCTTCGAGGAAACTAACCACATTACACAGTGCATCGTAAAGTATCTTTTGAACTCGATTTAAAACTGTATATAATAGTATTAATTATACCGCGTGCTATTCTCAACACAATAAAAACTTTACTCGTATGTGCAGTGGTAATTACTAATTTATGTAACTTTATGTTCTAAGCATTTTTGATCTGTATTTTAGCACTTGACATGCTCAGCTACTTTAAAGAACAAATTATTTGAGAAATGCGTAAATAGAGAACTTTTAGTGCGAGCGGGAATCGAACCTGCGTCCCTTTCAATCCGGGGAAGCGCTCTACTGCTAAGCCATCGCATTGACCAACGGTCATTCCCAATCTTGTCGTGTCATCACATATTTGTCTTTACGACACACGCCACTTATCGGATGCATTTATATGCATTAATTGAATATAGTAAGTTTAATTTTGCATTAAAAATACATACTATTTGATGGCGCGATTTTTTAAGCATTTTGATCTGTATTTTAGCACTTGACATGCTGAGCTACTCTAAAGAACAATTTATTTGTGAAAATGTGGAAAAAGGGAACTTTTAGTGCGATTGGGAATAGAACCTGCGTTGCTTCTATTCTGGGGAAGTGCTGTTATAAGTTCATCATTATCATATAATTGATACACTGATGGGCCTGGTACCAGCGTTGAGACCAACCGTTGAACACCTCGGTGCGTTTGGGTTGTTGCGGAAGATATCCGTCTCTTAATTTATTTATTCCTCAAATGAAATGGTGAGCACAGGCTTGGCAGTATTCTTAGTATTGTTGAGTCGATGAGTGGCAGTTACCACTTACCGTCACTGGCCGTGGCTCGTGTGCCACCATAAGCTATAAAAATACAAAGATAAAGCCCCTGTAGGACCCAAACGGGTAAGTGCCACGTGTTCGTTTCAGACAACAATGAAGCATTGTATTTTTGCTGTAGAGAAGGAGTTTGAGGGTATCCTATTTTTTCTCCTATCAAGAGTAGTGGCAGATCTTTGCGGTGAGATTTCGCGGTGCTCTTCGGGCAGGAGAGGTGAACAATATCACTTACCATCAGCCATCAGGTGGCTTCATCTGTCGCCGCGTAAAAAAAATATATTTTATAATTATGTAGGTAATTTTCACGAACACAAAGTACGAAAATGTGAAATTGAAAATACCTATATAATAGTTAACAGCAGGAATTGAACCTGCATCTCCTGAAACCGTTCCAGATGCATTGCCATTTCAGCCATCGTGACAACTGCTCAGGACTATAAATTTTACACATTCCATCTTAATGGTGACGCTTGCGTCATCAGGCTGTATTTGCGAACACTAATCAGAGATATAATTTACGTCCGTAAAATTGTATGCTTATTAAGTTGCTACGATACAGCAATTCGCAAAATTAAAGATAATAAATATTCACGGACATTTTTCACACAACGTCCTCTGGTCCCAAACTAAGCTAAACGCTTGTGCTATGGGTACCAGATTACGGATATAATACATATACTACATTTTTTCTGTAAATACATACATATAATAGATAGAAAACACCCAGACGCAGTACAAATATCTGTGTTCATCACACAAATAATTGTCCTGAGTGGGAATCAAACGACCTCGTGCACGGAAGTCGGTTACACTACCGACTACGCCACGAGACCCGCCTAAAAAGGATGGCAGAAACATAAATTATATTTTCAAGGGTCTGTTGTTTTATATTTTTAAGACAACTATCGTTGGAATACTTTTTGTATCGCGGGGGATCTGACAAACATACCAACAAGCCCAAAGTTAACTGACACAAAAAAAAACCATTTGTAGATAGATGACTCTAAGAATTGTTCTATTTGAGAATTAAACACACAACACTCGGTATTGAAGGTCGATCTTAATTATTACGTTATCTAAATTGATTGATGTACTTAAAATAAATTGGTTTTGACATTTTCTTTGCTAAAACTTTGATAGTGACTCTCACCTTGGAGTGGACAGATGAGGTTGACCTTAGCGTGATGAGCTAAAACAATTTTGTCAGCAGTCTATCACTTTATAATGATACTTCAGGTGCAGAGTAAAATTTAGATTTTACAAATATTCAGTGTCCTATTCGTGACAGAAGTCAGTGTAGAAATATTCACAAGTAACCGTAGGGTATTGAGTATGTCCGCCACAATAAAGACGGTGTTGAATATATTGTATTCGCATCCTATATATTCAAAGATATAAGAATACTAGCCTTTAACCACTGCAATATACCTGTTTTAATGTCTAATCAAGAGCTATTAGATAAAAAAATATATAAATAGGTTCAGTAGTTTTTGCGTAATACGGGAACACACAGAGAAAATTCTAAAAAAACCTATTTTGAGTTACCTAAATACAAACATTTCTCTCAAATATCTTTAATGTATAACGACAACTTCGTATTGTTTTATAATAGTAATATAGATTCAATTTTTGCCCTATATACAACTGATGACTTAGTGGTTAAGGTACCGAGTTCTAATGCCTAGTGTTCTAGAATTGATTCCTACACAGTAGGAATATTCTTTGTGCGATTTAGAGCGGATTCGACCAAACAAGAATACATTTTATTCCTAGAATAAATCGCTACTTAGGTACTCGAGAATAAATCAATTCTACATTGAACCAACAACAATTCGAAGAATAGCGAGCCTATTTAGGAATAGTCACTATACCCCGATAAGCATCGAATAAGGAGTTAAATCCAAGAATAAAAAAAATGGCGTCGTCTTTTTTGTGCTGTCATTTTTCGTAACCTATATCGGTTTCGGGCTCGTGACAGCTTCTTTCTCACGCTATAATACGACAAATAAAAGTTGAGATGAGTTAAGCTATACACTGTCCCGTTTGTAGAACAATTTCTTTTTGCTGGGTATTACATTCACTTCGCTATTCGCGAATAGCTATTCCAAGTATAAGCGATACGTCAGATGACGTGGAAAAACGACTGTTAATTATCTAAGCGAATAAAATCGTGGAATAGATTATTCTCGGTATAGTTATTCTTGTATATATTCGAGTTTGGCCGAATCCACTCTAAGAGAATAATATCGTGGAATAGATTATTCTCGGTATAGTTATTCTTGTATATATTCGAGTTTGGTCGAATCCACTCTTATAAATAGCTGTTTTAAGGCGGAGTATAAGTCCTGGCACATAAATTATTTTCTAATGCAGACAATCTTCAAATAAAGAAAAAAGCTCAAGGCTTCACTATCGGCATAATGTCTATGGAACCCTAAATTTTTTTTATCTCAGTCTCAAATCAAACACTAAAATTTCCACGAATAGAAATTTATCTCAAAGCGCAACCCAATTTCCACACCAGATTAATCTTTTTCATTGAGAAAACGGAAACTTCAAGAAACTCAAAGTGGGCGACACCTGCGCACGTCTCTGTTCCTGTACGTTAGGTGATTAGTTAAAAATAGACGACATTGCTTGAAATATCAAGTTCAATGCGTGATTTTGTTTTTGCACCTACCACAAGATTGGCACACAAGCACACAGCCCGTTCGATAAGCGGTCATATTAATCTGTGGACGTTGGTAACACCGGGGAAGCCAGAAGCCAGTTCAGAAGCCAGTCAATCGCAGAGAAAGAGATATGAACTAGAGAGGAAGACTGACAAAGAAAATTTGGGAGAGAGAAGATAGCTATGTAAATAACGTAACAGGAAAGCTTCTAGACAGCTTATGGTCTAATTTAAACAATATCTAGTGCTTTGATCTCTATTTTAGCACTTGAAAGCTACTTTAAACAACAAGTTATTGTGAAAGTGGAAAAAAAGAGCTTTACTGCGAGCGGGATATGATCCTGCGTCCCTTCCAATGCGGGAAAGTGCTCTAGACTGCTAAACCATCGCAGTAGCCGACGACTACGCCCAAATATCTTCTTGAACATGAGCCGAGGCCCGTTTGATAGTAAGTGAAGGTCACTGCTTAATCATTGACAAAACCCTAATCATACCGCAGGTTACTGTGATAAGCATTTTTGTTGCTTATGATAGCAGATGAACCACCGCCCATCTGATGGTAAATGGTAACTACTGCTCATGGAATAGCAATACTAAGAATACTGCTAAGCCACTGCTTACCATTTCATTTCACGGATGGAAAATGAATGTTATTTGAGAAAAACCAAATGCTTCAATTTTCGAAGACAGTGGTACCAACACCCTCGGGCCCGATAACGAAATGCCACTTCGTATTCAAACCTACCACCAGTAAAGCAATGAGTGATACAAGTAAGGGAAGTAAGCAGTTATCACTGATAACTGTTTACTTTCCTTACTTGTCTCCAAAGAAAGGCACACGGCTGGTTTAAACAACTGACAAGCTAACTTGGGAGCCAAACTTAAAGATTTTATAATCATTTTTAAATTGCGACAGTTTTAACTATAATTATTTCATACGTCACACGAACAATTATCCCAAGTCTATGTATCCATCCATCGGCCTTTTGACGTCCACTGCTGGACATAGGCCTCCCCAAGAGAACGCCACAACGAGCAGTCCTGTGCGTTCTATAATCGCCACGCTTGGCAGGCGGGTTGGCGATCGCAGTGGATGTTGTTAATATTCGAGGGAGTGAGCGAGCAACTAGAGTCTATGTATACCTTGTTATTATTCATAGTAACTTGGTATGTGGTCCTCCTTGGCATGATAACGGCACTAAAGTACGGAGCACTATATTTTCTTAAAAAATCTGACTCAGGATTATAGCTATTGGCACTAATAGTATGGAAAAATGTCTACCAAGAAACCAGGTTTTTTAATAAAAAGATTTTATAGTAAGTATATTTATTACATACCTACACTATATCTCAGTAAACAACATATCATAAAATATTTCTTTGAAACGGTTTACGAGTCACTTCTTCAGAGAAAAATCACAATAAATTTCATCAGTACATTACAAGTAAAGTGAATGATTGAAATGAATAGTTGTTTTCCCCTGATTTCAGAACATTTGTTTACGAATATTATGGATATAAAATGTGTCATGCTGTCGTTATTATAACTTGCCCTCTTTGTCATGGCTATTTGTACCTGGATCTATTTCCCAAGCCATTAGTTAGAATTGGGGTTAGAGTACTCTAGTGATCTCGACCGGACACATTAGTTCATGTCTCAGTTGATGATATAAATTGTTTTAAAGTAGGGTATCATTGTTTTTTTATAGCCAACAATGGCAGACGAACAATCCCATTGTTGGTAAGTGGTAAACGCCGTTCATGAGTTAGAAACATCAGAGGCAAAAATTCGCTGAGGCGTGTGATGTTTCTTCATGTATATTGGATCAGGGGTGTGATGAGATACTGTTCATATCCTTTAGAGATTTTTTTTTTTAATAATATTTATGTGGCAAGCAAGAATACGGCAGACCTGATTGTAAGTGGTTACCCTAGCCTATAGACGCTAGCTACATCGAGGCAGCATTTGCTAGTCAACATCTCCAAGGAAAGGAATAGGAGGTGGAGGAGAGGGTAGGGAGGGGGTTTGGGCCTCGAGCGCTCTCACTCACCCTATGAAACACAACGGTAGGAGTAGGTACCTAGAAACTGTTTCACGCTGATTTTATATAAGGGGATGCTATTTTGCCGATCGAGCCGACCCAATTATGTTGGGGTAAGTAAAGCTCTACCATTAAAAAGTAGGTAATTGATTTTTGATCTGTGCACTTGACATGCTCAGCTACTTTATAGTATCTACAAATTATTTGTGAATGTGGAAAAAGACAAGTTTACTGCGAGCGGGATTCGAACCTGCGTCTCTTCCAATCCGGAGAAGTGCTCTAAGCCGCTAAGCTATCGCACTGACCAACGGCCTTATCCAATCTCCACATCACATTTGTCTTTATTTACATGCATTAATCCAATATAGTAAGTTTAATTTTGCAATTAAAATTCATACTATTTGATGGCGCGATTTTTAAATGCATCCGATAGGTGGCGTGGGTCGTAAAGACAAATGTGATGTCGAGATTGGGTATGGCCGTTCGAAAAGTTCTCTTTTTCCACATTCACAAATAATTTGTACTCTAAAGTAATTGATATTTCCAGTGACCAATAAAACTATGTTTTCAACGGAAATCCCAGAATATGTGGGTGGAGACAGAAGCTATAGCAACTTATTATTTAAGTAGGTATATTTTATTTAATATACGCACTAAGATATTAAAATAGAAGTTGTAAAAAATATTTTGTTATTGGGAACCTGTAATTCTGTGTTTTCAAAATAAAAAATAACACGAAGTAAAGTGAAGGTATTTGAATTAGCTAAGTGGTATTTCAAAGAACAAAATTACAATTGAAGACGCTATAATTAAACGCAAAGTGAAAAATGTGAAATCAAAAATAACAGTCACGAGCAAGACGCTATGTTATTGTATGGTATAACGGAAAAAAATAGCGTTATTTTCTACATACCTAACTATAGCTAAAATACGTTGGCTGACCACCACACCTGTGCATCACTGAAGAAATATCACTAGTTGTTTTAGTGAGGGCAGTCCCCACACTACTCTGCTACTAGAACGATAGGGTGTCTGGTACTTAAATTTTTCCATGCCTCTTTAAATAAGTCTTAAAACGCACTTTTAATTTTCAAACCTGATGTGAGAGAACCATAGATTTTATTTAATCTATGGATAGAACAAATCTGTGGTTGAATTTGGGTTCAGCAAGCTGAAATCTATCAGAGATAACTCTTCGTTTCATATAAGTATGTGAAATGAAATGGTGGGCAGCGGCTTGACAATATTCTCGTTATAGTTGAGTCCATGAGTGACGGTTACCAAAAAAAAGGTATGACTGTTACGTATGATAACGACATAATATATTAAGGAGTAGTAGGTATATAATGTCTTTTAACATCAGCTACGCCAAACACATCTAGGTATACAAATAAATAAAATTGAAGTGTTTGTTCGTAATGTCTAAATATCAGCTTTTTACAATTATATATATGAAAGTATAATAATACAAAGCCATTTTCTAAACTCTCTTTGTCTGTTTTCGGCTAATCTCCGAAACAGCTGGACCGATCTGGACCGGACTTTCACTAGCAGGTAACTGACCTCATAAACTATCTACTACTTACTTTGATTACTTTCATTTTAGAAAAATAATTAATAAATCACGGCAAAAAAAGAATCCACGCGGATGAAGTCGTGGGTAGCAGTTAGTATCATATACTTCTTTATAACACTTAAAAAATATAAAAAAAAAAACAGTAAGTCTTACTTTTCCTCATAAATAATTTCGAAATAAGATAGCTCTAAGGTGTGCATTGCGTGACCACAAAAGTAATACAACATAGTTCCAGTAGACGCCAAAACAGGCGGAGAGACGGCACAAGATGGGTTTATTTTGTGGTCACTACACTTTCCTGTTCGTTGCCCCGAACGAGGTGTTTGCGGTTAGGCACATTTTTACCTGCCAATTAAAAAAAGTGTGTGTGTTTACTTATGTACACGCGTTAGAAGTTATACTTCTTTGGCGTAAACAAGATAAAAATCTTTTCAAAAATTTTATCTTTCGCCTTATTCTAGAAAAAACGACACTAACAATAGAAAAAAGGTATTTAATGCATAGATAGTTTTATTATAACGCATTATCTACTTAAATAAAGTTTATTTAAATATCACAAAAAAACTAAAATATTGACTATAGTTAACTTCAGGTTGTCTAACTTCAGGGTGTCGGTTTTCATCATTTTTCCCTAACGCGCCAAAAGAAGTATAATTTCAAAAAAAGGTGTGCATTGCGTGGTTTAAACCTTTGACTGAGATTAGGATACGAACTAGGTAGTTACCTCTGGGTTTTTTATGCAGTTCTTAGTTTCACCAAATACCACTAGACTATCAATCCTGAAGCTTAAAAAGTAAATCAATTCATGAAAACAATTTTATGACCGCACAATATTTTCTTCAGAGTGAGAATCGAACACGCCTCGGTTTACAAAAGTTAGGTATCTACTACAGCACCATCTGTTCTGCCTGATATGTAGCATTAAAAAAGCAATAAAACAATGTACCTATTTATCAATTGGAATAGATAAACAAAGAAATAAAAGCACTCATTAAAATAAGCCAATGTTTTGACTGTGTAGAATTAAAGAGGTTAAAAAAATTTCGTATATAAGTTACATGACAACTTCGCTTTTGGGATAAACTCATTTCGACTAAGTTATTCAAAAAATACAATAAATTAAATATGTAAATAATAATCTGTTTTTTCATGTGGAGAATCAGATTTTTTTGCGTAGATTGGAAGTGTCTGACGAGTACCTAGTCATTAGACGTTTTAGCGTAGATTGGAAATAGTATGATCTAGACATCATCGTCAGAGGACTGTAATTTATGCTGACTGATTAATCAAACTTTTCTGGGCAAGTAATGTTTTATTATGTTCTTTCTTTACATTTCGAGAACACAAAGTGTGAAAATGTGAAATAGAAAATAACAGACACGAGCAGGATTTCACATTTTCACACTTTGTGTTTATTTATATGGCTAAAGCATGTCAAATGCTAAAAAAAGTATATAAAAATATCTAAATATTTCGAGAACCTCTTCTGTTCCAAATGTTAATATAAGAAGTCGATGTCTTACATTGCAGATATTGAAGAAAACATAATACGAGAGGTCTTTATTAGAGCTACAGAAGCCAAAACAACAATTATTAGAATTTTTGTCTGTCTGTCTGTATGTTTATTCACGCATCGGGCAAAAACTACTTTGCGAATTTTAATAAAACTTTTTTTGGTGATTGATTGATTAGATTTTAAATATAAGCGAATGTAGCTGCGGGCAAAAGCTACTATCTAAATATTAATTAAACGATGATTTTTAAACATTTTCTTATTCAAATCTCTAATGAAAAGATAATAACATTGTAATATCTATATGTATACAGACGTTTTTATATAACTACTAGCCGAACACTAAAAGCTAGTTTTTTGGTTATATCTTAGGTTGCCAATATAGTAGCGAGGTAAAACCTAAACCAGTTTCTAAGACTAGTCACGAGCAATTCAAATAAAACAAGTTTCGTTAAATCCGTTCTATGGTTTTTGAGTGATGAGTGAACAAACATAAGACAAACAGACAAAAAATCTCTTAAATAAAAGTTTTGGGTTAAAATAGCCTAATACCTACATCAATCTTATTTATATATTTTTTCTTAAATACCTTTAATGTATAGACACAGATTTGTTACATATTTATAAAGACTTATTTATATATTTTTCCTATTTATATATTTTTCTTAAATACCTTTAATGTACCTATAGACACAGATTTGTTACATATTTATAAAGACTGACCATTATATTTAAATATTTTTTATATATATTTTTAGCATTTGACATGCTTAGCACTATACATTAAACACAGAGTAAAAAATGTGAAATTGAAAATAATCCTACTCGTGACTGTTATTTTCGATTTCACAGACCATTCTATTCTATGTTTAGAAATAGAGGTTTTTAACAGCAGAGATTTATTTTCCGATATCTTATTATATATATCAGTATTTTTTTCTCAAATACCTTAAATGTACAGACATAGCTATGTTACAGCTTTATACTAGTATAGATCGTGGTCTCATAGGGCCCATCTTGATCGCTATGGATTTTAATCAGACTTAAACCATACGTACATACGGTAACGAAAAATGTAAATTAATAATTTCACCCAGTCAAAATAGGTTTCTCCTAAACTCACACTTGGCCGGTAACACAGTCATATCTTATTGGATGGGATTCAAAGAGACCTAGTTTTGTTGACAAATGCAGACAGACACATATTTAATGCGTGTATTTAGACGTTTCTAAGAATACAATAAAGAGCCGCCTTCACGTTATTTCGTTCAGTGTTTCTAGAATGACATATATATAACATATTATGTATGTTGTTTCGTACTACAAGGGTGCCAAATATGCATACGGGCCGCCTGATGGTGAACGAATAACCTATAAACACTAACAACTTCAGGGGCATCACTTCAATCAACCCTAGTGTTACCAACCCTAGGGGAAGAAGTAGGAGGTGAAAAAGAAGATGTTAAGCCTCCACCGCTATGATACAAAAAGAGGTTACTTAATTAAAATGGTTTAGAAAAGAGACTAGACGTTGATTCTTCCACTACAAACTACGCTCAGAAGTTCAAAGTAAATCTAACCAGTATCTCCCTACTGCGCTCAAAAAAATCGAATCCACTAACCCTCTACTAAAAAAACATACAAGCCCAAACTCTATAAAGTAAACCTTCCACGTTAATGATGATAATTTTCTCAATCCGTCACCATAATGGGTAATGACTAAGAATATTGCAAGAACAACAGGAAACAAGCGAGTTTAGTCACCTTTGATAAACTAAAACAAAAAACATATTGTGTTGTTTTTGTTTATTAAAAAACAAAGTAAAATTCAATCAGTTTGTCAACCTAATATTGGGCACAGGTCTCCTCTCAAAGCCAAGTACTTAGGCTGTAGTTCAAGACGCAGGCTTAGCACGAAAATCCCTCATCATCATTCCTCATTGTAGTTTCCTTAAATTAAACAAATACGTAAATCCTTTAAGAAATTCGAATAATCAAAAGTGTCAGCCGTGCAAGGGCGGGGATTTAAATCGATACTACTGTCTTGGCGGTCCTTGGTTTTATCGATCGCCTTAACTATCCTTTTGTAAAACAAATTATTTGTGAAATGTGGAAAAAGAGAACTTTAGTGCGGGCGGGAATCGAACCTGCGTCCCTTCCAATCCGGGGAAGTGCTCTAATCGCTAAGCCCACTCTCTAACCGCAAATCCCTTTGTAGACAGACCAATGACATTACTTACTCACTTATCATCACGCTGGTCACACAGGAGATGGTGATACCAACTCGCTCGGGCCCAATAGCAAGTGAGTACTCCCTCACTGTACCCAGCCCTATCACTAGTAATGCAATGGGTGATAATTGCTTACTTCCCTTAGTCGCCTCGTACAAACACCCGTGGGAAAGAATGAGGTGGTGACACTTGTATTCTTAGTCCGTCACCACATGGACAATGTTTGTATTAATTCTTGAAACAGTTGTTACTAATAATGTAAATTACTAAAGACACTCGTGACGAGCACAAATCTGGGAAAAGTTTTCTACGACAATGTATCACACTAACTGTCCAACGGTTTTCCTCAAAGCTACGGATAATTATGATATTTTTAGAAGATGTCTCTTAGCCAGACAGGCGCCTTGGTTCACGAGTGTGCAGTAGGTACAATAATAAAAGATTCATAGATATATAATATTTTTTACATAGTACTAGTATTTTTTTCTTTTACATCTTATAGAAACATAAATATATTAGTCTTCTGTATATGTGTGTACGCCCCAGAACTCCTCCTAAATCTCTGGGCTGATTGTGCTGAATTTTTACGGATGCTTGACTTGGGGAGTAAGCTGGTGAATGTGTGACGTGAGCGTTACGAAAAGTACTGATCGGGCGAGGCGAACGGAAGTTGAGAGGCGATATAAGTTAGTTAAGATAGAGAGAGAGTTACGTTTCGTATATTAATCTGTAGGGGCAAGAGAGAGATTTTTTTTTTTCTCTCTTTCTCATTATTATTTGTTATATATTATTATATCCCCCTTTCTACCCACGGGAGTCGTAAGAGCTGACTGAGGGAATACCGGGGGAGTGGGCAGCAGCACTCCCTCGAGTATTAACAACATCCACTGCGATAGCCAACCCGCCTGCCAAGCGTGGCGATTACGGCATTATCCCCCATGACGGGACAGCTCGTTGTGGCGTTCTCTTGGGGAGGCCTATGTTCAGCGGTGGGCGTCGAAGGGCTGATGGATGGATGGATGGATTATTATATCTTTTTATGCGTTCAATATTCAATTTTGCCGAAAAATCATTGCATTCAATGTTGATTAAACATTATTTTCTCAAAAAGTCAATTGTCGCAACTCGGGATCGATCTTGATTTTAGTAAAGTGAAGTCAGATGTTTATGCCCCAAGACCAACAAATCATTAACACTGTATGTTAAATGTGGAGTTTAGTTAATACATGTTCGGAAACGAGAAGTAAATTGCGACGTTTTCATTATTCGTATGTCCATTGTCACACAAGTTTAAATAAAATAAACGAAATAGTTTTTTCACATAGATAACTGTATTCACTTGTTAATAGATATTAACATTATTAATAATATAATATTTATTGTTAAGTTTTACTTCAGTCGTGTGGTCTAAACCACACTCGTTTTTTTTGTATGTATTTAAGTGGGTTTTGGTTCACAATTTACTAATAGGTGGAGCCACGATTGCGGACCAGGATTTTTATTAATTTTTGTATATCAGAACATGAAATAACAAAATTTCACCTCCAACCACTACCTCCTCCGTGCCGCTAATAGCAGTAGAAAGTTATGGTAAGACAACGTCTGCCGGTTTCAGCTAATTTCATTATTATGATTATGTGTTTACGAAACCCTTACTCAGCTGAAATTAGTTTATAACGATACATAACTAAACAGGATAAAATAAATATTTAAAGCAAAAACAATGCAATTTAAAGTACCTAACCATGAACTAATAGTCTAGCGGTAAAATCAAGTACTGCAAAGACAGTGGTATCGAGTTCGATACCCAGTCCAAGGTTCACACCTCGTAAGGCAGCGGCACACCTCTGATTTGTCGAAATTATGCGTGTATTTTTTACAATTTATCACTGCTCGGTGCAGGAAAACATAAATCGCCAGCGTAATGGACTTTGGCCTAATCCCTTTCGCCATGAGAGGAGACCTGTGTCCAATAGTAGGACAAAAAAAGAGTTTCATCCATCATCCATCATCCATCCATCAGCCTTTCAACATCCACTGATGGACATAGGCCTCCCCAAGAAAACGCCAGAACGAGCGGTCCTGTGCGGACCGCATCCAACGGCTCCCCGCGGCTTTGACCAGATCGTCGGTCCATCTGGTGGGGGGCCGTCCAACGCTGCGCCGTCCGACAGGTACGTGGTCGCCAAAAAAAAAGAGTAAGTATGTTTAGAAAATAAAACATATACCTACCTACTTAAATCTATTTCAATAACAAATAATGTATTTTTTTATAACAAACGAGCTCTATACAACTACACGCGGTCAAGAAGTATCTCGAGTGGGAAAACAGTTTATGCGCAAACTTTCCAAAATGCTCTTATTTTGTGCCAACTTCACTCTTCACTCAACACAGTAATAAAATACACTACGTTGAGTGGGTAGGTGCAGTGCCCGCTTATTATAACATATGATGCTTTGTTCACTAAAATGTACGATTCGTTGAAAGCATAACAAAATACTATTATTTCAACTGTGTTCCTGTAAGTACAAAGTAAGCCGACAAATATATACACTGACAGATATAACTGCCAGATAAACCTTTGTTAAATGTCCCTCTCAGCAAGTTCGCCTCAATTCCGAGTATAATTACCGAATTTAAAACAAAATAGGATCATTTGTGGCAGTACGATGACAATATTGTCATTAAGGTTATTTTACAGAGAAATGAAAAATTACTTGGATACTTGGCGTTTACCTCAAGATTGTATGATTTGATGAGATAAAAATCCTCATTGGATCCTAACTTATTGACAATGGGAGCACCTCAAAAGTATACCCTTTCCTTACAAATATAAAAATAATAACAGAAATCAGTCCACAATTAAAAAAACTAGCAAATCGGTGAAAATATCGTAGTATTGTTAAGTATACGAGCGATGGTTACTTACCTTCAGGTGAGGCATGGCTAGTCTACCACTATAACAATAAAAAGATGCTTAAAAAACATTTTGTCCCCGTCGCAAAAAAAAAAAACTGTTAAAAAATATATCTGGTGTTACCTAATCTTCGTCAACATGGAAAAATATTATTCAATTTCAGCAGCTTCTCTCAAGCATTGTGCATGACCTTCACCTCGGGGTATTGCTGCGTCCATAAGCGGTGGCTACCACTCAGTGTGGCTCATCTCTCACCGTAATCGATATAAAATAAGCTTTCCGCAACAAACCACATTTACAGCATTCGCCAGAAACCTGCACTAAATTGGGTCGCATCCAAAATAATTATAAGCTCGTAAATAAGTAGATGCCACGATGCCTCATTCGCTCTACGTTTGTATACCAGCATTAATTTAAACTTGACGTTACAAGGGAACTCGCGTGACAAATATGTAGTGATGTTTGTTAATGTGTTGCGCTGTTAAGGATGTGAATTTACGGTGGAGCTTTTTTTACAGCGGTTTACCATTTCCGACATTTTGATTGCGTTTAAGTGATTTATGTTCGAGGGCAACGCGACATATATACGTAAGCCATGTTTTTTTGGATTACCTATGCTTCGAAAAATATTGTAGGCATTAGATTGAACGTCATCCAACCCGGCCTATAAACCTTATGGTTTATGAGACTCGCCAATGCAACCCAATCTACTCTGGAATGGCCTTCAAAACTAACAGTGATTCCTGCCAAGATTTATTCCACAAGCACTTGTAAAGTGAAACAGAGATAATTTCTTATTGTCTATACTAAGGGTTGCAGACTATTAGATAGCCCTCCTGATAATACTAATAATTGGTTATTGTAGGTAGCTTATAGAGACTGACTAATGATATAAGGCGTATCGGTCATGCTTGGCTAGCCCAAAGGAAATGTATAAAAGGTTGAGAGGAAGAAAACGAGGAAGGAATTTGAACTTCCGGAATTTTCCCATAATAGAAATATATCATCCATCCATCCATTAGCCTCTTGACGTCGACTGGTCCGGAAACAACGTCATAACGTTTATATTTCATTATCTGTGAAATGAATTGGTGAGCAGCGGCTTGACAATACTCTCAGTATAGTCGAGTCCATGGGCGACGGTTACCATTTACTATCACATGGACCATGGCTCCCCTGCCACTACATGCAATAAAAAAAATAATAAGTCCTGCCTGTGCTGGTTGCTTCCAACGGCTCCCATAGAAATATATATTATTCCTTTATTTTTCAGAAGCACAGAAAGTTTTCTTTCTGTTCTTCTGAACAAATGGTTGAAGAAATAGCATTTAGCGATACGGCTGTTTGTGTATATTGTGACTGGTATTTTTTTTATTTTTTTTTATTGCATGTAGTGGCAGACGAGCCACGGTCCATCTGATGGTAAATGGTAACCGTCGCCGATGGACTCGACTATACTGAGAGTATTGTCAAGCCGCTGCTCACCAATTCATTTCACAGATATGAAATGAAATAAAAACGGCTATCTCCTGAGTCCTGCTACAGCCAAAACGCAACGATGTGCTTCATGGCCGGTCACACGGGAGATGGTGGTACCAACCCGCTCAGGCCCGATACCAAGTGAGTACTCCCACTTGGTACCCAGCCTTACCGCCAGTCATGCAATGGATGACAATTGCTTACTTCCCTTAGTCGCCTCATACGACACCCGTGGGAAAGAATGGGGTGATGACACTTGTATTCTTAGGCCGTCACCACACGGGCAAAATTTTATCTATTTTCCCTCTTTTTCTATCTTTGTTCTCATAGTTCTGTGAGAGGGTGGTAAATATTTTCCAAGTCAAACCCATCCATTCATGCTGAATTAGAAACCGCCTTGGTATGAACAATCTAAATACATTGTCTGCACCAACTTAGTTCCTAATTTAATTTCAGGTGTTTCCAAAAGTAACTTTAAATTAAATCTCAAAACGGTAAGAAATTAAGATTTCGATATTCATCTTTATTGTGACAGATTTATTGCACATTTCACACTAGCGACCTTTTATTGGCCTGACTTTAAAATACGGTTTAAATTGGGTCGCAATTACGCAGAGACAGAAAGGAATCACAAAGACGAACAAAAAATACTTTGGGGTTTCAATTTGTTGAAGTGAAAACTTCTATAGGAAGGTTTGGATAGGGAGTAAATTCATGTGTCGTCATCGACATGGTCACGTGACGTGTTAACGATAACACTGTGTATAACTTATTGCGCTTTGAATGAAGAAATAAATAATTTTAAACAATAATTTTAATTTTTGATGTGAAACATCTATTGTGTAGGGAGGGTAAAATCGGCTGTTAGCGTGGCGATGCTTTTATTGTACTTGTCCCGTTCAATACTTGCAAGTTACATTTGACACACTTCCCGATTTCCGATTGAGCTGAAATATTACAAGCATGTGTATATCACGTGACAATGCAATATTATGATGACATGGAGCTGATCTAGTGATGGAGCTGGAAGGTGGACATCGGAACTCTATAATGAAACGGCGCAACCCCATCGAGTTGGGGCTCGTATGATTCGTCTTGCCAAGTACTTTGTGTCTAGATGGTATCCAGGGGCTGATCATGAAGCTGGAAAGTAGCCACAGTAACTCTATAATGCAATGACGCAAGCCCGTCGAGTTTGGACACGTCTGATTCGTCTTGATGAGTACTTTATCTTTAGATGGTATCCAGGGTCTGATGATGGAGCTGGAAGTTGGCCATCCGAAACTCTGTAACTAAATGGCGCAACTCCATTGAATTAGGGCTCGTTTGAAATGTGCTGACTAGAATTTCAATCATAGATGATATCCAGGGTCTGATGATGGAGCTGGAAGGTGGCCACAGTAACTCTGTAATGAAACTACGCAACCCTATCGAGTTTATACTCGTTTGATTCGTCTTGAGGAGTACCTTGTCAAGTTATGATCATTTTATTTCTACAAAGTAATTTCGATGTTTTCACATCTAAACGTCCTGCGACGTCTAGTTTTTTTTTATAAATGAATTAATGAACATCTTTATTTACAAGTTCGAATTTAAGATCAAACAATATAATATCCAAAAATAACAACTGTTTACAGTTTTAAGTTTTCACTTCTGTCGGCAGTCTTCAGGACTGTTTTAAACATTTTTTAGCCCTTTTTAGCCTTCTTTAATACTGATGCTGATAATCTCCAGATCGAGTTCGATCACGGTGGCCAATGATAAAAAAAACCACAGACACAAGCCAACTCCACAGATATCATAAAGTGTAAGAGTATGTACGCAAAAACATGATAACTGTCTGTGCCCTCACACTCATAGTCCGATTGAACGGCGTTTCGACACGACTAGAGGCGGTTTTACGTGTTTTTTGAGGTAGGTACATGAAAAAACACTTAACTTTTTGGTGGCCCGGCCTGTTATTCAAACCCAATACATCATGATCTGCAGTCGCATGTACACTAGATGACCGAGGTATTTTATACTACTCGGCTGGTAAACAAGCGCACTGCCCACCTAATTGTAATCGCCACCGTAGCCTGTAGATATAAGCAACACCGGCGAAGAATACAGCCATTGTCAACACCCACCGCCACTTTACACGCCGCGCCACCTCACAAAATATCAGCGTATTTGGTAATACGCTGGTGTTTCACCATCCGGCTGCCGATCAAAATCTGCTAGGTTCTGGTATCAGAACTTTTAATAAGGGCTAGAGCAAATACGCTACTTTTAACTTTGTTTATTCAGACGCTTCTACTCGTAAGAAGCAGTTCGATAAGATAAATTCCAGGAAAGTCACTACTGGACTTTTAATCGCAGCAATGAATATGATCGAACTACATACAGTACAGTAGCAGGACATTGCTGAAAATCGGTGTTGCAATGTTTAAACGACATTGCTGTATGCTGAGCAATGTCCTTTTTTCTACCACTTACTTTTTCATTTTTTTTATTCTTGTTTGTTATTATAGGCCATATTTGTTTTATTTTTCGTGTCTAGTTATTAGGTTTTACTTACTTATAAGTGGTTTGAAAATAAATATATCTTTTTTTCTTTCTTTCTTTCTACATTCTGTACTTATAGGTACAAAATACCAGTCAGTAATTAGGACTGCACGATAACATATTGCACAAGACAAAGTTACAACGTTGCTTGCACTTCATTTCTCACATTGGACTTTTTTATATACCCGGGTGGCAAACAAGCATACGACCTGATGGAAAGCGGTTACCCTGACCTATAAACACTAGTAATAGCAGAGACATCACTGGTGCCTTGACATGCTCAGCTACTTTAAAGACTTTTTTCAAATTATTTATGAAAATGGAAAAAGAGAGCTTAACTGTGAGCAATCTAAGACCGATGTGCCACCTATCATCATGTGGTATCATCGGATCTGAAACTGGAAAAAGACATCTAAAAACAAATATGAAATGGAGATTGGGTGAATGCGATAGCTTAGCGGTCCAGAGTACTTCCCCGGGTTGGATGGTTGGATTCCCAGGTTCGAATCCTGCTCGTAGTAAAGCTATCTTTTTTCACTTTCACAAATAATTTGTTCTTTAAAGTAGCTGAGCAATGTCAAGTGCTAAAATACAGATCAAAAGTAGGTACTTATTAAGATTTGGCGTAGGTACGTACAAAAATAATGAAGTCCAATAAAATTTAGGTTTTTGTTGTACTCTTTGGGTAATAAGAACTTAAAATATTTAGTTGAAACATTCATAGAGTCCCATTATGTTAAAGTGCCCAGGGCCTAAAATGGCTAAAAACGGCCTTAGCTGGAAACAATTCCAGTCACCTCACAAGACAATCACGAAACGAAGGGAGTGGTGACATCATCTACTCTTAGACGGACAGTTTCCAACTATGATCGTGTGTATATTAGAATTTACACTCGCATTCTAATACTATGTTATAGGCCATTTAAATTAAAAAGCAATACTATTAAAACGAAATAGACGTCCATTTGGTAACCGACTCATTTATATCGATAACAACCAGAGACACAATTAACATAGTGATGAATATTCCTAGAGCAGTTTGGCACGAGTACCAGCAGTTGCAAAACTGACATTTAGTTCGATAAATTATAGTTGAGTTCATGGTTGCTAACAAGCTTTATAAATTAAAATACTCAGAGACATATTGTCACGATATCAAAGGTCTCTTAGCACCTATTCATCCTTTCATTGTCTAAAGCAGCTTCCACATCGAGAGTTTCTGTGCCCCCTGCAATTAATAACTCTAGTTTTGACTCGTTCGTTTGTCCATCTAGTGAAAGGTCGTCTGTGCTATATCGTCCTATGCGTTCTACCATTTCATAGTCTTTCTCTTCTGATATGGACATTTCACAAGACCATTCATCTTATCCACGTTTATATAGAACCACCGATTGGGATAATCAATTAATATATTTAGCGACAACTAAGGCAAGTAATAATATAACATCACTGCAAGAGAAGAAGAAATAAAACAAGATGACAGAACTGTAGTCTTAAAGATCATGACCATTTTTTGTCTAACCGCACACCCCGTCGTTCGGGGCAACGAACAGAGTAGTGTGGGGCCCTCACCCAGTAAATAAACCCGCCGTGTGCCTTCTCTCCGCCTGTGTTGGCGGGCCACTGGTACTATGTTGCATTACTTCAGTGGAATATTATATACTTAAAGCAAGACCTAAGGGCTGCCAGATTTTATTTATTTTTTAAGAAACAAATGTATGGGATTGTGTCGTAGTCTTAGTTATGGCATGGATTGAGTAATGTTAGTAAGTACTTTGAACGAACATTAAATCTGCTAATATCTACAGAGAGATGCCCAATTTCCAGGTATTATGAAATTAAAGAACTTTAGAAATATTGTTAAGAACCTTTAGCCTGATCTGTACTTGGAAATTGGCCGCCGCTCCATGTTAGCAGATATATTGCTCGTTCAAAGTAAGTACCTACCAATGATACTGAAATTTACACATTGTGTTTTTCGTAAAGAGTAACGCTTGACTGGTGGCTCTTGAATTTGATAATAAAGCTATCGTTTTATCTTTACTAACAATTCTTGAAGCAACCCGCTGTGTGTGTGTGTTTTTTTTTAAACATAGGTTGATAGCAAACTTTCATGTACATTTTCTTGATTGTCATTTATTTGAGAAAACCTTAGTCCCAAACGAAAGAGACATTCAAAACCATTCACAACTTTAATTCATCTTAGAAACATATTCTTGCTAATATTTCAGTCGATTTTCTATGACGTAATATCCTCTGAAACTGTAAGTAGTTCATGGTCAGGCAGTTCAACGGTTTAAATCCGCTCTTCTAGGAAACTTCATATTTAGTGATAGATGCTGTAAAAGTTTAGCAATTTTATTTAATTCAATTTCACAATATTAAGTCAATGCATACTTTAAGCTGTGTTCATTGTATGTTGTAACTTAATTACCTATTATTTTACTTGAAGTAAACGCAAATTATATTACTAGCTATACTATCCAGCAAGGGATGTTTTTAGGTGTTGGTGGCAATCGAGCCACGGCCACCCTGATGATAATTTGTTTATGGATACCCCCTCATCATCCGATCAGGCGAGAAGGTTATACAGAAATCCTGATTTAATAACTGGTATACCTTATAAAACCCGCAGTGATTCGTGTTTTTCTTTCGAGTGACTACCTTTATCCAGAGGCGAGGTATACGCTCTTCGCATGACTTTATCCACCCCTAGCAGGTCTTGATCACTACACGACACATATTTACACATATACATTTCAGCCGTGTGGTGACAAGAGCATTTAAATTTTTAGCCAGGCATATAATCAAAGAAATATATAATGAAAGGAATCAAACATCGAAAACGTCCTATTCTCGTACAATGGGGATGTTTATTACCATTATTTTATGGCAGATGGCGTATTATCGACATGGCCATTGAAAACTGTATATCCATTAAATTTGTAACCAGTAATTTGGTAAATTTTAATTTTCTCTATCTACCTGTGTGTACTATCCTAAAATGCAATAACCCTGATGCGCAATTGTTTTCCAATGATCCAACATCAAAAAAGTGGGACATGTCTCAAAAAATTGGTGGCTGCACAGCATAGCGTCTTTCAATTCTTTAATCTTCCAGGTAATATTTTAACAATATCGCTGATCAACCGGATTAAACACAAAAAGTAGCAAACAGTTCTTAGACAAACAAAGCAACTACAAATTGACAATGGCAATCTCGCCGGTAGCGTCATTTGCGTCTGCGCTCAACTTTGCCCGTGGATCTCCATTTATAAATATGCCAAAAGACCACTACTACGCCATCTGTGAAGTAAAATACGAATGAATTGCAAGGATGCATAAATATTTAAAAGCGCCATCTTACGGCAACAGATTAAACTACGTGGAAATAGACTTGCCAAAATATTATTCACCACTAATTTTATTACTGTCCAACAACGAAGCACGGTAGTACTAATAATGATCACTAGATGTCACTATTGAATTAACCATTATGATATTTATTTATTTTGAACTAACTGCAACCCGCGACTCGCGACCGGGAGGAATTAGGTATCTTTTTTTTTGTGTGGAGCCCTAATTATTTTTACAAAATAAAAGAAGCTAAGTTGCGCCTTATAACGTCAGCTAGCTGCCAGTGAAACTCAGACTAACTTTATTGGTCTGAAAATGAAAGTCCTGTTTGAATAGGTCCATCCGTTACGGAGATTAGCCTACCCTTTTTTTTATTAAGGTGGGATAAAAATGTTAGGTATACCGCACACCCCGTCGTTCGGGGTAACGAATAGGGTAGTGTGTACCAGATTACGGACTTTTTTTTGTACATAATTCATTCATTCCATTCATCAGCCTTTCAACGTCCACTGCTGGACATAGGCCTCCCCAAGAGAACGCCACAACGAGTGGTCCCGTCATGGGGGATAATGCCGTAACAGCCACGCTTGGAAGGCGGGTTGGCGATCGCAGTGGATGTTGTTAATACTCAAGGGAGTGCTGCTGCCCACTTCCTCGGTATTCCCTCAGTCAGCTCTTACGACTCCCGTGGTTAGAGAGGGGTGGGACAATTCTAAAGCCGGCCCCACACGGCCATATACATAATATACATACATAATAATAGACAGAAAACACCAAGGCGCAGTACAAATATCTGTGCTCAGTACACAAATAATTGTCCTGAGTGGGAATCGAACCCACGACCTCGTGCACGAAAGTCGGTTAGAAGGTCGGTTAGAACTGACTTCCGTGCATTATGTGTATAAGAGATATTTCTACAAATGTACCTATAATGAGAAGTGCTAAAAACTAAAAACGTCGATTAAATGCAGCACACAATAGGAAGCGATCTGAAACGAAACGTTAGACG
Source organism: Leucoma salicis (assembly GCA_948253155.1). Lineage (NCBI taxonomy): Eukaryota > Metazoa > Arthropoda > Insecta > Lepidoptera > Erebidae > Leucoma > Leucoma salicis. Next base: position 29,477,593 of record OX411804.1, on the reverse strand, counting down.
AACTTTCGTTTCGCTTCATTGTGATTGGTCACCTGAATCACCCGTCAAAATCTCGACTAATCAAGAATCATGCGTTGGACTGTTGATCAATCACAATGACTCGAAACGGAAGTCCATCTAACGTTTCGTTTTCCATTCTAAGGGGGCTGTTTCCGGAATAGTTTTAGATATAATGTCGACCTAACCGACTCGAATCTCAAATCGGTGTACAGTCAATCGTGAATTTCGGGTCTGTTTTCATGATATAAAAACATAAATATCAATCGAAAACGAATTGAATACGGGTGAGTGCACAGACACCCTATATAATCTGTTTTTTATTCGGATAGTAATAAATAGGTCAAGTACTACAAATACATTGTGCATTGTCAAATTATTTGGCAGAAGTCTACAGAAATGTTACGTTTCGATGATTTCATACTGTTTATTGGGTCGAAAACATCCGCATAACTAGAATATTATGTAGGTACCTATACCTACATATAATTCAGAGACTAATATTACATTAGAGCCGTTGACTAACATAATTGACTGTTTTGAACATCACGGATGTTATTTGTTGAGGTGACCTATCTAAGCTTTTATGATTTTCTTAAGACAATCTTTGTTTTGATTTAAAAAGTTGTTTTGCCTTGCTTATCGCAGCATGATTGGGCTGGTACGATTGGAGATGGTACCACTGAAGGAATGTTATATGGTCCCGGTGGCCCGCCAAAAAAAGGCGGAGAGACGGCACACGGCGGGTTTCTTTAGTGGGTGAGGGCCCCACACTACCCTATTCGTTGCCCCGAGCGACGGGGTGTGTGGTTAGGAACATTTTTTACCGTATCCTACTTATCCTGTTATTATTATCCACTCTATTATCCTCCCTTTCCTTGGATATGGCGACGCGCGAACAAAGAGCATAATTATAACGCGCGAGTGATGCCTCTAGTGTCGCTAGCGTCTATAGGCCACGGTAACCGCTTACCTTCAAGAAGTAACCTTCATGGCCGGTCACACGGGAGATGGTTGTACCAACCCTGATGGGAAATTTTCTGCCACCATACGCAATAAAAAAAAATGTTTTTATACGTTCTAGGAATTGGACTGTGGATTCGCACTTGGTCGGCTTTTTAACTATTTTAATTAAGTACTATTTATTATCAAACAAGAGGTTTGCCTATATCATAAAAATATTACCTATCTGGCAACCTTCTTTTGTAAAAGGCCCAACCTGCCATTACAAGTATAGTTCCAACATTTTGGATACCTTTGTTTAATATTGTAGTTACTCCATCTGTCGTTATGGCGAGTGAGAGTATCCTACCTATTCTCTCCTTACTATCCTTCCTATCTTCCTCCTATCCCTTTCCTTGGAGATGACGACGCGCGAGTAATGCCTCTGGTATTGCTAGCGTCTATAGGTTACGGTAACCGCTTACCATCAGGTGTTTTTTTGTTTTTTGTGTGTGACGTTGGTTGTTAGCCTCAGATGGCTATGACAACCTTACCCGGACAATTGGTGAGCGCAGAGGGCTCTCAAACCGACATTTAAGCAACGCTACCCGGGGACACCCCCTGTGGGGTAAGGACCTCGGCTCGGGCTGTTGCTGGCAAAGTGGAATTTTCCACGTTTATGATTTGACCGCGACACGTCTTTCGCCCCCGTCGGCGGGGACGAAACCGTGGGTAATTACTTATATTAGCTGCGCGAGCTGTGTATTCTCTGCTCTGAGCGTGAGTTGTATCGTCGTCGACTTCGTCGAGGCTATGTCGCGGTCTGCGTACGCGCGATATATTAGAGGGGTTGTACCTAGCCGACTCAACCACTAGAGGGTTGGCGTGAGTAATGGCGGAGTCAAAGAAACTACGTGAACACCGTTTCATAAATTGCTTGATGGTAGGCAATTGCAAGTCTATGTGAAGGTCGACATTGCGTATGAACCACGGTGCACCCGTAGCTCTGCGCATGAATCTATTCTGTAATGTTTGTAATCTATGGATCCTGTGTGCCTTGGCGTGTGAAAATACTACACTGGCGTACGTCATGACAGGACGTATGCAGGCAGTGTAGAGTCTGACCTTATTCCTAAGCGAGAGTATTGACCTAGAGTTTAATAGATAGTGCAAACGTCCCATGGCAAAGGCTGCGCGCGAGCGTACCACCTGAATGTGACGGGCGAATGTGAGTCTGTTATCTAGAATTACACCTAAGTAGTTGGCTCGCCTATTCCAAGGAATAGGTTTACCAAAGATGCTAATCTGTTTGATCTTCTCCGGGGGATACAGTCGGGGTAGTCTCCTATGAAACATGACCCCCTGGATTTTCTCAGGGTTGATCTCTATTCTCCACTTGCTAAACCACGTACTGAGGGCAGTGGCCGCGGATTGGAGTTTCCTATGCACTGTGATAGGGTTAAACCCTGCATAATAAATAGCTGTATCGTTTGCAAAAAGTGCTGTCTGCACTTCCCGATGCTGAGGCATGTCGCTGGTGTACAGCGAGAAGAGGATCGGTGAGAGGACGGAGCCCTGTGGGACCCCGGCGAGTATGGGGTGGGGGGAGGATAGTATCCCTTCCACTCTATAGCGGAAAGTGCAGTTAGATAGGTCTCGTATGATGAGTACCGCGGTACTCCTGTGTGTGAAGTGGAGTAGCTTGTATACTAGGCCGTTGTGCCAGACTTTGTCGAATGCTTTCGCTACATCGAAGAAAAGTGCACCTGTAAAAAGGTTGTTTTGTTGCATTTTCGATTAGGTATACTCTACGATGCGGTGGACTTGTTGCACACTGGAGTGTTTGGCTCTAAAGCCGAATTGGTAGTGGGGGATGAGATTATTAGCATCGGCGTATGCTTTCAGCCCACACAAAACTAATCGCTCGTAAATTTTACCTAAACCTTTAAGCAGACTTATTGGTCTATAACTAGATGGTTCGGATCGCTTTTTGCCGGGTTTGTGGATTCCAATTACCACGGCCTCTTTCCACTGAGGGGGAAAAATGTTATTGTTGAGCGCTGCGTTATATATACAATCAATTGATTTCTTAACAGCCCTTTGTAATGAGCGCATTATGATGCGGTTATCCTCGCTGGGATGACGATCATAGGCACGGATAGCGGTGTTCTTCTGCCTCAGCAAGTCACGGACGTCATCGGGTAGGCACCATCGACGATTTCTCGTGTCTGGTACCTGCCGAGAACAATCGCTAATTAACGATTGTACGTGGCTTGTAAAACAGTCGACCGCAGCCACCGTGTCCTCTACCGTACTAATAATAGGGGGGACTTGGTATAGGTGTACAGACGACGACGACCGGAGTTTACTCTCCAGCCGTCCCCAGTCTGTCACCATCATTGTTTTGTCCTGTGGGCCAGAGGGGCCAGGTGAGGGGGAGGCGAGATCTAAGATCACAGGACGGTGGTCAGAGTCTAACTCATGTAACACTTCTACCAAACGCAAACGTAGATTTACGTTTTTTAAAAGAGCCATGTCGAATATATCGGGCCTGTAGGTAATCAACACAGGCCGGGTAGTGAGTGGGCTCTATAGGCGCTATGATGTCGATCCCTAGTCGCTCATCCAGTGACTCGAGAGCCCTGCCCCGCGTACTAGTAACGTGGCATTTCCACGAGGTGTTTTTAGCGTTGAGGTCGCCGGCAACGATGACGGCGCTTCCCAAGTCCAGCAGGGTTTTTAAGTCCCTGGTTATAAGCTGCGTCGAAATGCTACTTCCGGGCCGGATGTAGGCGGATACTACGACTATAGGCTGATGGCCTGTGAGGGCTAGTCTACAGACTGAAGCTTCGATGTAGTCTAGTGGGGGCGGATCCATAGGCGTGCAGTCCAGTGACCTTTTATAATAAATGAGAGTGCCACCTAACGGAGAGTTTAGCCTATCGTTACGTACTACGTTGTAGTTAGCAATCCTCGGGGCCCTATGAAAGGGTTTGAGGAATGTCTCCTGTACTAGAAATAGGTCCAGTTGTTGGTCTTGCAGAAACGTGGCTACCTCGTTCCTCTGCTGGGACAGGCCATTGGCGTTGAAAAACCCTAACTTGAGTGTGTATGGTTTGACGCTGCCTGAGGTGTGCGAATCCATTAAACAGTAAAAGTGTTTAATTTCTCAATGACGGTCGAGAACCGTACGTCGGTGTTAAGCAGGGCAAGACTATTGCCCTGGTTAGCGCGGAGTTCAGCTGCGACTTCCCTAATCTCACTAAGATCTACTAGCGAGGCGAATATAAGCACCAGGGCCAGATCCGAATCTGGGGCGTCTTTCCTGGGGCGTCCTACCCGCTGGGCCTACGCCTACAGATGGTGTCGGTGCTTTGCCCTGAGGGGGCTTATGTTGGCTCACGGTGGGCTTAGTTTGCCCAACGATTGGCGACCCTACGGGCTTAGTGATAGGCAGGGCTGGGAACTCTGATTGTTTAGCTGGGCGAACCCAAGCATTGCGGAGGGGTGAGGGTGCGGGACGCAGGATGGGTGCGCTTCCCTGGGGCGGTCCTCGTGGTGTGAGAACAAGTGGGTGCCTGGTAGGTAGCCGGGGTGCGTGGGGGCAGCCCCGGTAGTTCGCCGGGTGACCCTTCTCGCCGCATAGGATGCAGGATGGTGGCTCAGTGCACTGTGTGCGGGCCTTAGGACGTGAGCATTCGGTTGTGGCGTGGTCCTCTAGACACTTGACGCATCTAGGGCGGGCATAGCAATGCCGGGCGGAGTGACCATAGAGTTGACATCTATGGCACTGTGAGACGTTGCCCTTCTTGTTGGAAGGCTGGACCCTTATACCAGATAGGCCGCATACCGCCTTTATCTGGTACACTGCCTTACCCTCTTTGGTAAGGTCCAGGGTGACCATGACTAAGTCATAGGGTTCACGAGCGCGACCCTTGTATATACGGTGTACCTCATGCACCGGTAGGTTTTGTGCAAGCAATGACTGCTTGACTTCATCTGTGGAGACCTCCTTCGGAATGTTCCTCACTACTACTCGTAGGAGTCGATCTTCCGGAAGGGAATATGAGTGGAACGAGACGTTCCTCTCCCTGAGCATTTTTGATAATACTCGGTGGTCTTTAGATGAGGCCAATGAGACCTTTATGCCCTGTGGCGTTGATCGGACGCTCTTATAATTGACATGGTGCTCATTGCACCACGACGACACGGAGGACCAAGCTGTCTTGTCCTGAATGAAAAGGGGCGGCGGGGCGACCTCGTTTCGTTGACCCTCTACGGGTGTAGGCGCGCGTGGGGGTAAAGGAGACCCTTGTGGTCGCTGAGTGGTAGGGGCTACCACAGCCGGAGCCGGCTGGGCGGCTTCCTTCTCAACGATCTTAGGGGCCTTTTTTGGTGCCCCCTTCTTATCTTTGTGGCTCCTTTTATGGGAGCTCACCGTGAACTCGGTGTCGGATGATGAATCAGACCCGGAAGCGTCCGACTCGGCAGAGTTGCCAGAGTCGGTATCGGTGGCCGTGGTCTCCATCGCACTGGGCGGGCGACCATCTCCTACCTCCGAGGGCAGGGCCGGGGTGGTTAAGAGTACCCGAGGTGGGCACTTGTCTCCATATCGGGACTTAATAAAGTTATAGAGCTCCTCGTCGTTGAGTACGAGCTCGAAGAAGGCCTGTTGGGTCATGCTATTTGCTGAGATGTTGTCTAACAAACAAACAAGTAAAAAGATGTGGGTGACGAACGCAAATCCCTAGCGTCCCTAAGTCCTCGGGTGGGATCGCCCGGGGATGTGTGGGTGTACCATCAGATGGGCATATCGATACCAGAAGTATCAATTAATGTAAGGGACAAACCACGGTTTTTCAGGAGAGCCAAAAAACAATTTTATTTTTTAAAATCTTTCTATACCTTTTTACTGTTTACTCCAATTTTAATTGTGTCAAGAGCAAAGTTTCTTAGAATTTCATCTTCTTTCATGATATAAACACAAGATTTAGAAATGCCCAGTGGTTAAGAATATTATGTCCCTTACATTACAAAAATATGTTTAGTTATGCCTTACGTTACTAATATTTTATGCGTAAACCGTCGAGTATAGTGTAAGCAGCAAGAAAAATAGAAAATTATACGTCACTCTATGTAAAGGACTTTTACAGTGTGGCAATTTAATGTAACTATAGATTATAAGTATATTAAATAGTAAGTAGTATAAAGTAGTATTTTAACACCATAGAAATGAATTCTTTGCATGGTTAATGTTGGTATGAATCAATATTAATGATTCAAATCAAACGTTAGTTTCAGAGTCATCATCACACCATGCCTCTTGCAGGGTAGGCAGAGAGAACAGAGTGCCAAAAGGCTCTGTTATTGCATACATCGCTCGCTTCCTCAACATTCATAATTCTCTTCATACACGCTCGCCGGTTTCGGAACCTCCTGACCACCTTCCTTCAATACATGATTGATTTGGTCTAGGTAGACGAGTCTCTGTCTCCCTCTGTATCTACATCCTTCCACTTTCGCATTGTATATCTTCTTAACCAGTCCCTCGTCCGGCATTCTTTCCACATGTCCGTTTCGCATCTTTACTCCAATACTCTCTTTCATACCTACTCCCTCTCTTACGTCGTCGTTACGAATGCGGTTAGTCAGCCTCACTCCAGAGTTTCTCCGCAGAGATCGCACTTCTACTCTCATGCTCCTTTGAATACCCAACTCTCGCTTCCATATAATAACGTTGGGGCAAGCACTGCGTTGTGTATTGCGACAAGTTCCTTTTGACTGAGGTGACTGCGGAGAAGTTGTCTCAATGCTCTGTTCACTCTATTTCCCGCATTTACTCTTCTCTCTATATCAGTGGTGTACGTTCTATTCCTACTTAATCCACATCCAAGATACACAAATTCATTCACTTGTGATACTAAACATCAGTTCTGGTTTCTCCGCTTTCAAAAACTATTATTTTGGTTTTGCCCACATGCAGCCGTAGGCCTCTTTTCTCACTATCTTCAGCCATTACGTCGACTAGGGTTTGTAGGTCAGTCGCGGACTGCGCTAATAAGACCGCATCGTCTGCATATCGCAGTGAGTTAACCACTAAGTCACCCATCTGAACTCCCACATTCATTTCATTCAAGTGTAGTACTCTACAGACATATATCCAGATATATGATAAACAGTCTGGATGATACAACGCAGCCCTGTTTAACGCCGATATTGACATTAAACCAGGACGACATTCCATCATCCAGCCGCACACAAGCTCTGCAGTCCACGTAGTTGGACTGCACCGCTTGCAACCGTCTACCGTTAATACCATATTCCGGCAAAATGTCCCAAAGTTCCTTTCGTACAACCGTGTCAAATGCTTTCTACAAATCCATAAAACTGCAGAAAACCCTCTGGCCTACTGCCAGATGCTGCTCCACAATGTCACAAATAAAATACATGCATCCTCTTCTACACCTGAAACCTTGTGCCTTACAGAAATTCATCAGACACCATCCTCATTCTCCTTTCAATAATCTTACCATACATTGTGGCTGCCAAACTGGTCAAGCTTATGGCTCTGTAGTTTGCACAGGCATAACGTGACCCTTTGTTTTTAAACAAGGGCACGATATCTGTGCTTCTTCAATCCTTGGGAACCATTCCTGAGCTCCAACATAAATTGAGAAGCACCAGGAATGATTCCCAGACACATGTGCCTCCAAGGTTGATCATTTCAGCAGACACCATATGAATACCCGCAGTCTTACCATTTTTCAAACTTCTAATCGCCCATTCAACTTCTTCCATCTTGACTACTACATAAATACATATGGACATTTCGTCCTCTGGTCCCAAACTAAGCTTTACGCCTTTGCTATGGGTACCAGATTACGGATATAATACATATATTAACTTTTTTTGTACATAAATACCAACATATAATAGAAAGAAAACACCCAGACGCAGTACAAATATCTGTGCTCATACAAATAATTATCCTGAGTGAAAATTGAACCCACGACCTCATGCACGGAAGTCGGTTACGCTACCGACTACGCCACGAGGCCCATATATAATAAAAATAGCTTAAAATAGTTTTGCGTAAGGAACATATAATAAAAAAGCATCTGGACGGTATCCAGGAGATGCAGGTTCGAATCCTGCTCGTGACTGTTATTTTCGATTTTACATTTTTCACTTTGTGTTTAATGTAACTCATTTTCGTCAAAATGTCCCTTACGTTAATTGATACTTCTGGTATCGATATGCTTGTTTGCCACCCACGTAGTATAAAAACAAATACAAGCGATTCATGGCGTCTTTTGAACAAGATTTTCATCATTAAATAAATTTGCAATTTGGATGCGTTCATTAAATACAATTTTATACGGCAAAGCTTACTCTGTAAGACACATTATGGCCTACGAAAATACCACAGAACTTTATGTGAGTAGTTTATAAAAGAGATCATAGGATTACAACATTTGCCAAACCACATCACAAGTTGTGATCTGATGTTGTGATTCACAACAGATGTTCATGTATTTTACATTTTTGTAAAGTGTAACATAAAAAAGATGAAGCTCTTCGTTTCAATATCTTAACTCTAAAGTGATTGCATACATGTGACAGACTGTAGATGTACTCTGCGATGTACATAGTTTACAAATTATTTGTGAATTTGGTAAACGAGAACTTTATGAAATAAAACTACGTTTACGGAATCTATCGCGTTTACTTGATTTTTATACTATCCCGACGTTTTGAATACTTTACAGCATTCATGATCACGGGTGGACTTAGAAGATAGAAGTCCAAGGCTGATATGCTGCATATCAAGAAAACGCGATAGATTCCGTAAACGTAGTTTTATTTCAAAATGTGTAACATTCGCGTAAATATCAGAAAGTATTAAGAGAACTTTAGTGCGAGCGGGATTCGAATTGCGTCCCTTCCAATCTGGGAAGTGCTCTAACTCGCTAAGCTATCGCACTGACCAACGGCCATACCAAATCTTCACATCACAATTGTCTTTACGACCCACGCCACCTATTGAGAGTACTCGAAATCAACGAGCACGCATGAAAGCAAGTAGATGAAGCGAAAGATGTGTGTCAGGATCGTAGCAAGTGGTGAGAAGTGGTCTCTGCCTACCCCTACGGGAAAAAAGCGTGACAATATGTATGTATGATTTTATAATCTGTGGTGCAGCGGTAGTGTACTGCTGATCATGAGGTCTAGGGTTCGATTCGCGGGTCGAGCAGCGCTATTGAGATTTTTCGTAAAAAGAAAAATACTCAGTAACCGCCCAGAGTTTGGAAATGTGCCCGGTAGATGGCAATAGGCTCGCCCCCTATTACGTGGGACTTAAACATAGCTGGTGAATCGTGGGTGTGTTATACACCTCTGCCTATCCCTTCGGGGAATACAGGCGTGATGCTATGTTTTTGTTTATATATCAATGTTTATAATACATAATTATACTAGGCTGTACGGCGTGATGGTGAGTAAGACGGTAAGTTTTCCACCCCCTGAGTGGTTGGCGTGGTAGCCTATAGACCAAAGGCAACCTTCGCCAGTAATCCACCCCAAGAAAAGCTATAGGACATGAAGAGGAATGATGATATAGAGGAGATGAGGAAGTGGTCAGTTAAAATAATAGGAAGGGAAATAGGGGGTGGTTTGGTAGGTATTCTAATCATAAAAAAAATATGAGACACAGTTTGCATTATAAATAAGTTTATGCTCGATAGATGGCATTATACACGTTTTCTGATTCGGGCTATTGCTTCGTTATGCCGCTTATTATTATTATACGACGAGATAACGTAACACACCGTAGGTTGTACGTAAGCGTCCACGACCACTAAAGGAATGTCACACAGGTCCAGTGGTCTGCCAATACAGACGGAGAGACGGCACACGGCGGGTTTATTTAATAGATGAGGGCCCCACACTACCCTGTTCGTTGCCCCGAATGACGAGGTGTGCGGTTAGATACCTTTACAAAAAAAAGTGTTGTACGTAATTGTGTAGCATCTTCGGCCTCCGATTAAAATGCTAAATATAAATCTTTTCTTTCATTGATGACGGAGCTTGCCTGTAAAGGGTAATACTATATTTTCTACTAGCTGTTACCCGCGACTTCGTCTGCGAGGAATTTCACAAAAATAAGCAAAGCAACCCTTGAAATTGAAGTCTTTTGAATTTAAAGAGAAAATTGGACGGTATTATGGGAATTCGTGGTATAAATATATCTCACCTTTTCAGCATCCGGATATTAAGTCCTTTTAGAACGTTTCCTTGTAATGATACTACTCGGAATCTAGTACCATTGCAATGTTTCGGTGGGTTTAAATTACGGAGTATTAGTATGCCGCGGGGAGCCGTTGGATGCGGTCGGCACAACCGCTCGTTGTGGCGTTCTCTTGGGGAGGCCTAGGTATGTCCAGCAGTAGTTGTCAAAATGCTGATGGATGGATCGATGATGGGTACGCCAATTTTAAGTTCTAATTTGTGAGGGGGTAGAGCAAGCACATTTATAGTGTTTAAAGACATTTATAGTGTTTTAACTTCTATTGGATAATTAACAGCTTCATCCAGATTGCAAACTGAATTGATGGAAAGATATGTTTGTAATTTACCAGAAAGTTTATACACTATTTTAGTTACCTCCATCCATCCATCCATCCATCAGCCTTTCGAAGTCTACTGCTGGACATAGGCCTCCCCTTTTTTTATTTTTTTTTATTTTAGGTGGGCAAAAATGTCCTACCGCACACCCCGCTGCCCGGGGAGACAACGGGGTGAATGGGGCTCTCACCCACTAAAAAACCACCGTGCGCCTCCACCCGCCCTTGCTACGGCGGATCACGGGTACCGCGTCGTTACGACCGCGATCCGCAGGCGGCAGCCCCTACGGGAACCCTCTCTTGAGCGACGCCTCGCGCACTTGGGCGTCGCATCTTCGCGGTAGGCTTCCGCGGACGGCAGGGTACTCCCCGACCCCACCATCCGCAGCCTCGGCTAGGGCGGCATCAGGCGCAAGTAAGCGCGCGCACGCCGCCCCTCGCGCCGGCGGCGAATCGGGTCCGCGAAGGAGGATTCCTCACGGGCCCTCTCCGCCACCTCCTTCCGCGAGATGACAGCCTCGCAGAAGGCGGCGACCGCGGTCCAGGCCCTGTCACTGCCAACCATCGCTCGCGCAACGGCCGGCAGCGACAGGTCCACGCCTATGACTGCAACGAGTTCCCGGCGCTGCACATCCCAGGCCGGGCACGACTCGAGCGTGTGCTGCGCCGAGTCCTCGTCGCAGTCGCAGTGGTGACAGCCTGGGGTCGTCTCCCTCCTTGCGATCGTGTGCAGGTATTTGCCGAAGCAACCATGCCCCGACAAAACCTGCACCAACCTGAAGGTGAGGACCCCGTGCTGCCGCCCTGCCCATTCTTCCAAGATCGGCCAGAGCGCCCCCACGGTCCAGAGACCGGCCCGGGGCGTCTCCAGCCGAGACTTCCACTTTAGGACGGTGGCGCGGCGGGCATCTTCCCGCCACGATGACATTGCGCTCGGCGAGGGGCGGCTGCCCCCCGCCCGCGCCGTCGACGCCCGCCGATAGACGTCGGCGAGCACCTCCGCCTCCAGATCCCACGGGGGGGTTCCGGCCAACGCGCAGGCTGCATCGGTCGAGACCGTGCGGTACCCGCGTATTGCCCTGACCGCTACGACACTCTGTGGACGCCACAGAAGGGCCCTATTGCGAGCGGCCAGGGACTCCGCCCACACGGGCGCGTATGCGGAAAACCGTCCCGTGCGGCCGTACAGTGCCATCGACCGTACTACCCCCGCGTAGAGTCATCGACACGCAAGACTCGGTCCGCCCAAATTCGGCATAAGTCGCCCGAGGGCGGACGCCGTGTTGACGAGCCTTGGCGCAAGACGGCGGAAGTGCTCGTAAAAGTGCCACCGTCCATCCAATACCAGGCCCAGATATTTGATGTGGGCCTGGATTGGGAAGCCCACACCGTTGACCGTTATCGAGGCGCTGGCGGGCGGGCCCCGTCGGCGCCCATGGAAGAGTAGGGCCTCCGACTTTTCAAGGACCACCCTAAGCCCCAGCGCCTCGATCCGCCTGACCACCTCCGCGGTACCTGAGGTGGCCAGCGTTGTCCTGCCCCGGGCTGTGACGAGCGTATCGTCTGCGTAGCAAATTACGCCCAGCCCGGGGGGGATCCGGCCACGGAGGACCCAGTCGTAGCCGATGTCCCACAGGAGCGGCCCACGAACCGAACCCTGCGGGACGCCGCACGACATAGCCCTCCTTACAACGTCCCCTTCCCGGTCCACGAAGAGGACGCTGCGGCCGTCCAGGTAGTCTGCTACCAGCCGCCTTAGGTAGAGGGGCACTCCATGGTACCGGAGTGCCTCCTTGATGCAGCCGAATGGCAGACTATTGAAGGCGTTGGCGACGTCGAGCGACACCGCCAAGAGCACTTCCCTCGAGGTGACGGCCTCCGCAGCCGCAGCCTTCAGGCGCAGAATGGCGTCGACCGTAGACCGACCCGCCCGATATCCAAACTGGGCGTCGGACAGGTCGGGGCCGACCGCTCCTAGGTGCCGGACGATGCGGGCAGCGACTACCCGCTCGAGGAGTTTGCCCGCCTCGTCCAGCAACACGATGAGCCTGAAGGCCGAGACCATATTCGGAGGCCGTCCCGGCTTCGGCAGGAGCACGAGCTTCCCCTCCTTTCAGCAGTCAGGGAACCGTCCGGACACCAGGCAAGCGCCGAACAGCTCCCCGAGGCGGGGCTCAAGGTGGTCGAGGACCAGGGCCAGCACTCGGGCGGGAACCCCGTCTGGCCCGGGGGCGGCACTTTTCCGCATACGCGCAGCCGCCGCCCCCATTTCCGTCGTCGTCACGGGCGGTACCTCCCCGTCTTCGGCCTCCCGGTCACCATCTGGCGGAGCCATGACCGGGGGCGTGTGCACCGCCCGTGAGGAGAAAAGTCCCTCGACCACCTCAGAGAGGAAGCCCGGCTGGAGGGTATCCGTAAGGGGGGGGCCCTGGGCGCGGAGCTTGTTAAGCGCCACGCGGTACGGGCGTCCCCAGGGGTCACGCTCGAGACCCTCCAGCATCTCCTGCCTTTTCGCGTCTTTGGCGCGATAGATGGCCAGCTTTAACGCGGCGCGCGCACTGCTGTACGCCGCATATAGCTGGCCCTCCCGCTCTTCGTCGCGGATTCGGCGACGTCGGCTGCGGGTGTAGGACCTCCGGGCACGAATACAGGCCGCACGGAGGTCCGCCAGCTCCGGGGACCACCAGTAGACCCCCTTCCGTCGAGGCGGGCGCCGCACGCGGAGCATGGCCGCATCGCAGATCTGCGTAAGCATGCCACGAATGCGGCCAGCCTCGGCGCCCACGTCTTCCGTCAGGGGGGGAGGCAGCCAAGATTGAAAAATGGCCGCCTCCACTAGCAGGTCCCGGTCGAGCCTACCCACAGCCCATCGCGGAAAAGCGGGAGTTCTGTCCACCGCGTGACCCCTGCTGGCACCCTGAAGGGTCCGGAAGACCTCTATCTGAATGTATCTGTGGTCAGATAGGGTCTCGACCTCCTCCAGGACTCGCCAGCTCCTTACGCGTGCGGCGACACCGGGGCTAGCGAACGAAAGGTCCACTATCGACCCACCCCCGCGCCGCACGCACGCTAGGGCGGACCCTCGGTTTAGCAACACGAGGTCCGCCGCTGCCGCCCACTCTTCGACCGCCGCACCTCGGGCGTCCGTCCCGGGGGACCCCCACGCCGTTGATTTGGCGTTGAAGTCCCCCAGCACGAGCACAGGGCTCGGGGCTATACGCCGTATCGAGGTCTCCAGATTGGGCAGGAGGACCTCGAAAGCCGTCAGACTATGACTAGGGGAGAAGTACACGCCATACAGCGTGACCCCTCCCCATTCAGCCGCCACATATCCCGTGCCCTGGTCTTTGAGTGACAAGGGCGGGGAATGCGGCGCCGCCGAACCGACGACCGCCACGGAGCCATCCCCGCTACCCGCCCAATTGGGGCGATCCGGGACTATGTAGGGCTCCGCGGCTACGGCAACACCGATCGACCGCTCCGCCATGGATTGCAGGAGACATAGGCCTCCCCAAGAGAACGCCACAACATGTGTTTCGCTCATATGGGGGATAGTGCCATAATCGCCACGCTTGGCAGGCGGGTTGGAGATCGCAGTGGATGTTGTTAATACTCGAGGGAGTGCTGCTGCCCACTCCTCCGGTATTCCCTCAGTCGGCTCTTACGACTCCCAAGGGTGGAGAGGGGTGGGAATAATTCTAAAGCCGGCCTCACACGGCTTTAGTTACCTACGTTAAATAATTAATCTAAGCAAATAAATAAAAATTAAGCGTCTGTTTAAAATGTTTAAATTAAAACTTTTTACTACATGTATATAAAAATATAATAGCAGTGATGGCCTATTGAAGGAAGGTGGAGTCAGGAGTCTCCGAAACCGGCGAGCGTGAATGTTGAGGAAGCGAGAGATGTATGCAAGAATAGAGCCTCTTGGCACTCTGTTGTCTCTACCCCGCAAGGGAAATGGTGTGATGATAAGTTAGTTAGTAAAATTAAGTTTACCTGGTTGGTACAATGTATGAAAATACGTCCGATAGATGGCGCAGACGTCACCCAAGACGTTAAGTATGAATGAGTTATCGAAATTAGAAGTCAGGTGCAATTGTCACGATGGCTGAATTGGCAAAGCATCTGAACGGTATCCAGGAGATGCAGGTTCAAATCCTGCTTGTGACTGTTATTTTCGATTTCACGTTTTCCACTTTGTGTTTAATGTATATGGCTAAGCATGTAAAATGCTAAAAATATATATAAAAATATCTAAATATTAGATACTACTAGATTCTGAATATAAATACATGACCCTACGGCACACTAATCACTTCTATTTAAAAATATATATCCCACGGGAACCATTTATTTTTCCGGGATGAAAAGTAACCTATGTCCTTTTCTGAGCTACAGTCTATATGTAGTTAAAATTTCATGATAATCGGTTCAGTAGTTACAGCGTGAACGCGTAAGAAACACACAAAAAAAACTCACTTTCTCACTTATAATATTAGTAAGGATTCAAATTTAAAAAAGTACTCTTGTTGTTAATGGTAAAAAGAGATGGCGTTGTGCACGTTTGTATTAGTAAAATAATAAAAAAAATGTTAAAACGAAAAGTGCTCGTCTCATACCACAAAATAAAAATATGGTTTTCTGTAAAGTCGGTTTACGGACGATAATTTTACGTGATAACGTCATATAATAGGAGTTAAAGTATGAAATTGCCGTTTTATTTTAAATACTTTGAATTGACATTTGACTGCGTTCCGGACACGACCCATTGGGAAAGTTCACTTTCCTAATGGGCATATCACCTTCTCCCAACTGCAGTCAATGCAATATGATTGAGGACGTGCAACATATTCTGATGGAATGTGTTCGGAACGCACATCTTAGACATCGAACTTTAGGTGGACAGAGTTACAAGGTTGGAATTTGTAAAAGTGCCCTGCTTGATCTGACTTCGAATCTGGCCAGGGCACTATACAAATTATAACGGAAATTATAATTGATTAATTAAATTAATGTTTAAGATATTGTTTGTACTTTATGGAGCGACATTTTCATATCATGACAAAGCTCAATAATAAAGAAAAAAAAACTAAATACCAGGCGCTTCTTTTTTAAAATTAAAGGGTGTTACAATTTACGTATTCCTAACTCAATGAGCTCTACAAAACGGATTTATCTTTTTCGTAAAATATTATGATCTGTATTTTAGCATTTGACATGCTCAGCTAGGTACTTATAACAAATTATTAGTGAAAGTGGAAAAAGAGAACTTTACTGCGAGTGGGATTCGAACCTGCGTCCCTTCCTATCTAAAAAAAGGGAAGGAATCTAGAGCGCTAAGCCATCGCAGTCACCAACGGCAACTCCCATCTTCAATTGCTTTCAGATGTCTATACGTTTCGATCGATTCTAGGATACGAATCGTACTTCATACCAGAAAAGTATCCTTCCACGCAAGCCAACGCTTTTTCGATCGTCTTTCTGGATAATTCCCTTCGTACCTACAAACGGCTGCTTTGTGAACATCCGGGTGGTTATTCAGGTAATTAATTACAGCTGTTCTGCATACCTGTAGATGGTTTTATTGATAATGAATTACTGCAGCTCCGTGAACTCGTTTTTTATATTTAGTATTTAATTATGTAGTTTTTTTGAGCTGTATCTTTCCAGTAGCATCTGTTAGTTGCTTGTGCGAAGTTTTGTAGGATTTTCCATTTTAAAAATGTGTACTATATCAGGAATGTCTGATTAAAAGATAGGATGTAACAGATCCATACTAAGGTAAATATACATCAAAATGTCATTGGGACTGGTTTTCTATTGAACTAAACCGAAACCTCAAACACCAAGTGGAAAATGTTGGGACAAGCACTGCGTTGTGTATTGCGACACGTGCCCTCTGGCTGAGGTGATGACTGCCGAGAAGTTGTCTCAATGCTCCGTTCACTCTATTTCCCGCATTCACTCTTCTCTCTACATTAGTAGTGTACCTTCCATCCCGACTGAATCCACATCCAAGATATACAAATTCATCCACTTTTTCTAGCACACCATATCCTATTGCTACTCTAACATCTGTTCTGGCTTCTTCTCTTTCAAAAAACTTTATTTTGGTTTTGCTCACATTCAGACGTAGGCCCCTTTTCTTACAATCTTCTGCCAATACGTCGACTAAGGTTTGCAGGTCAGTCGCGGACTGCGCTAATAAAACTGCATCGTCTGCATATAGCAGCGAGCTAACCACTAAGTCGCCCATCTGAACTCCCACATTCATTTCATTCAACCTTTGTAGACATTTATCCAGATATAATGATAAACAGTCTGGCTGATAGAACGCAGCCCTGTTTAACACCAATATTGACATCAAACCAGGGTAACATTCCATCATCCAGCCGCACACAAGCACTGCAGTCCATGTAATTAGACTGCACCGCTTGTAGCAGTCTACCGTTAATACCATACTCCGGCAAAATGTCCCAATGTTCCTGTCGTACAACCGTTTCAAATGCCTTTTCCAATTCCACAAAACTGCAAAAAACCCTCTGGCCTACAGCCAGATGCTTCCCCACAATGTTGCGCAGAGAAAACACTTGATCCATGCATCCTTGTCCACACCTGAAACCTCCTTGTGCCTCACACAAAAATTCATAAGACACCATCTCATTCTCCTTTCAATAATCTTACCATACACTTTGGCTGCCAAACTGGTCAAGCTTATGGCTCTGTAGTTTGCACAGTCATAACGTGAACCCTTGTTTTTAAACAAGGGCACGATGATTGCGCTTCTCCAGTCATAGGGAACCATTCCTGAGCTCCAATCAGGAAGGATTCCCAGACACATGAGCCTCCAAGTTTGATCATCTCAGCAGACACCATATCAATACCCGCTGCCTTACCACTTTTCAAACTTCTAATCGCCCATTCAACTTCATCCATACTAATGTCATCAGAGGATGCCGGTACCGAATGCTGATCTGTTAGACCACATGTGACACCGGCAGCACCCTGAACATCCGCATACATATCTCCAAAATATTCACTCCATCGGCTTAACACATCTTGTGTTTGCGTAAGAATGTCTCCACCTCTTTAGACCTTATTTTATTCATTCTGAAAGCTGACAAACCACTCCGAGATTTCTTTACCTCCCTCCAGAAAAGTTTGGTGTTGCTCTCGAAGTTTTCAGTCAGGCTTTCTTCTGCAATCATATTTGCTCTATCACGCTTCTCTTTTACTAAGGCTTTGGTGTCATTTTTACGTTGCCGGTATATTTCTTTCTTATGTTCGTTCATACTCGCACTCAGATTCAAAGAAGATACATAGTCCAGCCACGCTTTCTTCTTTTGGCCTACGGAAGCTGCTACTTCCGTATTCCACCATGAATCACCTTTCACTTTCCTATGCTTCTTTGAGCATCCACATACTTCTTTCGCTGTATCTACCATACTATCTTTCAATACTCTCCAGCACTCTTTTATGTCAGATTCCGGCTGACTTGCCCTTGTCAGCCATTCACGGACACCCTCAGCATACTTTGCTCTTACAGTCTCTTCTTGCAACTTTTCAATCTTTATTCTTTCAAGCCTTCCGAATTGGACACGCTCTCGCCAGTGTCTCCACTTTCTGAACAGACAATTAAATCTCGCAATAACGAGATAGTGGTCCGTGTCGACAGTGGGACCCCTGTAGGCTCTTGTATCCAGAATTTTACTTCGGAGGCGACTGTCTACTAGAATTAAATCTATCATACTTCTTTGTTCATTCCTTCTCCATGTATACATATGGATGTCCTTATGTTGAAAAAATGTGTTTGACACAATAAGGTTCCTCTCCACACATACATCCGCAATGAGCCTACCTGCATCGTTTACTCTCTTATCACCAAATGAACTAAGCACATCCTCGAAGTCTGGACGCTTGGTCCCAACCCATCCATTCAAGTCTCCGCATACGATCACGCGTTCACTAGCTTCTGCCAAATCCAGAACTTCCCTAACATAATCCCAGAACTTCTCTAGATCCGATGCCACCGAAGAGCCTACGAGAGCATAAGCTGCGACCATGAAGACCCTGGTGACACCTAGTTTTATTCGGATCCATAGAAGTCTGGGATCGAACATTCCGTAGTCTTTCACACCTGCAGCCAAGCGAGCGGACAGCAACACCCCCACTCCCATGCTGTGGCCCAATCACTCTGCGGTACACCAGACCACAGAGCTATCCCGCCTCCAGGGAGATCACAGGCGTCGCTGCCCTTTCGCTTGGTCTCTGCTACACAGAGCACATCAAGCTGTCTGTCCGACATGACGGTTACCAGCTCGTGTAACTTACCTTCCACACCACCTTTTACATTTCACGTGCCTACTCGACACTCTGCACCCCTCAACTCGCCTAACTGGGCAAGGCGTGATCGGTGGTGGCCCCCCCCATCGCCACATCTGCCATTGTTCGTACCTATGGGGGCGGGTCGGTACGCGTCGCCTCTGAGGTACGCCCTAACCCGCACTGCGGTACGCATTCGAGCCGGATTGCACCCTGTGGATTGCAGGCTGGCAGGGATCGCGACGAGCACGCTCCGGACTATGATCACCTTTTTTTTTTTTTGTTAAGGCGGGAAAAAATGTTCCTAACCGCACACCCCGTCGTTCGGGGCAACGAACAGGGTAGTGTGGGGCCCTCACCCACAAGAAACCCGCCGTGTGCCGTCTCTCCGCCTTTGTTGGCGGGCCACTGGAACTATGTTACATTCCTTCGGTGGGGACTATGATCACCCTAGCTTAATTTTACAATTAATATTTTTACCTAATAATGACACAGCCCTATAAATATTTAGATATTTTTATATATATTTTTAGCATTTCACAGGCCTAGCCATATATGTCACCTAAGACGTTAAGTATGAATGTGTTATCGAAATTAGCAGTAAGGAGCAAATGTCATGAATTGGCAAAGCATCTGGACGGTATCCAGGAGATGCAGGTTCAACTCCTGCTCGTGATTGTTATTTTCGATTTCACATTTTCCACTTTGTGTTTATTCTAGTATCTAATATTATGAATGTAGAAGTGAGATTGATTTTGTTTGTTATGGTTTCACGGCGTAACTATTGAAGTAAACGACATTTTGATAATACCCTACATACAATATTATGCTATACTTCAACTATTAAACAAATCAACGTAAAATTTGGCATAATATAGTCTGGAGCCTAAAAAAGGACATAAGGCTACATTATCCCGGAAAATAGATTCTGTGGGATACATATTTTTAGAAATATATCACCGGAAATAACTCACGTTGAGGATCGAATTTAGTCGACCCGGGTTTCGAGCTTATTCGATGCTCATCATCAGGGCGAGTGCGCAGCGGTGTCAACAAGTTTCCCGGGTCGACTAAATTCGATCCTTAACGTGAGTTATTTCCGGTGATATATTTCTAATATGTATCAATCTCACTATAGTTTCAATACATATTTTTATTGTAGTTTTAATTATGTGTACTAGAGTGACGTACTTATTTATATTCTGAAGTCCACGAGGAGGAATCGTGGGCAGAATCTAGTCCAATCAAACATTTAATTAACCTCCCTATTTTTTATGACTTATGGCTATTTTTCAGGTTAATATAAACCCAGTGTAATAGCCAGGTCATTTTGAACACGAAAAATTAAAACTGAAATTAAGGATTTTGAGTTAGGAGTCAAGATTCTGTATTAAATTTAGGAATATACCAACATATAGATAATATCGTAACAAAATAATCATTAACATTTATTATTAATTCAAAAATACTTGTTTCATTGACATAACATTTTTGTGTATTATAAAATAGCGGAAGATTTCTTGTAATCATCTAAACGGAAACTATGAAATTAAATAAAATTATTCAAGATTTTCCATAAAATAAAAGTTAATACTTACGTCCATTTTGAGACGAAGAGTGAGCGCCCTGGCGCGCGACTCGCTGAGCGTGCGTACGCGCACCGCAGGCACCGCGACCCGCGACAACCACTCGCCAAATTCTGCGCAACACCACACGATCACGATACGACACTTTATTTGGGGTATTAGAAGAAAAGGAACGCGTTATTACAGGTGTGAAAGATGAAAAGCCTGGTAAAATGAAAGCTATATCTGGTATAAGCAAATATATTATAAAAAGCAAGTAATTACATAAAAGTAAAACACAAAGAGTTAACACGTGTTCATACATTTATGACAAATACACATCTAGTTCATGGAAGATTAAATATTATTATAATGAATATTTACTAACTTTGGTTGTAATTGATGGAGAGTTATATAACAAACATGACGACTGTGAAATTGAGTTAAAATTAGACAGAATTTTGATTATATAAATAATAGTCAAAACAATATGAATGGTATGAATGTGTAAGTATCCATATAAAAATATGACACAACAGTAATGCTCAACTACAGTACAGTTGAACTAAATCCACTCACACTTAATATTAGTAACCAAAGTGTTATGTTGTCTAGTAATTGTAAAATAAGTGTAGGCTCCAAGAATTGTTTTCTATCATACATACTTCTTCTTGCGAATGAAGGCCGAGAACATAAAATTAGTTAATAATAATTCTATTGTTAATATTGAATAGCGGAGAATAAAAATTTGAATAATCAGTATATCAATTTCGAAATTTGGATATCAATAAATAATATCCAAATTCTGTAATTGATTGAAGAATTGTTATCAATATTGCAAATGCTTTAGGTTTGGTCACAGAATACATAAGGTCTGAACTTGTATCATGAAGGTTAAAAACTGTAGTAGTTATTATAAGTGATAACATTAAGGAATCAATTTAACCTTACTTATGTCAAAGGCGAGAAAAATGTTAGTAAGTTATTATAATTTGTACTTCTATAAGTAGTTTAACATATAAATTGTATGAATAACATGAAATTTAAATAAACAGAATATAATGTGAATCGTCATACTGAAAATGTTATGTGAATTGTCAGCGTCACACTGAATATTTAGCTTAAAAAGAACAAAAATATTATCAAAAGAATAATGACAATAGGCAGCAAAAATAAGCACGAGGAATGTTTAACAAAAAATGTACATTATGGAACTGACGTCTGAAAACAAAATAAAAAATATTTAATTACAAAGAAATAAATAATATGAAAAGTTCAGGATTAAGAATCATTATCAGACCATGATTAGAATGCTACGATAGTAATTTTTATTATTTGAAATAATTCCATATTAGGAATAAATAGTTTTATATTAGGAATTATAATTGTCAACAGACGAAGTCCCATAGCTAGTACTACATTACATACTACTACATTTTCTAATACTAGATACTATCATTGTTCATCTTGCGTTCACTGACCTATCGCTTCTGTTGTCATTATGTGTTTGTTGTTATCCATGGTGAAAATGTTTTACTGTGTATTTTTTGTTTTGTTTACTATTTGAGTGTTAAATTTGTTGTATCTCAGCACTGAACGTTTCACTGTCACTGATTATATTTGTTAATTTTATCTTTTATTTTTCACTGGTATCCCTTCGTCGGCAATCGTATCGTCAAAGAGTTCGTTTTGTTCAAGTATTTTTCTAAGCTAATTTTCATTATACTGAAAGTGATGTTAGTTGCATTTGAACTAATATGTAAGGTTTTAAATTAGTTTTATGAGTATACAACGAAAATTAAAACAACTTTTTAATTTATTTGAATCGAAAACAACTTAAGCCTAATTATACTGTCTTCGGATCATATCATTATTTATATAATCATTCTAAAAAAAATGTATTCCTCGTTTACATTAAACTTTGCAAAATTAAAAATATTATCATAAATTTTATGTTTCAACTCCATCCATCCATCCATCAGCCTTTCGAAGTCCACTGCTGGACATAGGCCTCCCCAAGAGAACGCCACAACATGTGTTTCGCTCATATGGGGGATAGTGCCGTAATCGCCACGCTTGGCAGGCGGGTTGGCGATCGCAGTTAATGTTGTTAATACCATTTTTTTTGTTGCCTGTAGGGCCAGACTAGCCACGGTCCATCTGATGGTAAATGGTAACCGTCGCCCATGGACTCGACTATACCGAGAGTATTGGCAAGCCGCTGCTCACCAACTCATTTCACAGATATGAAATGAAATACAAACGGCTATCTCCTGCTACAGCCAAAACGCAACGATGTGCTTCATGGCCGGTCACACGGGAGATGGTGGTACCAACCCGCTCGGGCCCGATACCAAGTGAGTACTCCCACTTGGTACCCAGCCCTACCACCAGTCATGCAATAGATGATAATTGCTTACTTCACTAAGTCGCCTCATATGACACCCGCGGGAAAGAATGGGGTGGTGACACTTGTATTCTTAGTCCGTCACCACACGGACAAAAATACTCGAGGGAGTGCTGCTGCCCACTCTTCCCGGTATTCCCTCAGTTTGCTCTTACGACTCCCATGGGTGGAGAGGGATGAGACAGTTCTAAAGCCGGCCCCACACGGGCAATGTTTCAACTCATGGATTATAAATTATCTTTGTTTTGTATTTTCAATTAAACTCAGTTCTTTTGGAATTTTGCAGAATAAAATCTGTATTTCATTATTTTTTGATTATTGGCATTAGAAATTATTCATCTTAACATTTAAATTTACTTTTAATAAGAAACTAATGACTCACAGCAAATATATGTGACAAGATGCATTTTGGCAATAATTTGAATACCCCACACCTGAGTGTAGTTAATTCCTAAAGAATTATACATATGCAGGGCATTGGTTCGCATGGCGCAAGCTGTCAGCAGTCTGCCAAATCGTCTGCCAAATATTTGGCTATGCTTAAACTTGTTTGTATCATTCAACTTTTTTATAACTATCTTATCTATTTTAGCCTTTGTGATGCATAGTAGCAATATAATAATTTGAGGATTTATAGATACACCACTATAGATACGCGTTAAGACCCGTTTAATTGTTTTTATGTAATTGGAATAACATCATCCATTCCATCAAAGTTATCGTAAAGCACACGTAGGACACTATATTGAAAATTAATGTTTTCAATAAACTCGTCCTAGGTGTTTTTACCTGTCGTTGGAATCCGTAGTTCCGTGGAACATTTCCGTGAAAAATATAAATATTATCTTTTTATTAAGATACTTACATCAGTTTTCTGGTAAATATTTTTTCCCGTCAGTAAATTTATTAACTGCTTCGTGAAATATTCTATATTAATTTATACTTAGTAAGTATGTGCCTACATATAAAATAAATTCAATGCTTACAGCATAATATTCTGCATCTAGTGGGATAGTATACGATTATCAGATTTTTACGACGCCGAATTGTGAAAATAACGTAAATTTTAAAATGAAGTATCTACAGTGGAACATATATTTCATATAGATAATATTAATATGTTTGTACCCAAAAAATATCAAGTGGTAATGCATGAGTAATTTTACCATCACAGAACTCGGATTCAGATTCTGTATTTTTCTATAGCCTACCTTTATCCCCTCCTTTTTACCCTTTCAATACACCTATAACCTCTTTCCTTGGATTTGGCTATGCGCGTATAGTGCGCCTATGATAGTGCTGGCGTCTGTATGATATGGTGACTGCTAACCATCAGGGGGTAATCCACTACACTTGGGTCTAACCATGGATTTAATATATAGGTACTACTGTAATATTAAATCTATGAGTCTAACCATAGGCTTTAATGTACCTACCGAAAAAATCGTACTCCTATAGGACTAACATATATTTCTGATTATCTAATCTAACTATCTTATAAAAATACAGTGAATTGGTATAATAGTTCTAAACTTCTTGATAAAGATCCATTTAGTAGTATATATGCCTATATATTTTTATCACGCTATACAAACGAAAAGGCAAACCATGTCGATAAATTACTTTTACCGTTAGTTAGCAAAATAACGCATAAATCGGAGCTCATTCATAAATCTATTTAGAATATAAAACACAGTAAAACCATCAACATAACTACAACATATATCCGTTCCATAGATTGGCAGACAAAATTAACGGATGAACTTGAAATAGCTGAAAGTATTCTTAGCGCTGCCTACGCTACTTTAATACTGTAAATATGTGTAAATACACACTAAATACTATCACTGAATCACGAGTGTCACAAGCTTAGTCCGTAGAAATAGAAATAGCAGTAATCATGCATTAAATATTGTAGCTGTAATTTTTATTACAGTAATGATTGAATAAATTCAAAAAAATAACGATAACTTTGAGAAGGTATTTATACTACGTAAGACTGAAGAATTAACTTTATATCATAAATAGACACAATAACATATTATTAAGTAAATAATAAGACCTATATGGATGTGTATGCTAGTAGTAGGTACTTTCAGTAGCGTTGACAGGATAATCGTATTTTTTAATATTGCTTTTGGTGACGAGTAGGCCGCTAGAAGTACGTATTTACCTACAAGGGTACTCCTGATATGCAATCATTAGCATGTAAATTACCAAAGCTAGTGATACTCAAAATAAATTGATGAGATTAGAAGTATTTGTTAGTCTGAGACGTCAAAAATAAAGTGTCAGTCTCATTCATGTTTATAGCGTTTCCTATTTTTGTAAGTTTTTTAATTATGTCTAGGAACAATTTGTGAATTATTATTATAAGAGTGATTTACTTATGCAAGAATCGAGCCTTGGCACTCACAACAAACTAGTAGGTACTTACTTACTTATCATCACGCTATTTTCCTTGCGGGGTAGGCAGAGAGAACAGAAAGAAGCCAAGAAGCTCTATTCTTGCATACATCTCCCGCTTCCTCAACAGTCATCTCTCTTCATACACGCTAGCCGGTTTCGGAGACTGTATTGAAGGAAGGTGGAGTCAGGGGACTCCACCTTCCTTCAATACATGACCGATTTGTTCTAGGTAGGTGAGACAGGGGGAGACCCTTTACCTACATCCTTCCACTTTTGCAATTTATATCTTCTTAACCAGTCGCTCGTCCGGCATTCTTTCCACATGTCCGAAACATCGGAGCATTCCCTTTCGCATCTTTACACCAATACTCTCTTTCATACCTACTCGCTCTACCTAGTAGGTACTACTTGTATCCGCCGGCGGACCACCGAAGGAATGTAACATAGTTCCAGTGGCCCGCCAATAAAGGCGGAGAGACGGTACACGGCGGGTTTCTTTAGTGGGTGAAGGCCCCACACTACCCTGTTCGTTGCCCCGAGCGACGGGGTGTGCGGTTAGGAACATTTTATCCCGCCTAAACAAAAAAAAAAAAAAGGTACAACTTGTATACTTAAATACAAAATCTCGTCCTTTGCCTTTAACGCCTAGGCTATTAAACATATTTTGGTGAAACTATGCTAGGAGGAAAATCTTTGCAAAAAAACAGTGCGTAAAAATAGCTACAAGAGCTGAAATATAGTATTAAAGATAATCCTAATTCTCATGTAATTAAAAATATTATTAGGGTTTCTGATAAGGAATAAAGAAGTTATTCCCATAACGAATATAGAAAATACTTTGGAAAATCCAAAACTGCACGTCTCATAATCTTCATTTTTCACAATAAAATTGATTATTTGATAAGTAACTAAAAATGTATTGATCTTACTAAGTAGTTTTCAATAAATCACATAGATGGCGCTAATTTCAAAAAGAACTAATGTGGGTTTCATGTCTTATACGCCATCTAGCGCTAATTTTAAGAAGTACTTCTATATTGGTCTACCTCTCAGTTCCGTTCCAGGCCGCGCACACGCCAAGGCCACGCAAAAAAAGCAATGTCGTAAAAATTGTGGAATGTAAAATAAGTTTTTTTCGTGATTTATTACGTTGGTGTGTTATTATTTACGTGTGTTTAGTGTTTTTAATTATTGTTATGGATAAAATAGTTATTATACTTGACAAATATCATCAATTCGTCAAGCAAAGGTAAGAACTTTTTTTAACAAAAAACAATGTACCGGCCGGGCAAACGGCGTTCTGTTGACGACAGTAAAACCACCGTTGGCTCCTTCTATCAGCCTTTCACCGTCCACTGCTGGACATAGGCCTCCCCAAGAGAACGCCACAACGAGCGGTCCCGTCATGGGGGATAATGCCGTAATCGCCTCGCTTGGCAGGCGGGTTGGCGATCGCAGTTGATATTGTTAATACTCGAGGGAGTGCTGTTGCCCACTCCCCCGGTAAACAAAAATGGCATCAAAAATATCATGAGTGTTAAAAATAGTGTTTTCATTACTCATACTCTGAAAGTAGGCCTCCTGTTGCCTGAGGAGCGGGTTGAAAGTAATACTTTTCAGCCCTAAGGAGAATTACTTTCAACTGACAGCTGAGTAATTATAAAAAAAAACAGTTTTATTTTCTGTACAGCCAGTCAACTACAGCGCGATGTAAAATTGAAATAACATGAAGTTAAGTACCTATTTATTAAAGAATTTGTTTTTTATATGACTTTATTTTAATATAGTTGCAACTATATCTTTAAAATAATGAAGATTTATATTTTTTCAATGATTTAAATGAAAAATAATGGCTGAATAGCTGACAGGCCACAGAAAAAAAAACAAAATCGGCGGGAAAACGGCCATTCCAAATTCAATTTTTTAGTCTCCCATTTTTTCTTTAGCTAATTCATGATTTTTATTTTTAGTTTCCTCGTATTCGTAATGAAAAGCACAGTGTTTATCTCGGGATAAAGACTTATTTAGTCCCTCGAACTATTGGAGCCCTCGCTACGCCCGGACGCCAAACTCTGTCTCGGGGCTATATAAGTTGCTTTCATCCTACAATGTACTATTGTTCTTTATATGTGTGTGTGTATATATTATATTAAAAGTGCAATATATGATAAATAGAGACATTTTAAGTTTAAAAATCAGTTGTTCCGTGAAAAACGGGAGTAGAACCCACAACGCTTCGCTTATGAGGCGTGCAATAAAACATAAGATGAACCCACCTCAACGCTTCGCTTATGAGGCGTGCAATAAAACATAAGATCGTCCTGGGTGATAGTTTGCTGTGATACCTCGAAAAATAAAACTAACAAGGACCAGACTAAGCACTATTCATTACATAATGATGTCATTCAAACGACAATTTTAAAAGTTGATGCTGAAGCGAAAGAACTGCTCGTCACCCAAATGTCAGTGTGCGCGCCGGGCTTCGCGTTCTTCTCTTTTTACCACTCCATCATTGTACCAAACACATACAATCACTCTTAAATCACTGTAGCAAGACCTACTATCCCTTGATTAATGATGTAAAAAAGTTTGTCAAGAAAAGAGTCTGCAAGTTTAATATTTCTACTTTCAAAACTCCTACGGCAACGAGAATAAGGTTTGTATTAGATTGCATCGTGTGAGAAGAAAGTTTGTAGATGTTAGACAGGCCTGGTACGCCGATCTAAATGCGTCTGCGTCTTTGGCACAGTACTGGGGCAAGGACGCGTAGCGCCTATGCAGTCGGCAGATTGATTGACCGATTAATTTAAGCAAGATAAAATGCTTTCTTGAACGTGAAACGGTAAATAATTTAGGAAAAAATATAGGTCCTGTACTGAAAAGAATTTGCTTCGAGTTAGATGACTACGATTTCATTTATTTGTGTCTTCTTTTTGTATTTGAGCTAACCAGTTGTGGATTAAAAGCAGATATGATCTAATTTTGTCTGTTATCGATCAGCTAACATCATGAAAGTAATTTAAAATAATTCTTTTGCCTACGCGTTTCATGACAATTTCCTGTGCAAGAATTGTTCTTAGTTTCAGCCATTTTCTTGGTATGCTTAGGTGATATATTCTAATATCCATTTTTTAATTCTTTACGCTCACTAGCAAACATTTATAGGTTTTATATCAAGAGTTTACTTAGCTTATATGATGCGCATCAAAGTAAACATATAGGTGCACTGCCATATGTGTTCCTTATAGACACTAACCATACAAAGATTACGCAATAAAGTTTAATAAATCGAATTGTTGGTAATATTACTAAACACACACAAATAAAATTAAATCAATGAGTTTGTTTTCATAAAATCATTGCACATAAGCAAGTGGTCTTTGATTACGTCTCAAAGGATATAAATATATCCCTTAATATTGTGTTATATCGTTACATCGTATGCTTTTAAGTTTTTATATGTTTTCTTTTCATACTTCGTTGCAAAAGATGTGTCAAGAACATTATCTGTTTGATGTCAATGTATTTTACTATCTAGTTACTCGCCAGATTTTGTAGTTGTTGTGATGTCTCAAATGTTTTTTAGTTATTTACGTTTTGTTGTATAATTTATATTAATTTTAGCGTTTATTTTTATAATAATTCTATATTGAGTTTTGTAATTTGTATATGTGCAATATGTTTGGAGTTCGTATTAACATATAATTTTATATTTTCTTGTTTTAGTTAAGCTTTAGGTACTCTTTTATGATTCATCTGTACTAAATTAGTTTTGATATAGCTTAGATTAACTCTTATTTGTTTTTCAGCTTTTGTATTATGTAAAATCCGTGTTTTATCATCAACAAACACCACTTCACTAAACACATGGCGATGTAGGGGATGTTATATACAGTATACACAGGGTACAATGGGATCGATGGGCTATAACAGGAGTATTACGAAACGTTCGATCGCTACCGATGTATATTCGTCTGCGTACACGACCGCGCGTGCGACACTCGCACTTCCACACCCGTGACTGACTATGTAGTATCTATATACGCGTAGACATTACTAACGATTAGGTATTAATTGTTTAAAGTATTTAATCGTTGCGTTGCGTGTATAATAAAAAAAACCTGGATATTAGGGGGAGAGAAATCGAATTATTTTTGTTAAGCCCTTTTTCCGTACCTAATCTCCTCTTAGAGTGACGGGGATTCAGGCCGTAGCCCACTTCACAAGCAGTCGAGAATATTTCTATGACTACCTCTGTCTTTGTACTCTTTGGGTTTACCGCTAGACTGTCGCTATTATAATAATAGTCAATAAAATTAATCATAATTTGTATAATTTATATTAGATCACTATGACGTAAACGAAGCCACGGGTTATGAATTTGTACTATAAAAATGTCAAAGTGAATATGTTTGTTGGTTACCTCTTGAGGCTGTAACTACTTGAGAGGTCATCACGAAAATTCCGGAGTACGGAGAACAATATAAGCTACTGTTTGGTTTTGTCATGGAAAATGAAGGGTTCCTACGGGATGGCTATTTTTTAGTACAGATTACCCAAAACACAGGCATTGGCCTAGAAAAGGCACTCTAGTTAAGCAACTTCAATAAAATTGTTGATTCATTTGGTGTTCATTAAATATTATTATTATTTCCTTTATTATCTATCATAACAACTACATGCATTTTTAGATAAGCACATTTATTATAAAATAACAAAGGGTTAATAGTGTGTAATCCCACCGGCAGTGGGCACAAGGGCCAAACAGCCAGTAGTTAGTGTCCCAAAGACCAAACTTCCCGAACGATGGGTGCCGCGTGACGAGCAGTACTGCCTTCTGCATCAGACCCTTTACCCAACCATCCAAGGCGAGCCCTTTAAGGCGTTTGTTTTGTGTTATAAAATTATTATTAAAAAGAGTAACATATATTTAGATTGGAGGCTCTTAACTTTTGCTCAAGACAGGAGTGTAAGAGGAGAGAGTAAGATACCTATATTCACATTTGCTCATTTAGCTGACTTATTACTAAAAATATATAGATTAGAGAAATCAGAAAGAGATACTAAATATTCTAACCAGTAGGCCTAGCCAAGTTGCATTCTATGATCGCTAACGTTATAGAAAACTATTAAAATGTATGGGAATTTGATATCTCTAACGTTAAGTCACGTGAAATAGCGTTATACATATCGTTAAAGATATCAAATTCCCATATACATTTTAATAGTATTATATAGCGTTAGCGATCATAGAATGCAACTTGGCTACGCCCACAATGTAATCTATTGACTGAGCTATCGATGGGTGGTTTAATTAAGTTTGCAACTACATATTAACAGATAATACATTCTGGGATCTTATACCCACTGTCCAGTAACTGTTATGCAATATTTAGGTAACGTGGATGAAAATGGGCGTTGAATTACATGTACGAAATTCGAGTATCTTCTTCTTACCTCTTCAGGGATAAAAATTAAATATTATGGCGCCATCTCACCATTTTAGATATGCATAGCAATAAGAGAAGCGAACTAGTGCCAAAAATGTATTGTCCGTCTGTATTTATAGCAAATCGACACAAGATTGGCAACTGAATTAGAATTAGGTATGCAAGTATAGGCCTATACAATAATTATAATATATGTATAACAATGGTTACTCTTATTAACCTAATTGATCATTACTAGTCTAGTAGTTACAGAGTCTCTGGTTCGAATCCCGCAGCAAAGTTTTCAGTCAGGAAATCCTTAGAAAAAGTTAAGTAGGTAAAATCTCACGTCGCTAAGACTTTGCTTATGGCGTGCTATCTGATTTATGACGTTTTATATTTTTTATATACTTTTAAATAGAATTTTCGTAAATTTTATACACTACATGGGTGACAAAGTAAGCAAACCACTTAATGGCAAGCGGTTACGCTAGCAACACCAGAGGCATTACTCGCGCCATCCCCAAGAATAAGGATGGAAGGAATGATAAGCGAGAAGGTATGAAGGATACTAAAGAGGACACGAAGGTTAATAAAGAGAGAATAGAAAGGATAATAGGGAGACGATAGGGAGGAGGTCTGGACCTCTGGCGCTCTCACTCACCATAAGAAACAACGGTAGGAGTACCTACCGTTACTCCGCCAGTAAAGGCGGAAAAAATGCATGAAGGTATAGGTGTTTCCTGCTACTACCAGTAATGCACAGATAGATACTGACCTCACGTATCGAGTTCTGTTGGTTCGATTCCCACACAATTCTTTATGTGTTCCACAAATGGATGTTCTGAGTCTGGGCGTACTTTGTATCTGTCAATTATATTTTATACTCTGCGATACAGATTGGTGATAATTGCTTACCTACCTTAACCGCATCAAATACCACATAGTATGTGGTATCAAATATCAGAATTAAATTAAATAAAAATAATGTTATGAGAGTTTATTTGAGAAATATGTTACATTAGGTAGCAACTGTTGCTAGATATACGAGTAATATAAATTTATTATGTTCTTCTGTTTACCGCAAGGTTTGTACTCCTGAAAAATTAAAACCGTGCTTTTAATTTTAAAGCAATACCAAAGGTTTAGTAAAATTACTCGAATGAATCAACTCATTCAATCAGAAAAAGAAAAAGAGTTGATCTAAAGTCCGTAGCTAAAAAAAAGATTGTTAGAATTAGATACCCGAACACTTAGATATCCCACTCCGCATATTATCAGAAGATCGATCGAAATTGACGGAGTCGAATGCCTCCGCTCAAATACTATAGAACTCATGATACTCAATAGGGAGAATGCGATCAAAGACGAGAATATTGCAAACACAATATGAGCGTTACCTTCACTCATCGATACCCAGGTATGTCATTGTTAACAATGAAAAAAAATGTCGATTACATAGCCTAACAGTGTTGCTCCATTAACACCATTAAATAGAAAGAACTTCACAAACCTGAAAATCCAACTACTCTATAAACGGCAGTTTGTTATCTGTCCCTGCCAGAGGGAGACATTGGCGCAGTACATTGAGTCCATCCACTCTGACAGCCAGTACGCCGCAGACCGAAGATCCGTTTACTTCCCTCACCGGGATTACTTCGGTATAGCCGGAGTTACCAGCACTGTATGCTAGCAAATCGCCTAAGAATAGGTACGCGTATCTAAAGGACAATAGTGGGACTTAGTTGTTTAAAATAGTTAATTTTTGTAATTAGTGAAATCGGTATTTGTCTTGACATTTTACAAGAACAAGACCATTTTCAAACTAGCAAGGCCAAGCTAACCGGGACCAAGGCTAAATTAATCAAAACTGAGTCAGTTTGCTCTCTAATCTGCTTACAATTCATATAAAGGACTGCTGAGAAAAACGCATAGAGTTTGACCCTGGATCTGAATTCCAGAGTTTTTATGTAATTGTAAAGAATAGGAGCATATTCTTGAAATTATTACTATCAATTGCTGACTCTTACTCTTTACTAGTATTTATAGAAGCTATAATAATGACAATCATCTCTAGACTGATTTGTACCAGTGTCAACAGATCTACACAGGAGATATTATAGTGCATGAATGCAAAAACATTTACTCTCTATTTTCGCATTCTCATAATCCAATGAGATGGCATTCCAACTCTATTGAAGAGAGATAAGCGGCCGGAACACTGGTGTTACGTGTTTCCCGAGGCACAGGTATAAAATGCCGCATAAGATGTAACTAGTTACCCTGTTATCATATAATATCACACACACATATAGCCCGAATCCCAGATAAAAATATAGGCTACTTATGCCCGAAAAATGCACGGATCCTATGAGATAGCAATTTGTAAATAGTTAATGTGCTGTAAAGTGACGTATTTATATTATTTAGCCATATCCTGAAGTGATATGAATATTTCTTACCCAATATCCTCACATGATTCCAAGCCTAGAGGATCCTCAAGAGGTTCGCTAATGACTGAGAAGACTACACAATCTTTCGGTGCAGTGCTCACCATACTCGTTGCGCGACATCGAGCCATGTGACCTAGCAGTGGTAAGTCGTCTCTCTCCAGTTGAAAAGCTAACAGAAAAGAATGGACATTTTATAAGCTTTAATAAAGTAACATACGAGAGATGCTCTGAAGATTTGCTAGTATTATTCATCATTCTGAGGTCCCCACTAAAGGGTCGCGGAGGTACAAATATTGGCGATCAGCTAAAACGGCACATATCGAATTCCGTCCCCAACAAATTTTAGGTAAATCTTGGAAGATGATGAATGGCCGGATATTGAGAATCCATCCATCCATCCATCAGCCTTTCAACGTCCACTGCTGGACATAGACCTCCCCAAGAGAACGCCACAATGAGCGGTCCCGTCATGGGGAATAATGCCGTAATCGCCACACTTGGCAGGCGGGTTGGCGATCGCAGTGGATATTGCTAATACTCGAGGAAGTGCTGCTGCCCACTCCCCCGGTATTCCCTCAGTCGGCTTTTACGACTCCCGTGGGTAGAGAGGGGTGGGACAATTCTGAAGCCAGCACCACACGGCCAGATATTGAGAATAAGATTTCGTTATGCCCCCAAAATAACAAGAGGAAGTTGAAGCATATCTAGAGGCCGCAGTAAAATATAAAGAATCTTTTTCACTTACATTTCTTGAAATTGAAAACGCACTTATCTACATAATGCTTAGGCTTCGGTAAACTAATTGGAGTCTCCAGATCTGCTCCAGACCTGCCTAAGAAAGTGTATGCCACGTATACTCTCTGTACATGAGGGTTACCCATAGCTTCGCACTCCTCGTTTAAAGCCAGCCAGAGGACAGTTATAGCAATACTTTGATCTACGCTATTCAAATTGCCAATGTCAGGTAGATCCTAAAATTAAAAAATCTTTTAATTATGAATTATTACTTCCTATTGTTGACAGTTGTTATGCGGAGTCGAATTCTTCAAATCATATCTGATCTAACCTTGGAATACCATTAAAATAAACTTTGTGATTTCTGATTAGGCGAGAAACGTGGCCCCGATGGCGATATAATAAGGACTAGGAGGGCAGGGATAGATTAGAGCCGAAATAAATCCATATTACCGACATGAATCTAAACTACTGGTACTTCCAAGGAAGATTCATGAATACTGTTAACTAGTTTTATGTCCGGCAATCTGTCTAAAAGTTCTCTTGAGAATATTATAGTGAATACATTTGCAAAAAAAGCCAAATAGTTTTAAATAAAAATACTTTCATATACAGCAAAGTCACGTGAACATCTTTTGACAAAGGCCAATATAGAACTATTTAAAGTACAAAAACGTTAGTGAACAACATGAGCCAGGATCATGATACGTTTTTATTAATCAAACGAGTACCTACCTATGTCTGGCGATGAGTAAGTATAGCAACTACATTATCATTTTAGCTATTAACAATAAAATATAATTGTTTAAAAGAATATGATCACCCGCTTATATCATCTGTTACGGAACAGCTTATGTTGATTAGACCACATTTGAGTTATTTTATTGCTAATGACTGCTGCTATATAATTATGATAATAATGAAATTATTATTAAGAAAAAAATTATGACGATTAGTGGCTCTTTGGAGGTTAGTTACTACCAAATACTGGAGAAACCAACGTGGCCTAAGTCCTGGTACAGTTAAAACATTAAGTTTGAAGCATACCTTCTGGGGTTCTTCTTCCACATCTTCATCATAGTCATATGTGTTGCTTGCATTTATAGTCACAGACTTCTTTGTTGGATCAATTTTTGATGCTAAAATTTAAAAATAATCAGCGAGTCTAAAGGAGTATTCAAATTGTACCATCTATAACATAAAACTACCAGTAATAGGAAAATACCCAACAATAATATACGAAGGTTGATCAAAGGTTTCTTGTGGTTCAAACCAGATCGACTATATCCTACTAATTTATTACAGGTACAGGGAAACACAATAAACAAAAAGATGAAGAACATACGAGCCGTCATTGTGTAAACGTCAATTCTTTTCCGGTCTACCGAAAACGTGCTATTGTGCCAAAAATATTGAAGGAATGTGTTCATCCATATTCCTCATTTACGCTTTGGAGTAAGTCGATCTTTGGTATACTTTGAGTTTCTACTGTGTCGTCTACTTAACAAACGCGTGGACTCTGTGCATGCAAGATATTTTGTCACCAGAAAACAAATTCTCTTAAAGTGCAGCTTATTTATCATTTTGCCCCAGAATTTCAATTCAAAATTTTGTGATTATCCAGCATTGACAGACGATCCTGACCGAACAGGTACCGCATGTATTCATGAGACTGAGAGCAGACAAATCAGCGCTCAGGGATGATGTGCGCGTTCGACAGCAGCTTCACAGCTTGTGCCCTTAAGTAATCTCTCCTGAATTCTCCTAGATGAGGTTCGGGTATTTTCCCATAAAGAAATAAAAAATACTGAACAGCCATCACAGCAAGTTAAGTAAAGGGATAATTTACCACAAATCTTGGAAATATTATCATATTTTTTTAATAAGATACTGTCGCTATGATCTTCTGGTAGCAACATCATTGGTTGGTCTTGATCGGAATTTAGTTCTGCGTCATACAAACATACGGATATACACTAAATATTAGCATTGAATATTAATTAAATTAACAGCAGCAATGTTAACCTTGCGGTAAGTTTGAGAACTGCCAAAATAGATTCCAGTTTGATCCTCAGGTTAAAGTTGATACTTTAACACTTCTTTTACTTTCAATATGATGTGCTATTTGTCAACAAATTGCCACGGCCTGGTGAAGTAAACCATCATGAGGAAACCCGACAGAATTTGCTTTATGCGATTTTCCATTATCTGACAAAAAAGCTACCATTAAACATTTTTATATTATGGCAAATTTTATGTAATTTCAACATTACAAGTATCACAAATCCAGAAACCTATCGGGCCTGGTCGCCATTCGCTTTGATATAACTAACTTAGTACGCTTAGTTCTGCTTTTATGATACCTATGTGTAGTTTTATTACAACTACTTAGAGTATATTACTTACGGTTTTTACTGCTACTTGTACCTTCATTTTTGTATGTCTGTAAAAGTTTTAGATAATATAAATAATCTTAGATAAATAACGGATGGACAACGTGCCATTTTTATTTATTAGTTATTATGTTAAACTGAGTTGACTACGGACGGACGTCTGCCAATAAATAGTAAGGATGTGAAGTATAAATGGATGAATTAGTTATTTATTTTGAAGGTTTCTCGTTGTAGTACCTATACAGCAACCAACGTGGTGAACTGCGGGAATCCCCAACAGTGAGATAATAAAGATAACAAAAGAATATGTGTGGTAATTATATAAAAAGTAGTTTTAACAATTTACCGTTTTAGTCAAACCTCTTTTCTGCAGCTTGGCATATATGTTTCTCTGTAGCAATAATTTAATCTATTAAAGTTATACAAATAATCGTTCCTATGATTAAGTAATATATTAGTTAACGTTAACTAATGTTGAAGAATACTCTTTTATTACTAATAATATTAGGTATTTACCTATGAAATTTCCGTTTTATAAGAAAAAAGTTAAACGATTTTTTCCATATTTTTATTTTCTATTACTTAATCAAAATAATCACTCAAATCGATGCAACGTTACCAACGCAATGGTAGTTTATTGATATTCTTCAAGAAATCAACTGGACGGGAGGCAACAAATTCTTCAAAGGCATTTTGTACTGCTTCTCGGGTATTGAATTTTTTTTCACATCAAGAACAAACAAAAACATAGGATCACGCCTGTATTCCCCGAAGGGGTAGGCAGAGGTGTATTACACACCCACGACTCGCCAGCTATGTTTGAGTCCCATGTAATAGGGGCGAGCCTATCGACGTCTACCGGGCACATTTCCAAACTCCGGGCTGCTACTGAGAATTTTTCTTTTTAGGAAAAAGCTCAATAACTTTGCTTGACCCGGGGATCGAACCCGAGACCTCATGATTAGCATTTATCCAAATTCTGGAAAAAGTAGCAGTTTGTAGGCGCATGGTCTGGTGAGTACGGTGGATGACGGAGAGCTACCAACCCCAGCTCTTGTAACTTGGAGACCGTCTGCTGTGCAGTATGAGGTCGCGCTGTGTCGCGCAGGAGCAGCGGAGACGAACGATTAACCAAAGAGATGTGCGAGCTTCTCCATAATTGTGTTCAGTTCTTCACAGTACATATCTGCAGTAACGCTCATCCCGTTTGGTAAAAAGCTGTGATGAATCACACCGGTGCTAGACCACGTAACAGTCACCAGTTTTCTAGGGGTAAGTTTTCAGTTAGGGATTGCTTAGGTGCTGAACCAGGATCCAACCAACTTGATTAGCGCTTGTGATTGTCATACAGAATCTATTTCTCGTCACAGGTAACAATGCGATTCAAAATTCCTTCGTTTGTATGCTGGTTGAGCAAGCAGCGCAAAGTATGTCTTGACGCGTCCCTCGCGCTGGCGATCATTGAGTTCGTGAGGCACCCATTTGTCAAGCCTTATTACCTTGCCAATTTGATGCAAATGGACCAATATTGTATTAATGCTAACGTCGAAATCTGCTGCTAATTCAGACATAGATTGAGTATCTAAAGAGAGCTGCCACAATTTGTCGACCAAAGTTTTCGGATGACCACGAGTTTCATTTTTCAGGTCGAAAGGAGACTGTCGGGTTTCCTAGGAGCATTCGGCCTGGTCACCTACACGGATAATTTTAATGTTTCCTGATAGCATTATTAATTAGAAAACCATTTATGGTTTTCACTTTTTCCAAAAACTTGTCTGAAAGTAGATATAAAACATTAATTTATGACATTGACGTAAGGTTATCACGCGCGAAAACTTCTTAAAAATTTTATCAATGAAGTTATTTGACTCATATGAAGTAAATATCATACGAGACCAGCAACGGATGCCTTATGGTCAAAAATAATAATTGATAGCACGGAGAAAATTCTACAAAGCGCCAGGAACAGGGATCACAGACAACAACAACAACATAACGTTGTAGAGTTTCTTACTAAACATTACCTCATATTGAAATGATATAATGTCTATAATGATTGACAAGTGGCAGTTTGTTGGCATCTCAGGTTAGGTTGGCATCCTAAAAAAACAATAGTTTAAAAAGATAAGTATTGAGTAAATAATCAATTACAAAAACCTGTAAAATGAAATAAAAAAATCTATAAAATACCTCATTACCTTGGTAAATATCTACCTAATAACTTGGAATGTAAATAATAAGGGAACCAATCTGATTTAGGGTACAAAGTAGGTTGAGTATTGATGATTTAATAGTATCGATTTTTCACAATATAATCGCAATATTAAAAATTATTTGTCTCCACTCAGACAAGTTTTTTGGAAATAGTACTGAAGTAAAAAGTTATGAGTAAATATGTACTTTTTTTCGTATAAGTTTTATTTCTGTAAGAGTTCAGGCCGAAAACCGCCAGTCTCCTTTCCAGAACGGAAGCGGGTTAACCAATAACAGGCGGTCCGTTGGTTTGTAGTGTTAGCTTCGTAAACGTCTTTGATGTTACTTGCCTCACATTCCATAATTACTCTAATTTTCAACGTATCCATGAAGACGAAAACGTTTCAAATGCGATGAAAACATAACACTAAT
This sequence comes from Leucoma salicis, assembly GCA_948253155.1. Lineage (NCBI taxonomy): Eukaryota > Metazoa > Arthropoda > Insecta > Lepidoptera > Erebidae > Leucoma > Leucoma salicis. The sequence continues at coordinate 29,438,690 of OX411804.1, read as the reverse complement.
AAATAAACAAATGAGTATTTTTGGAAAAAGAATTCTATGGTTTTAAAATAAAATTAATATGAAATTAAAATTCTTAGCCAAACAAAAGTTATTTTGATGTGAAATGGCCAGTACTGCAAAACGGCAATTTCATAGGTAAAGGCCTATTATCATGTAAAGATGTGAAAGAGAGTTTATTTTTTTGGTTACCTCCATACTCCTTAACTGCTCAAGCACGCTTCTCACGCAATTCTGCATACATATAGTAAAGAGTTCAGAGAACGACATAAGCTTATCCCAGTTCCTGTCGGATGGCTATTTTTGTGTACAGATTATTTTTGTGTCATTGTCTGTTGTCAGTATATTTAGAATAGAGGTGGCCAGCTTTTGCCCATGGTTCTGCCGCATTAGCTAATTAAATATTTCAATGTTATATTAAAGTATGGTTTCACTTACATAAGAAGACGTATTACTTGATTGTGCTTGCGAAATGATATCCTGTAAAAATATTTTATACTTATTATTATTTGGGAGCTTTTCTGAAAAATAATCTGTGTTACTCAATAAAAACTTTATTAACACTATGACTATTGAAGAATAAAATATGTTCTTCCTCATTTTATTCTTGATTTGATTCAAGAAAAATTTACTTAATACTGACAAACAAGAACGTTCGAAACAAAACTATGTCAACCCATCTTGTTACGTTTTCCTTCAATCTTGGAGAATTCTCGCACCCAAAAGAGATTATATTTGAGAAAAAGAGGAAAGAAAATTACTAAATGGCTACTCACTTAAACACAAAGTGAAAAATGATAAATCGAAAGTAACAGTCACGAGCAGGATTCGAACCATTTATTTATTTTTTATTAATAATAGCAGTATATTTATGCGGGTGAAAGATACTCACCCAATTAATACGCGTCACAAAAATAGGCTGTACCAACCACTCTCTAGATTAAAAATGTTGAATGAAAGTCCTTATTATATGGCTATAAAAATTTATAATAGGTTACCAATTAGTATTAAAAACGAAAAAAAACTATTACTGTTTAAAAATAACTTATTAACACATTTAGTGCAAAATTGTTACTACTCAATTGCACAATACCTAGGAACACAATAACAAATTGATGAGCAGAATGAGTAGGTACGTATTGGTGTGAACATCTATTATCTATTATTTTTTGATAATGTAATTTCCTACAATCTATAATTATATAATTTTGTAAAATTGCGATGCCCGTAAAAGGCCGCCAAGTAATAAGCACAGCTATTAACTATTATAATCTCAATGTACACTTGGTTTAATGCAATAAATTTGAATTTGAATTTGAATTTGAACCTGCATCTCCTGGATACCGTCCAGATGCTATGCCAATTCAGCCATCGTGACCCTTGCTCCTGACTGCTAATTTCGACAACACATTCATACTTAACGTCTTTGGGTGACGCCTGCACCATCTGTCGGAAGTATTTTCATACATTATACCGACCAGGTAAACTTAATTTTACAATTAAGATTTTACCTAATAATGGCGCAATCCCTATAAATATTTAGATATTTTTATATATATTTTTAGCATTTGACATGCTTAGCAATATACATTAAACACAAAGTGAAAAATGTGAAGTCGAAAGTCGGTATCCAGGAGATGCAGGTTCTAATCCAGCTCGTGACTGTTACTTTCGACTTCCACATTTTTCACTTTGTGTTTAATGTATGTTGCTAAGCATGTCAAATGCTAAAAATATATATAAAAAAATATCTAAATATCTATAGGGTTTGCGCCATTATTAGGTAAAATCTTAATTGTAAAATTAAGTTTACCTGGTCGGTATAATGTATGAAAATACTTTTGACAGATGGTGCAGGTGTCACCCAAACACGTTAAGTATGAATGTGTTGTCGAAATTAGCAGTCAGGAGCAAGGGTCACGATGGCTGAATTGGCAAAGCATCTGGACGGTATCCAGGAGATGCAGGTTCGAATCCTGCTCGTGACTGTTACTTTCGACTTCACATTTTTCACTTTGTGTTTAATGTGTGTTGCTAAGCATGTCAAATGCTAAAAATATATATAAAAAATATCTAAATATTTATAGGGTTTGCGCCATTATTAGGTAAAATCTTAATTGTAAAATTAAGTTTACCTGGTCGGTATAATGTATGAAAATACTTTTGACAGATGGTGCAGGCGTCACCCAAACACGTTAAGTATGAATGTGTTGTCGAAATTAGCAGTCAGGAGCAAGGGTCACGATGGCTGAATTGGCAAAGCATCTGGACGGTTTTCAGGAGATGCAGGTTCGAATCCTGCTCGTGACTGTTATTTTCGATTTCACATTTTTCACTTTGTGTTTAATGTATGTTGCTAAGCATGTCAAATGCTAAAAATATATATTAAAATATCTAAATGGCTACTCACTTCTTCAATTTTCGGCAATCTTGAAATATCGTGGAGACTATTTCTCTGTAAACAGAAAACATGCCTGATATACTTTCCAAATATTTTCAGTAATCTAAAAGCATTAGAATGCACCTGGGTTTGCACCTTATGTTGGTTGTAAGCGTAATTCAGTTTTTGCATGAGGCTGCACTTAGTTAGAGCTAGAGCAATAATATTAATGGATATAAAAACATTACAATATTTCCTGCCTACATTTCCGACTGTCACAAAATTAACCTCAATTCCATCAAACAATAGGAACGGCTTAAACAGATATATATTATTATCGGCAGGTAATCGTTGAAGTGGCGGAATATCCGCAACATATTATAACGCCCAAGCGGTATTCGTTTGAGTAGCTAAAATGTGCGCTGCCCCATTATGCTGTCAATACGTAGTGTGGACGACAGCTGCGTTGCCGCCAGCCAGCCAGCTTTGAATAATCTCTAATGTATTTTGAACATTTTTTATACTGAGTACTAACATTCTTAGCGATCATAGCGTCTTTCATATCTTGCGTAGTTCTTATATTTGCTACCTGAAAAGCATACACTATATTGATGATAATTAAACTTTTGTACGAAACATTGTTAGATATTCCGTCAAAATTGTTAAACATTTTGACTGAAATTTGAAACGCAAACCGTTAATGCAATATGATTAATTTCTAAATAGGCTAAATTTTTGAGTTATTATGGAATTACTGAAAAATGTGTGCAGCGGTATCAAACTCCTTTTAAAATAAAAACATTCAGGTTATAGTTACCTGAGTTATTTACTTTAAAAATCACCTGTATACTGAAAAGCTAATCAAATTTAAGCATCACTACATTAACGCACCGATGGTAGAGTAAAACAACGGTAGATACACCTACGGTTGTGCATCGTATAGTGAGAGTGCCAGAGGCATTAACCCCCTTCTCATCTTCTTCTTATTATTCTTCCGCTTCAGCTAACCCCTTCGATGGGGCATGCAATGCGCGATTGCTACCTCCGGTGTTGCTAGCGTGTATAAGCTACGGTAACCGCTTACTACCAGGTAGGGAGATTAGGTAATTCTAAAATTGTATAATCTTTCAAAGTATGCATAGTTTGGTCTTCGTTAATACCTACTTCAGGTATTTTTTTATGTCATCGCGCCTGATCTTAAGCTATAGTACTATCACTTTCAGTTGATACGCAGTCCAGCACTGACTGAATATTTAACTAAAAATTCATAGGTTTTTTTTTTAATTGCAAGTAATGGCAGACGAGCCACGGTTGATCTGATGTTAAATGGTAACCGTCGCCCATGGACTCGACTATACCGAGAGTATTGTCAAGCCGCTGCTCACCAATTCATTTCACAGATGAAATGAAATATAAACGGCTATCTCCTGCTACAGCCAAAACGCAACGATGTGCTTCATGGCCGGTCACATGGGAGATGGTGGTACCAACCTGCTCGAGCCGGATACCAAGAGAGTACTCCCACTTGGTACCCCGCCCTACCACCAGTCATGCAATGGATGATAATTGCTTACTTCCCTTAGTCGCCTCATACGACACCCGTGGGAAAGAATGGGGTGGTGACACTTGTATTCTTAATCCGTCACCACACGGACAATACCCATTAATTATGTAAAATAATAATAATTATGTCCTTACCACTTCGTTAACTATGATTCCTCCATCTGGATCATCTTGTTCCTAATAATAATAGCAATAGTAATGGCTCTTTAATAATTTTTATTATATAAAGTAATGTAACTTACGTTAAAAAACTATATTCTAACAATTACAACCCCGTGAGGAGGCCAAGAAAACTTTTTTTAATTCCTAGGTTACCCTGTAGAAAATTTGATTCGAATTCCTAGATTACACCCAGTCAAGCCGGTGTGACATAATATATTAGACCAATTTCAGTCCAGTTCTCATAGTACTAATGATGTTAGGTAAATTTTAGTCTAAATTCGTATTATATTAGGCCAATTTCAGTCCTAATATGTATTATGATTATATTACATCCATTTTAATCCCGATACGAATTTATTAGGCCAATTTAGGGCCCAATAAAAGAAAAAAGAAAAGGTCCGTAAAGGATTTCAACACAAAAATATAGTTCATCCTATAAAGAAAAATAGGCATTATTTGACTGTTATAACTTACTACATTATCAATAATTATATTTGAGTACTATAGCTACGGTTTACTTTTTATTTAACATAGCAGGAGCAACTAAATCTCTTCCATGCGACTTCACTCTACTGGCCGTCGAACCAGAATGTCTCGTCTTCCAAGACCTTCGTTTCGTTTCTCATTTACCATTCCCCCACCATCTACTATGGCCTATGCCAGGAGACAGCTGTTACCAGTGTTGCCATATTATTCTTAAAGTAACTACAATTGTCATGTTTTATTTTATTTTTAAAATCATGACAATCCTACTTTTCCTGTAGTTAGATAAATTAGCTTCTAGTTACATAGACATAGCTATTGTAATCCTCACACCTATACCAATGTTTTCAGTAACAGCTGTCAACCATTCCTAGACTAAGCCAGTACTACTATTGATTCCGTACTTACCTGCAAGTGCAGGTAAATTTCAAGTAGGTATATTTTTATGTTGAGCAAAATACAGAAAGCTGAGAAGAAAGAATGATAAAATAGTGGTAGGTTCTTTGCGGGATACATAATATGGCTGTGGCTTTTGTATTGATAAGTCTATGAGCTAGCCACCATTTAGCATCGACAAGCGGAATTGGTTTATCCACAATTAGCATTGCCTCTTCTTTGGTGCAAGCAGTTTTATATCAAATAGTTTTTATTATTTTAATCATCTTACTTCTTTGGTGCAAGCAGTTTTATATCAAATAGTTTTTATTATTTTCATCAACTTACTTCTAGTAAGGATAATGTTTCCTTGGGTAGTAGCGAACTATTGCCGCTGTTACGACGCTGCACCGTGTTGGAATACTAAAATCAATTATTGAAACATGCTATAAATAATATTGGATCAAAAAGTTAATTCTAAAACTTGAGCATTTTTTTAGGTCACTTTGTCTCCGACCAGTTTTTACAATAGAAAGTGCTGGCTCTTCCCCGTCATCCATCTGTCAGCGTTGGACATAGGCAAGTGGTGCAATACCAAGTGGTGTCGCCTGTATCTATCGATTTTCTGGGGCCAAAAAAAGCCCACCTGGTGGGAAGCCATGTCACACTGTATCGTGTGTTCCAGTTTCCATTAGAGAAAAGTTTTTCACGAATGGTTGTCAGTTTGTCAAGCGATTTGACCTGCTAAGAGATACCTGAGAAAAAAATTATGTGCATGCAGCACCGTACGCGTAAAATAAGTGATAGTTCCTTAGAAACAAGTAATGGACATTACAACCAAACCATACCCAGAATAAATATAAATAAATATAAATATTCATAGACATTTTTCACACAACGTCCTCTAGTCCCAAACTAAGCTTGACGCTTGTGCTATGAGTACCAGATTACGGATATAATACATATACTACTTTTTTTGTAAATACATACATATAATAGATAGAAAACACCCAGACGCAGTACAAATATCTGTGTTCATCACACAAATAATTGTCCTGAGTGGGAATCGAACCCACGACCTCGTGCACGGAAGTCGGTTACACTACCGACTACGCCATGAGGCCCGTCACAAAAAACACGCTTTAATAGCTTGTTGAACTAAAAAGTAGAACTTTTTTAAACTGTCCAAGTGTCTATAGGGCACGGTTCTTCTCTCAGAGTGAAAGGAATTCAGGCCATAGTCCACCACGCTGTCCCAGTGGTTTGGCAGACTTCATAAGTCTTTGAGAATATCTTTTGGGCATGCAGACTCATGATATTTTCTTTCACCGAGCAGTGGTAATTTGTAAACAAATAAACAAGTATTCTAGAAAAATCTCGAAAAGTTAAAGGTGTATGCCGTGATCTTGGATTGGGGATCGAATTCAATACTAATGTCATTGCAGCCCTTGATTTTACCACAAGGCTATCACTACTGTTACTAAAAAGCAGAAAATAATATAATAAATAATAATTATTGTAAAAAAACGTAAAGAGGTTTTTACTAGAATATACCAAATACCCAGATACCAATATACTAAAATACTAAATACCCAGAGCCTGAAGTATAAATCCACACGCGTTACACTATTCTATCCCTTCTATACCTTTTTTCCTTATCATATCTTTATTCTCTCTCATGTAAAGAAATGTGCCTAAATGTAACATGCCCTTGAAATTTCAGCCTATAAAGTTAAACTTCTATATTAAGAACACTCACATCACTCGGATAAGCCGCCCCGTGGTCGATAGGTACGGTATTGGGCAGATTCAACACGCTGCTATTCTGACGCTTGGACTGACTTAAATGTCTATTATACCTGAACTGCTTTTCATGTATACTAAAGACATCCTGCAAATGTAACACTTAATGTATCATTAACATTTTTAACTTAAGTAATAGTGGCTTGTTGAAAACTATAAAAAGGAGGAAACTAGAATTTTTCGGCGCGCTTAGTAAGTTGCCGATATTGTTGCAAAATCTCAGAAAAAAGTAAGGCCGTGTTTTGAAGATTTAAAAGATTAGAAAGGCCTTTGCTACCGAGAGCTCAAGAACGCGGCTAAGAACTGAGAAAATTTTCCTAATTTTTTCAATGATATTCAAAGTGATGTACGTACTTCACGTGGGTCCACTTGCGGGAACGTGTTAGTAGTAGTATCCTTACCACTAGTGGTTGCGCTTACATCCTTAGACGGTAATTGCAGTACGCTGCTGCCCCAATGGTGTAGATAGCGGCTGCGGTCGTCCTAATCCGAAATTTATAAGTATGTTAAAATTACCTACTTATAAATATACAAAGAAGAAATATATAATATTTTGCGTTCAAATGGTTTAAATGGACAAAATTATGGCATTAATGGGACAATACTATCTGCTTACTTCCTTAGTAATCCCACCTACGACACTCACAGGCAAAGTATGCTATATTAATGAGCAAAATTGATCTTAGTTGCAAGAACAGACTAAGACCTTGCTAGCACTTACATGACCAAGACCTAGACCGCACGAGCGAGAGTAATACGGTTATCTCTTTAACATTCACTTTCTGCAATTTATCTTTGTGGCTTGTCTTTGAAGAAACATCAACCTCACTTTGAGTGATATCATCTGCTGCCATAAATTGAGTCATGACATGTGAGTCTGTCATTAATGTATAAATATGATGGCTGGAAATGACGTAGTCTTATATAGTCCGCGTATTAACGAACTAAGAATGCGTAGTATCTCATTCTCGCTTCCGCACTGTAAACTGTGACTAAGGAAGTCAAAATAAGCAGACAGTAATATGCAGAGAAAAGAAAATTAAACGTATTTTAACATTTTATGGTAATTTTTCTAGCTAATATAATTCTTAAGGTATCGTGCCCAAGAAGCCTTATCAATGTTTAAGTTAAAAGGAAAAAAAATACCTTTGATATGGCTCTGTTAATAGTCGGCATATCCTTGGCATCAGCTCTTAGCATGCACCATAAGTCTAGCACACCCATTTCATCGCCTGCGTCCAAGGAGTCAGCAGCGTTATGGTTCACGCTTCGAGCGTATAACATCTGCGGTCCTGCCACCTTGAGAAAAAGTATAAAATGTATTGGTATTTTTCATTGGCTTAAGCCCAGACTATAATCGCGAATCATTACTTTAAAAAATATCATGACGATAGCTATATCGAGTAGTTTTAAAGGTGTGCAAACCTTATCCCGAAGAAACCTTTAGTTCACAAGTTCACAGTGATCAATTTTCTCTGAATTTCCCCTGTCGAACTGTGATTTTCAGATCTTACTTATCATCACTATATCATCTCCCTAGCGGGGTAGGCAGAGAGAACAGAGTGCCAAAAGGCTATATTCTTGCGTATATCTCTTGCTTCCTCAACATTCATAATTCCCTTCATACACGCTCGCCGGTTTCAAAGACTTCTGACTCCACCTTCCTTCAATAAATGACCGATTTGGTCTAGGTAGGCTAGTCTCGGTCTTCTGTACATACATCCTTCCACTTTTGCATTGTATTTCTTCTTAACCAATCGCTCGTCCAGCATTCTTGCCACATATCCAAACCATTAGAGCATCCCCTTTGGCATCTTTACACCAATTCTCTCTTTCAGACCTACTCCCTCTCTTACGTCGTGATTATAAACGTGATCAGTCAACCTATCCATCCATCCATCTATCAGCCTTTCATCGTCCACTGCTGGACATAGGCCTCTCCAAAATGGGGGTTTTACCATAATCGCCACGCTTGGCAGGTGGGTTGACGATCGCAGTGGATGTTATTAGTACACAGGGGAACGCTGCTGCCCGGTCCCCCGGTTATCCCTTAGTCGGCTTTTACGACTCCCATAGGAAGAGACAGGGTGAAGCTATTCTTGGTGCCAGCCCTACACAGCTTTAAGTCAAGCTAACTCCACAGATTTTCTGCTGAGATCACATTTCGACCGCATTGATTTTATTCTCGTACCCCTTTCTGCATACCCAAATCTCGCTTCCATAAAAAGTAGAAGGTAGCTTATGTTCTTTTCTGGGCTCATGATTATACATATGCAAAATTTCGTGAACGTTTTAACAAGCAAAATAAATAAATAAATACACTTTCGAATTTATAATGTTAGTACGGATAAAAATAATAACTGCTTACCAAAGCAAGCGACATATCGGCTCTTATGTTGGTGTGAAGTAACGCATCACGGAGAGGTAACGTGCAGCGCGCATAAGGTTGCTCTTGTTTATCCAATTCACAGATCATGATCGGCATTTCCTCCTTCACGTAAAGCTTTTATTAGTTAATAGCTAAATATTTCAAATGTTGTGAACCTGCATCCCATCCAACCCGGGGAAATGCTCTGGAGCGCAAAGCTATCGCAGTCGCCCAACAGTTACTCCAAATCTAATCCTACTCGCAGTAAAGCTATCTTGCTCTCTTTTTTCATTTTCACAAATAATTTGTTCTAGTGGCTGAGCATGTCAAGTGCTAATTACAGATCAAGACATATCAAATGTTAAAAATTAAGAAACAGTTTTAGTTGGGATTTGTTAAGTGATTTATGGGTAGCAAAAAAACTAAAGCATGGTCTGTTCCAGATGAGATCGTCTGCGCCTAATATCTGAAGGAGCAGTGAAGCTGCCAGCATAGATCAAAAATAAATAGCTATAACGGTTAAGGAAAATCAAATGCGTGTAATAAGCCAGCCGTGTGGGGCCGGCTTTAGAATTGTCTCACCCTTCTCTACCCACGGGAGTCGTAAGAGCCGACTGAGGGAATACATGGGGAATGGGCAGCAGCACTCCCTCGAGTATAAACAACATCCACTGCGATCGCCAACCCGCCTGCCAAGCGTGGCGATTACGGCACTATCCCCCATAATGAGCACGCAACAAAAATGGGACTGATGATCTGGTCAAAGCCGCGGGGGGCATTAGATGCGGTCGGCGCAGGACCGCTCGTAGTGGTGTTCTCTTGGGGAGGCCTATGTCCAGCAGTGGACGTTTAAAGGCTGATGGTTGATTGTTGGTTGGTAATAAGCTACTTGATATACACCATTTATTTAAATTTTATTCATCTCGAAGGTGCACATCCATGCACCTTTTATATCGTCTGCTAGAGATGGTCCTCTCCAAAAGAGCGCCACAAATGGTCCCACGCAGTCTGTATTCAACCTCTCGCTACGGCATTACTTTTCGCATAACGTTATTTCACGTAAGTCAAATGCATTCGCCTACTCTCCATATTATTGATACTAAGATTTCGCTATAATTTGGCCACAGCAATCTTATTTTTTTTTTATCTTATAACCAGGGTACTGGTTAGTTGGTTCTCTCCAGCTACAATGGCATTCCTTGGACATCGCAACATGCGTCCACTGGTGTTTATTAACTTCTGGTGGACCATATGTTGTAGCCACCCTAATGGTATAAAAAACTTACGAGTGATGTACACATTACATTGGCTATTTGTAGGTCACTCAACAACCACAGCTATCTTAAAATTCTTGACAGAACTGAATATGGTATCGAATTAACAAGACACACACTCACATGTTTCATATAGTTTAGGAAATCTTCCGTCAGTAATATTTCGTATTCTGTGGAGAAGTCGAAAAGAACTACTCTTCCAGCACGCATACGGGTCATAGATACATTCTGATCATAAAACTTCCATGTAATAATCAGGGATTTACCGCGAGAGTTGAGCACCGCCTAAATGATTGAAAAAGCAATCTTACTTTAAAGTTTCTCTACTACTGGTTAATCTAGTAACCTCTAAAATATGAATACGCGCGAATCTGATAAAATGGTAACTGATAGTAAATTCATAATGCTAAGCGTATCGTCCCAGCGGTGCAAAAACTAATCTGAAAATTTCCAACCTTGCGCTCATGAGAGAATTTTTGTGTGTAAACGGCTATTCGGCAACTTTAACTGAACAAGTTTGATGTTAAATTTGAAACATGAATGACTAGAGACACCAATGTAATACCATTACGGCTGTTTCTTATACTATTTTTTGTTTCTGTTAGTCACCTTATATGATTAAGGACGGGTAAAATTTGCTAGAAAAATTAATCGGTGACTATTTCTAATAATTAAATACAAAGTGAAAAATGTCAAATCGGAAATAACTGTCACGAGCAGGATTTGAACCTGTATCTCCTGGATACCGTCCAGATATTAAGTTTATCTGGTCGGTATAATGTATGAAAATACTTCCGACAGATGGCGCAGGCGTCACCCAAAGACGTTAAGTATGAATGTGGTATCGAAATTAACAGTCAGGAGCAATTGTCACGATGGCTGAATTGGCAAAGCATCTGGACGGTATCCAGGAGATGCAGGTTGAAATCCTGCTCGTGACTGTTATTTTCGATTTAAAATTTTTCACTTTGTGTTTAATGTATAGTGCTAAGCATGTCAAATGCTAAAAATATCTAAATATTTATAGGGCTTGCGTCATTATTAGGTAAAAATGTTAATTGTAAAATTAAGTTTATCTGGTCGGTATAATGTATGAAAATACTTCCGACAGATGGCGCAGGCGTCACCCAAAGACGTTAAGTATGAATGTGGTATCGAAATTAGCAGTCAGGATCAATTGTCACGATGGCTGAATTGGCAAAGCATCTGGACGGTATCCAGGAGATGCAGGTTCAAATCCTGCTCATTACTGTTATTTTCGATTTCACATTTTTCACTAAGTATGTGTTTAATGTATAGTGCTAAGCATGTCAAATGCTAAAAATCCATATAAAAATATCTAAATATTTCTAATAAGTTATTAACGCAAGAACAAGAAACTCCAACAAAAACTCATTTGATACAAAACGAATATTAAAACCAAAACAAGACATAATTGAATATGAAACTAACCTCATCCGAAAGAACAGCCGTCCCAATGTGTAAGGTGAACACACATCTGGGTGCGTGCGTATCACCTATGGAGTGTGTGGCCACACCTCGTTTGAGTGCATGTGTCTGCCGAGCCTTATCCCATTCGCCTAATATTTCACTTACTTGACATTCTAGATCATTCTGTATCAATAACATAATAATATATAATCGGATGGTTAGATATATTTTTTTTATTGCTACAGCCAAAACACACTGACGTGCTTCATGACCGGTCGCACAGGAGACGGTGGCACCGACCCGTTCAGGGCCGATAGCAAGTGAGTACTCTCAGCCACCCAGGTACCCAGCCTTACCACCAGTAATGGGTGATAATTGCTTACTTCCCTTAGTCGCCTTATACTCGTACGACACTCGCGGAAAAGGATGGGTGGTGACACTTGTATTCTTAATCCGTCACCACACGGCTATTTACAGTGAGCCTTCATTATTTCGTAGGCGATAGGCAGACAGAGACGGACTATATATATACTCACACCTGTATCCCAGAGGGGATGGAAGAGATAACGGATTGGCTTTATTATATCATTAAATGTCATCATGGAAATGAGACGTGACGGGTGGCGAACCTCGTCACCGCCATTCTGATTATTGTTTCTAAAAATCTTCATTGTGTTTCCACGGGATGATTTCATAGAAGAAATTCTAATAATTATTTATTCACTACTGCGGATACAAGTCATTGTAGCCTTATTATCAAAAGATTGCATTTTATACTATATAAGATTACAACGTCATTAAGTCGGGCTTCATTATTTGCTTAGAGACAAGAAATAATAGAGCAAATTCATAAATTAATAAAAAACTTGGATAAACGCTTAACTAAATATTAAAAAGCGTATTTTCCTTTGGACTTACATTAATTAAATCCAAAAATGTTTTTGAATGACATTGTTCTTTTGTGTACTTGAGTAATTATTTCATCAAGGAAAAAAATAATATGTGTGTAATGAATAATAATAAAAACAAAACCTCTGGTGGTGTGTGATTATTTAATAGCAGTTGCTTGCAACGACCTAGCTCCTCAGCAATCGTCTGCAACTTTTCGTGCATCTTGTTCATTGGAATTGCTTCGAGAGACCTTTTACTAAAATTTATAAGTGACCGTTTTAGAATTTAAACTTAAGTAACTGTATCTTATTTTTAAATTACTGGTAAGAGTAAGTGGATAACTGCAAACAAACAAATAGAATATATCAAATATCCACGCAGACGAAGACACTGGCTGAAGCTAGCATATTTATATTTCAAAATTTTAATACTTTTGGTCAGCTATAATATTCTAGATATTTGAAGTGTGAATCATTAGATACGTAGACATTTTTCAGTTACCTGTGATCGTTTATTAGTTTATCATTATCTGGCTCGTTTATCGCTGAAACCAAATATTAGATTTTTACAAATAATTTTGTATAACACTTAAACAATTTTTAGTTAGGGTGCTAGTACCAGCAGAATTTAATAATAATTCTCCTTCCATGGGTGTATAGTGACGCGTTCTGCCAAAATCAGCTGAGTATGGTGAATGAGTTATACTTATATGTTTAGATTCACCAGAAGATCGTACAGGCTTACTCAAATTATCTGGAATAAAAAAACAAATTTTAATGACATTACCAAATCATAAAATAACATAATATAAACATACAAAAATAAATATAAAACTATTCGAAAAACTTAATATAATTAATATGAAATATAAAGCCTTCTAGCTAATTTGGTTTTGGTCAGTTTCCATAATTATAATTGTGGAAGAGGAGGAAAGGTGCTACAAAAATCAGAAAAAATAAAATCTATATAATTAAACTCATCCTTAGCGTATTAAAACTGTTAAAACTATTCGTAATCTTTGACTGCCTCTAACAACAATAACAGGATGATAAATCGCTAGAAGTAGGTAGGTAAGCTTGGGGAGGTCGAAACACGACCTCCAACTATTTGTAATGTAGACTAGATTTGAACCAAGATAGTTTTGGTATTTCTGCTAAATTAATTACTTAGATACTTACCGTTTTTGTCAGTTGGATATACCATAAAAGCTTTTTGTAACTCTGTGCTGCCGAAAGAATTTAACGGCGAGCATAGACTGCAACCGGTCGTACATATCCCTTGCTCCTGTATTTCCTTCTTGTGTATTTGTTCTTCAGATTGCGTGCCTGTCACATTGTTCAATCAAATAGATATATATATAAAATACTAATCATCCATCCATCCATCAGCCTTTCAACGTCCACTGCTGGACGTGGGCCTCCCCAAGAGAACGCCACAACGAGCGGTCCCGTCATGGGGGATAATGCCGTAATCGCCACGCTTGGCGGGCGGGTTGGCGATCGCAGTGGATGTTGTTTAAATACTAATACTAAATCCTTAATAATTACGCCATTTGATTCTTACTAATTCATAATTAACTGAAAAAGTTTGTAACTTTGTTTATTGCCTCTTCTAACGGCATTACTTACTTACCCAATCATTACAAAATTTAGCATATACTCGTCGTATATTATAATAGTCCGAAAGACAGAGAAGGACGTATCTATGCTACTGTTTATTGCGAGAATAATCTGTGATAATAATAATGATCTCCCCATGCTGTGATAATAATAATGACACCAACAGGATAACAAAGAATAATTAAACAAACCTTTATTTATTAAACCTCCACAAGGCGTTAGGTTGCTACATTGACAATTATGAGTGTGCTCCGAAACAGGTATGGTCTTGAAACATAAAGTGCCACTTTTTCTTCTATACGTAGCAATTGTACGTGGTACCTGAGGGGGAGCACGAACTAAATCCTTTTGTGTAGCTACTGAAAAAATGATATATATCGGAGCAAATACAACAATTCATCTGCTTATTATAAAAATGAGAATAATTACTTTTAATAATCTGATTATTCTAAAAGTAATTCATAAGCTATTGATTACTTTGCGTTTATTATGATGTTAAATTAACGTTAAACATTATGTCATTATTTCTCTTATAGTAATTTCAATACTTTAAAATATGAACTCGTGCACGTGCGGCGGGTCTTATAAATACGGCCACACTATCGGCACTTGATCATTCTTGCACTAGCCGTCGAACAGTACGGATCTCTAGCGGTCGTCGTTACGTTGCTCATGGAATATACGAAGCTCGCTAAATATCTGTGAAGTTTTATTTTGAAAACCGAAACATGAGTCATCATCAAGTAGTGAACGATTTCGAATTCAGCAATACTGATGTCACACCTTTTAGAAACACCATGGAGATACCTCCTCCGACATCAGAAGTGGGATCAAACTCAAACGGCCCATGTGGATGCACAATTCTAGTAAGTCTGCTGGAGCTCCTTATCGGTAAGGTTGCAAAGTATTGAATCTGAGATCGATATCGAGCAAGCCAGGTGAGAAACCATGGATAACATGGAGACGAGTTTTGCGTACGATAAGATTAACATACGAGGACGTGTGTCTGCGCAGGATGGACGTGTTGGAGAACGTCATCAGGTGCGTCGAGACAAACAAGTTCACGTGCGCGCAGCTGCAAGTACACGTGCGCGCAGGTGCAAATACACGTGCAAGCCATCTGACCGCCCCACCACTAGACTCATTTTGTTATCGCTTGTCGTGAAGATATAAAAGCGGATGGTCTGTATGGCGGGGAGGGCATTCATTCGTAAGACACATGAGCGAACGGTAGTCGCAGCGTTCCGCTTCATAATACATCTTGATCTTTTGAATCCTTTGCAATTTTTGTAAATTGTTTACGTGAGCTAGTAAATTCACAGTAATTCTGCTTAGTCAGAGTGTTATTTGTTAACCATGTATGACCATCCTGATGGTGACGCACATCCCGTTTAAACTGTGACTGCGACATCAAAAGAACCTCCGAGTGGTAAGCAACTCAATTCAATCATTCCAAATAACCCGTCGAGAATGTTTAATAAATCTACGAGAGCCTACGAGAACTCTTCGAGAACCACCGAGAATAGATGGTAAGCAACTCAATTCAATAATTACAAATAACCCGTCTAGAAATTTTAATAAATCTACGAGAACCTCCGAGAACTCTACGAGAACCTCCGAGAACTCTACGAGAACCTCTGAGAACTCTACGAGAACCTCCGAGTACTCTACGAGAACCTCCGAGAACCCTCCGAGTAACCTCCGAGAACTCTACGAGAACCTCCGAGAACTCTACGAGAACCCTCCGAGGACTTTCTAACCTCACTAACGTTGATATTCTCAAACTTGCATAGTATTTATCTTACAAACATAACGCAACGCAAGTTGCTTACAGATGCTCTACTCGGATCCAGATTCCTTATATTCTGTCAAGTCAAAGACTTCGTGCCTGTCACGGAGCAATGGTCCTGAATTCCCTACCTCAGGTTCCATCAAATCAAAGTCTTTGTGTCTATCACAGAGCGGTGTTCTTGATCCCATCCTTTGATCCTGTCAAGTCGAAAGACTTTTTGTCTATCACAGAGTAGTACCGTCACGAAAGAATGAACCAAACAACTAACAGCTGAACACAATAAAATTTAAGAAGGCAACACATCACACGTGTTCGTAATATTCATATTTATCATTCTTAATCTATCCTGAATAGATTAGTAACTAATTTGCTACTAATGCCAATAACCTTTTGGTAATTTAAACCATATCTAAGCCTGTCGTACGGCTTAATGAAACGAACAATCGTCTAGCACACATTATTAATTCGATTTCAGATATCAACTAATAACTTCAGCAGGCATGCATTACCGGCAGTTGCAGAGCACGCACCGCCGGTCAGAATGGCCGTATCGGCGCAAATACAACAATTCATCTGCTTATTATAAAAATGAGAATAATTACTTTTAATAATCTGATTATTCTAAAAGTAATTCATAAGCTATTGATTACTTTGCGTTTATTATGATGTTAAATTAACGTTAAACATTATGTCATTATTTCTCTTATAGTAATTTCAATACTTTAAAATATGAACTCGTGCACGTGCGGCGGGTCTTATAAATACGGCCACACTATCGGCACTTGATCATTCTTGCACTAGCCGTCGAACAGTACGGATCTCTAGCGGTCGTCGTTACGTTGCTCATGGAATATACGAAGCTCGCTAAATATCTGTGAAGTTTTATTTTGAAAACCGAAACATGAGTCATCATCAAGTAGTGAACGATTTCGAATTCAGCAATACTGATGTCACACCTTTTAGAAACACCATGGAGATACCTCCTCCGACATATAAAATGTAAAAAAATACAGGAAATTATATTTAATGATATATAAAAGTGGAATGAAATGTCAAACCTCAACGATCAAATAATATCAAAAACAAATAAAAAGCCATGCCAGAGTTGATTATTACTCTACGGCAATATCTGCTTGGACAAAAGCTAATCAATGTCAACAAAGTTATAACTTATTAGCCGACATTTCGTTTGATGAAATGTATTTTAGCATGAGATGAAAAATGGTTTAAAACGTGTAATTAACAACAATCTTTAGAACCCCGAGTACTGGAGCAAAACCGCCAGTTTAAGTAATATACGTAAATTGCACATCATTTTCTTCAACCGGTTTTCACATTGGCAAAAAGAAAATATTCACATTTAATATTGCTAGTGTGAAAAAAAATCCTGCAAATGTTGGTGCACTTGTTATTCTGGCTAATATAGTATATTTCTAAGAACGACTCACCTGATTTTCCATGTTTCAATTCTACCTGAGTCTCCTTTTCAACAGTGTATTTATCTATAGTTGAACTAGGGGCTGCCAAATCCTTTTTACTATTTTCCTCGCGCATATTTTCATACAAATTAGACATGGAATTAGTTTGTGATTCTTCTGTTTCTTTTACAGGTTCAGGTACTAAACTCGATGCATACTCAATATTATTTGGTTGCACAAGAGGATCTTGTTGGGCAAATTTTATATCTACTGAAATGCTTTTATCTAAATCACTCTTTTTTTGAGTTTTTGTTATGGAGTCTTTAAGTTCTTTAAATTTATTGATTTTGTTGTCTGAGTAATATGGAATTTCTCTTGATTTATGATCTTTGCTATTACGTCTTTTAAAATCTCGATCGAACGATCTACGTTTATATACATTCATTTTCTGAGTAACACCCACTGTAGAGTTCGAAACAGGTATGGGCCCGGGAATTTGTAAACTGTTATGATGATCGTTTTTCAAAGTTGGTGGCTTCATTCCGTATGTAGTTGTTTTAAAGCTATTATTAAAATCTTGCTCTTCACTTACATCACTACGCTTAGACCTACGATATTATATATTTTTAGAAAAAATGTGAGATATCATGAATGTAGTAATAGAATAACTAAAACCCTTTAGAGGGCAATTGTAGGGAGCGTATCTTAACATGTATTTCTGAAGTGATAATAAAATTGTTCTCCTTTAAAATAGCATATTATATAAAACATTCTAACTCGACATAGAAACTTTTGTAAGGTTAATTTCATTAAAATAGTACATGACAAGATAATGTATACTTACCATAAACTGACTGGTAGCGCGTTCTTTTTAGTGAAACTAACAGGTGGTAAGAGTTTTATAGAATTGTTAACAGACAAATTGTCCTCTGTCCCGTCTACAGGTAATATATCCCTCTCTGGTGGTTTAAGATCATTTTGGGAATCATTGGGATTTTCTTCAAATCTCAAATCTTTTGGTGTTTTATTTTCATTATTTTGTTGCTAAAAGAATGAAATTATGTCAATGTGCTGATTATAAAGTAAAAACAAGTCGTGTAAATAAACAGTTCAAGGATTTTAATGTAACATCTCAATCTAAGTAAAATCTAGAAAACCGAATGAAAACTCGAAATACTATTTTTATATAACAGAAAAAATTGTGTTCAACAGTATTTATCGTAGCAGTTAAAAGATACAAGTTTGTCTTGCGATTTGACAGTAGATAAGAGGCATTGTAAATAAGCATGGCTTAAGAAATTGTATTGCGCAAACTACTAATGATCAATTTATAGCAACTGAGAGCTATATTTTTATATTATCTATTAATCCAACCGAATTATAAATTGTACGTAACTATAATACGAAGTATAATAATTGAATATTACGAATACCAGCACTGCTTTAAAAGCGTTTAGTTGTTTTTCAAGCTCTGCTATTGTTTTCATTTGTTCATCATAATTACTTATTCTCTGAAATATTATAATAATATTTAAGTTTAAATTGAAAATTATAATGCTAATATACAATACAACTTAGGAAATTACCTATTCGATCGCTACATTATTAATGATTAAACGAACTTACCTGTATGTGAAGTTCTATCATAATTATACGAGGGCTTTGTCCGAAGAGATTAGCATGATTACATGTAGTACGCACTAGGTGTCGCCATCTGCACTGTATTTGAGTTTTTTTTTTTGCTGTACCTACCGTACCTTTCTTACTTTCATTTAGTTTAGAGCTATTAGGTACTCACAAAATATTTTATTGTTTATGTTGATATTTGAGTTAAAGTAATAATAGGTACTTACATTATGGACTTCTATCGATGCAACTATATTACGGGTTGGGTGGGATGCTAATGTCTTCGGACAAAGCCCTCGTATAATTATGATAGAACTTCACATACAGGTAAGTTCGTTTAATCATTAATTATACTTGTGCTTTGTCCTCGAGATTAGCATGATTACATGTAGATGTTGAGAGTGAAAATATCAACATTATGTATAAAAACTTCAAGGTTAAAATGAAGTACGAAGTCTTTTTGATTATTCAGTAAATTTTAATCAGTTATATCTGCATTAACAATCTATCGAATTAGCATTAGTAGTCAATTTAAATTACAAAGGTACAACATGTTTCTATTAATTGCTTAATTAGCCTATCGAGTCGCTCATAATACTCCTTGCTAAAGAATCAGCGTTAGAGACATTCTTATAAATAATTCTATTATAAAATTTACCGAATGTTACAGAACGCTCTAACCAGCTGTATTCCTAATAAGGTTCAAATTTACTCCTAGGCTATGAGCCTTAGAAGTGGCGACATGTCTGGTGCTATGAGCTGTAAATATTGATACGTCTATGCCGCAAGACTCCAGAGTAGCTTTCACCCATTTACTAATGTTTGGGAAGTAACTGGTTTATGTGGCTTTTTTATACTAATGAAAAGATAATCATTCGAACGTAATGTCTGAGTTATGTTTAAATAGCAGCGTAATGTGACAACAGGACATATTTCTGGGCATTCCAAAAAGAGGGGGAGAATTAGCAAGGGTTGCGAGCAACCAGGATGAGAAGTTTTTATTAATTCTGGTATCTTAATACGAATTTCGTGGGTAAAATATTCTATATTTTGAACCTTTATTTGCATTCTATGTGCAGTTGTTAGGGCAAGTAATGTAACTAATTTCTATGTAATTTGTTCTAAGTTTAAAGTTTCATTTGGAAACCAACTTACAAGGCTATTCAAAACAACATATGTATCCCAACTACTGTTGGTATTTAGGTAAAGGTGGACGTAACCTAAATACTTCCTTTAAAAAACGTTTTATACTTCCATTATTAGTTATTGATGAACCAAGTATAAGGAAAAGGGCTGATCTGCAGTTATTTAAAGTGCCATATTGTGCACCTGATTCATACAGTTGCGTTAAGAAAGTAATTACATTGTTAACGGAACTCTCATACAAATCAATATCATTAGAATTACAAAAAATAAACCATTTCTTGATACATGTATCGTATTGTTTTAAAGAATTATCGGAGAGTGATCCTAACATTATGGACATAGAGTTTATTGGAACACCTCTTCTTATGAATGATGTCCTGATAATATGCCGGCAACCAGGGTAATCTTCTTGTGGATGTCTCGATTGCTGGAATGGGAAATAATGAGTGTATCACATGGTTTAAAAATCAACGGCTTACTTACAAGTAAACCTTTAAATAGAGGGTACCATGGTTGTGTGGGTCAAAAGGCGGCTACCACAATTCCTTTAGTGTTGTCGTTTATCACTTTCCTTAGTGTTTTTAATATAATAGCAAAAGGTGGAAAACTATAAAAGAAGAAATTTGACCATGATATGGTAAAGGCATCTATTTTGTAAGCGTCCGGATCTCTGTGCCAGGAAACGTATTTTGGACATTTCTTATTAATTCGACTGACAAACAAGTTAATTTCAGGAGTGCCAAAGTACTGTATAATTTTAGCAAAAGCAAAATCAGCTAGCTCCCATTCAATGTCTGGGTGCACACGTCTAGACTCTGCATCGGCGACTACATTCTCGACCGAGCTAATATACGAAGCAAAGACAGTCAGGTTACGTTTCTCACACCACTGTCACAGATCTCTTGTAATTTGTGTGAGATGAGGAAACTGTACACCACCCATTCGGTTGATGTACGAAACAGCTGTCATCTATAAGTACGTAGAAGTATTTGGCAGTTGTTATATGCCTTCGCATAAACCTTTCCGAAAAAGGCCGCTAATATTTCCAAATAATTTATGTGACGAGAGCATTCCAATACCGTCCACTTGCCACTTGCGCGTTCCTTACCACACGCGGCACCCTATCCCGTTGTTGAGGCATCACTTTATATTTCTAAGTTAAATTCACCTTGTTTAACTTCGTTTGTGGAATGTAGAATTGCATGGGAGCACCATTCTAGGTCTGGTATCAGAGATGGGGACAAAATCATGCGCTTATTGTAATTATCGTCATCTTTAAGATTTAGATATTTGCAACGCTCCAGTTGTTTCGTATAAAGCCAACCGTACTTGACAGCTGGGCAGGCGGAAGTAAGTAATCCTAGAGCGAAGTCTCTAATTTTACACTCACTTACATTAATAAATTTTCTGATTTCACCTTTAATTTTTTTAACTTTTTCGTTAGGTAAGCTAACGTTTAACTTATCAGAATTTATGACATAGCCTAGATATTTACATTTTGTGTTAGGAATTAATACACTTTTGTCTGTATTAATAATGAAATCCAAGGCCTTTAAAAGACTAGTGGAGATGAGACATATTTTTAAGGCACATTTCTAGGCTACCTCCCAACAACAAGCTATCGTCTAGATGAACTGTAGATAAATGACCACATGATCTCAGTAAACTAAACACAGGTTTCATAAGTTTTGTGAAAACAAAGGGAGCAGTATTGAGTCCGAAAGGCATTACATTAAATTCGTATAGTTTGTTATCGAATTCGAAACGAAGGTATTTTTTAAAATCATCATGGACGCGTATCAAAAAATATGCGTCTTTTAAATCAACTGTACTCATAAAGCACCCTTTGGAGACAAGACTTAAGGCTGTCCATAAGTCTTCAAGTTTAAAATGCGCAGTATCAATAAATTTATTAAGCGCTTTTAAATTTAGAATAAACCTAAATTTCCCGTTAGCCTTTGGTACTAAGAAAATTGGCGATATAAATTGACCAGCGCAAGGTAAACATGCATTAAAGGCTCCAATAGATAGCAACTCATAGATGGAATGTTGGTATAGGCTTTTTTCCGGTGAGGAAAGCATTTTTGTAGTGGGTGTTAAAGACTGCACTACTGGTCGAGAGAAAGGTATTTGGTAACCTTTTATCCACGATAGTATCGTGGGGTCACTAGTTATGAGTGACCACTGGTTAAGAAACGACGATAATCTACCTGCATACTTTACCGAGTTTAGCGTCGGTTGAAGCTGTTGTTCTGTGTCGGTCTCGATGATATTTTTGAGAAGCTCGCGTGGCGACCGACTCCTGTGAGAGTTCTGTGTGACAGGCTCTCTGTTCCTGTTCGTCCCCTTCGGCCTGTGAGTAGGGGCAGGAGCACGCCAGTTTAAATTTTTGGTGGAGGGTTTATTCTTAGAGATTGCTGGTTTTTTAACAGGGATGGGCCTTATATCCGCTCCAGACT
Source organism: Leucoma salicis (assembly GCA_948253155.1). Taxonomy (NCBI): domain Eukaryota; kingdom Metazoa; phylum Arthropoda; class Insecta; order Lepidoptera; family Erebidae; genus Leucoma; species Leucoma salicis. The sequence continues at coordinate 29,415,903 of OX411804.1, read as the reverse complement.
TGGATATAGCCTTTGCGGTTCTTATAGTTTCAGACAACCCTTCTCCAAATAGAAATTTGTTGATATAGGTAGCTTGTAAACGATCTTTTATATCCTTTCTGAGAGTGTGTAACACAAAAACCCTTTGAATGGAAGAGTCTGTAGCTTGGTTGTCACATATTAATTTGACAGCATCCCATAACAACTGTATAACTACTGTATTCTTGGGTTCGGACGTCATAAGTAAACTTAAGGCCTCTGCTAAACACGAAGTAGCCGATGCACGTTGTCTTTGCCTTGTTTCAATACCTTTGTCCCGTTTTTTAACTGCATCAGGGACTGCATGCACACAAAATTGTGTTTAATGTAAGTATAGTATTGAGCATGTCAAATGCTAAAAATATATATAAAAATATCTAAATATTTATAGGGTTTGCGTCATTATTAGGTAAAAATCTTAATTGTAAAATTAAGTTTACCTGGTCGGTATAATGCATGAAAATACTTCCGACAGATGGCGCAGGCGTCACCCAAAGACGTTAAGTATGAATGTGTTATCGAAATTAGCAGTCAGGAGCAATTGTCACGATGGCTAAATTGGCAAAGCATCTGGCCGGTATCCAGGAGATGTAGGTTCAAATCCTGCTCGTGACTGTTATTTACGATTTCACATTTTTCACTTTGTGTTTAATGAATTACGATCTCTTCGTTGTGCGCGCAGCATTTTTTCCAATTTTTTAACTTTGTTAGCAATATATTGATATCCGGCAGGTTGCTTTCGTTTGCCCATTTTCTAAATAAATATATATTTTTTGAAAAAGGAGGAATATCTACTTTTATTTGCGTGGCACAACGGTATGTGCGGAGTGGCGAAGCACTGAACGTGTAATGAAAGTAAGACAGGTAGGTACAGCAAAAAAAAAAAAACTCAAATACAGTGCAGATGGCGAAATCTAGTGTGTACTACTACATGTAATCATGCTAATCTCAAGTACAAAGCACGAGTATAATTTATACACTAAGATTATCAAATGTGGCTATCAGTCATAAGTTAGATTATATTTTATTAAAAATGGTCGAAACTAGTCTCCCTACGATGGGGAATCGTAGTATAAGAGAGTTTAGCATAGTATATCGCACCTTTAGAATTATAGGGACCTAATACGAAATTTTAGGATTTTGACATTAAATCATAAAAGGACCTAAAACGACTGTCTTCATCGACTCGTAATCAAAGAGAGACCAAAAACAGCTTCGAAAGGGCCAAACTTATACTTCGGTCGCTTTCACTCTACCACCACGTCTCTTTAGTTCAAGAGAGGCACAAACATTAATCTGCCGTTTGTATCATGACTAGATTGTAATGTTTTCATTATTGTAGCGACTTGAACCGTATTAGGCCAGTACGAGACTGAACATTAAGATATGTCGATGTTACTATTTTTAATAAAGTAAAGACTTGTTTCGTGATTGGGTCTATCTCATACTAAACTTGCTATAGGCAGCTGTGACTTATTTATCATTAAGACACTCTTTGACTGAAAATATGTTTCAATTAGAGACACAATTATTAATAGGCTTATGTCATTCCGAAATAATATTTTTTTATAGAAACTTATTAATGATTGCGCCCATTTTATAATAAATACGATTCTATTTGCACTGACTTTTTTAGGTATGAGTCTGTCTAAACTTTTAATTGACTTGTTAAATAGGTCATTGTTACACTGAATACTTGTATTATTATGTTTAAGTTGTTAACCAATTCAATAAAACTTACATAAAAGTACAAACTTTCTTCTTCTCTAATGAAATAAATTTCTCGCAGAATACACTATAAAAAGAAAACAAATACTCAGCTTATCATAATCCATCAATAATATAAAACTCTTCTGATACATCCATTCCATAATGATCAAAGAATTTCCTCCGTGCACCAACATTCATGCCAATGAGGGGTATATAGGATTTATCGATTTTTTTTTTAGGTTTACCTATATAACTATGTAAAGAAAATGATTACTTCATTAAGTAGTATTTGGTTTTATAACTTATTTAAAATTAACTATTACTTACTTATCATCATGCCATCTTCATTGCAGGGTAGGCAGAGAGAACAAAGTGACAAAAGGTTCAATTCTTGCATACATCGCTCGCTCCCTCAACATTCATAATTCTCTTCATACACGCTCGCCGGTTTCGGAAACTCCTGAGTGCACCTTTCTTCAATACATGACCGATTTGGTCTAGGTTGGTGTCTCGGTCTCCCCCTGTATCTACATGTCCTACATCCTTCCACTTTCGCATTGTATATCTTCTCAATCAGTCGCTCGTCCGGCATTCTTTCCTATATGACCGAACCATCGAAGCATTCATTTTCGCTTCTTTACACCATACTCTCTTTTATACCTACTCGCTCTCTTACATCGTCGTCACAAATGCGGTCAGTCAGCTTCACTCCACAGATTCTCCGCAGAGATCGCATTTCGATCGCAATGATTTTATTCTCATGCTCCTTTTCACATCGCTTCCATACACGTAACGTACCGTACGTAACGTAGGGACAAGCACTGCGTTGTGTATTGCGACACGTGCTTTCTGGCTGAGGTGATGACTGCCGAGAAGTTGCCCCAATGCTCCTTTTACTCGTTCGTTTTACATTAAACTAGGGCGACATTCCATCTTCCAGTCGCACGCAAGCTCTGCAGTCCATGTAGTTGGAATGCATAGCTTGCAACAGTCTACCGTTAATACCATACTCCGGCAAAATGTCCCAAAGTTCCTTTCATGCAACCGTGTCAAATGCTTTCTCCAAATCCCCAAAACTGCAGAAAGCCCTCTGGCCTATAGCCAGATGCTTCGTCATAATGTTGAAGAGTTATCTTATATCAACCCTAGCTCACTAACCTTAATTTCGAGTAACGTTATCACTAACCATTCGTAAATTTTACGACGGATTAAAACATCAATATTTATTTAATCAACTTTATTTATGACAAAAAACGTTACAATATTAGCAGTCTTAGTTTTCTATTAATCAAATAACATCATTTGTTTTGGAAATAAGCTAGACTGAACAATGATTGCACATAGACACAATATGCTCCCTGCAAATCGCTTTTTTGCAGCCCTTGCAGAAGTTAGTGGTCATACGACGTTTTTTTGCAGGACAGTAGCTACAAGTTTTGCGGGTTTTGGGAACGTCTTGACTAGAACCTTCCTGAGGGGCATCAATTTTCAAGATCTCCGCGATGATCTGCTTCAAATTTCGTTGCAAAGTTACAGTCTGATATCTCTCTTGCAGCCAAGGCTTCATCAGTTCGTCTGCCATTTCTAATGCAAAAGGCCTTCTTTTCACAGGTTTTTTTCCATTTCTGATCGCATTAGAGACGTGAATGACATATGCATTCACTATAGACAGATTTAGGATGTCGTAGAACAAGCACAGCGGCCATCGATTGGTCTTACGGCTGGTACTCATGATCGAGCACATCTGGTCTACAGTATCAACCGCACCCTTCGTGGAATTGTAGAATTCAATAATTTCGGGCTTTTTTGAATCAACATTGATGGCAGGTTGATCATGTATGGTAGAAAGAAGGTAAACAACCTTATTTGACTTCGGTTTATAAGACACCAAAGTCATTTCTTTATCGAAACCGAACATCGAAGTACCTACTCGTCTATTTCTAGAATTCGTCATTTCTTTGGGGATCTCTCGCTTATTGCTTCGTAGAGTACCTACCACTGTGAGCTTATATGGCGGTTTCAACAGTTCAGCGGCCAGAGGAACCGATGTAAACCAATTATCCATGGTTATATTCCGGTTCGACCCATGGTACGGTTTAGATAGCTCCTTCACAAAGTAATTTGCTAATGGCTCGTTACCTGTGTTCGTGTTTTTTCCCATATAAGGCATAGCATTGCACATGTACTTTGTACTAGAATCAGCCATCATCACAAGCTTCAACCCATATTTGTTGGGCTTATTAGGGATGTACATGCGAAAGGGACAGCGTCCTCTAAATCCGACCAGTTGTTCGTCCACGGTTATGTAAGAACCTGGCTTATACCATTTTCTACAATTTTCTATAAATTGTTCCCAGAAATTTCTAATTGGCGCCAGTCTATCAGATTCCCTTCTCTCTTGTATTGTATTTCTGTCATCAAATCTCATACATCTCAGTAAAAAGTCGAACCTTTCAGCACTCATGCAGGCTTTGTAAGTTTTTGCACTTCTCAAGGTATCAAACAAAGTCCGTGTTGGCAAATGGTTACTCTTAAGACCAGCAGATTGAATAAGTAGACCCAGCAATGCCTTGATTTCATTGGCCGACGTTTGTGTAGTAGTATACTTGGATGTTTTATACTTATTGTTTTTTATGTCAATCTCGACGTTCGTATATTGTACAATAACGTCGATCATTTCCTCCTCTACAAAAAGATGAAATAGATCTTTTGGCTGTGAGAGTTCTTTAGCCATGCCTGAGGGACCAGGTACAATATGCAGCACATTACGAGCAGCCGTGCGAGTACGTGGGTCTCGGGGTTTTGTAGACCATCTGTGTTGATTCTTACCATACAGGATATTCTGTCTTGGTTGAATGATTGATTGCTGCTGTGGTGGTTCCTCATGTTCGGAATCCATCTGGTCCATGCATGATGTCAGTGAAGTATCATCATCGGAATCTATGACTAACCTTCGACTATGACTGCGACGTGGAACGAAGAACTCACCGTCCGATAAATCTGCAGCATCCTCGTCGCTTCCATCAGTTTCGGTATGAATTATCGCCTCTAAATGATCACTTTCCTCGGATGCCGAAGACTGTAGTTGATTATCGGGGATTGACTCCGTTTCTGAATCAATTAACCATTGTAGAATTTTTTCATTTTGACTCCTCAAATCCATCTGAAAGTATAAAATACAAAAACTAAATACATTTCAAATCTAAAAAAATGACCAAAATATCAAAAAGTTGCAATAACATTGAAATCTATTAGTGATTTAGAAAATAGAGTAATTATTACGTCTTATTATAACATAAAATAATATGTTCTAATAGTAATTATTAAAAATAATTATCAAAAAATAAATGCACAACGATAATTATCAAAAAAAGTTACATAGATACTAACCTTTCGTAAATTTTACGACGATCACACGATATATCCCAATCTAATGAGCGTGCGTCCGCAATGAGTAATTGCGGGTCACTAGCGATGCGAATTAGGAAGGTATTAGAAACGGGCGGGGTGGCGGGGGTCGGGATCTTACCGAAACACTAAATGCGCAAGGTACGCGTCGTCATTTTGACGAATGGTTAGTGACACAGGGTTAACTCCAAATTAACTATACCATTCTATTTAGATAAAAACGATATACCAAAACTTAGTATTTACTGAAGAGTCATTCTACTACTACTATTACTGAATTTCATTGCAAGATATAAAAAGAACTTCTTGTTTACTTAAAATTACACATTTTTATATTTAGAATGTGACGACTTGTTATAAACATATAAAATACGTTTGAAATATTAAAAGAAATTGATAAATTCAATAAAAAAAAAACATAATTATTTGTTGAAAAATAATACAAATTAATACAGCGTATTTCTTCCTCGTGCTAGAGCATGAGGAGGAAGCACGCTGTATTACAAACTTTAGTTATTTAATTATTATATTACCGATTGCAAACTTTAGTTATCATTAAAGTTTTTAATCGCCTAGGCATGGTGATAATAATGTTGTTGAGCTTCTCTTGAGGTAAACTTTGCCATTCTTCAACACGGCGATACTCAGTTCACACTCATTGACTGGAGCTGGGATTCTTGAACAAAAATCCCAGATATGCTCTATAGGGTTCATATCCGGGCATCTCGCTGGCCACTCCATCACTGTGATGTTCACTTCATTAAGGTACGCTTGAGTTGAGAGAGCGGTACGTGGCATATGGCCAAGCATTATCTTGCATCAATATGAAGCCATCACCGATAAAGGGGCACACGGTACCATATTTTCTCCCAAAATGTTTGTCATGTGACGATCTGCAGTAAGGTATCCTCCATCAATCATCACTAAGTGCGTACGAGCTCCCAAACATATCCCTCCCTATACCATTATTGAACCCCCACCATATGACACTTTAGTTTCGAAATTTGGCTACAACTCCTCTAGGTCTGTGTATACTTTGTCTCCAACGGCTTGATTTGCAAGAATTCTGCATTCATCATTGAATAACTTTTTTCCATTGGTCAGCATTCTAATATTGATGTTCCATGGGGAAAGCCAACCAGTTTCTGCGATGATATACCTCAAGTTTTGGAGGGTACGAATGAAATTAAATCAGATTCTTGAAATTCTAAACGTTTTTACGAGATTTATGCCATGTAAATTTTTACTTACGAGTTTCCGATTTCATTCAGATTCTTGAAGTCTTTTTTCGTATTATACCTACGCTTAAGTGAGCCCACAGTGCCACACCTGGAACTTCCTTAAGCTCATTTCTAGCTTGGACAACCGTTATACGTTACATAAGGGTTTCTGTGGATGAGACGCTAAACAAAACGGTCATCTCTGCTCAAAGACACACAGTTTTCTGCCCTGTCCTGGACTTCTCACAAAAGAATTTGTCTACATATACCGTTTGATACTGCGATAAACTGTAGAAACAGGTCTACCAAGAATTCTAGAAATCTTTTTAAAGCTTTGTCCATTTTTGCATATCTGAAGAGCCCTCACAGTATCAGTTGAGGCCAAATCAAGCATAATTGAGGCCTTAATTTTCAAAATTGTTCAAGAAATATGAAAAAACAATTGAAATTGAAAATGTCACCAAATTTTACAATTATTTAAATTATGAAATAACTTGAGAGGGAATATTGTTCAGTAGGTACTGTGTAATCCATCCATCCATCAGCCTTTCATCGTCCACTGCCGGACATAAGCCTCCCCAAGAGAACGCCACAACGAGCAGTCCCGTCATGGGGGATAATGCCGTAATCGCCACGCTTGGCAGGCGGGTTGGCGATCACAGTGGATGTTGTTAATACTCGAGGGAGTGCTGCTGCCCATTCCCCCGGTATTCCCTCAGTCGGCTCTTACGACTCCCGTGGGCAGAAGAGGGTGGGACAATTCTATAGCCGGCCCCACACAGCCACTGTGTAAATATAAACAAAACAGAAAACTACTTATATAATAAACAGTGACTTTCAATTGTTATAACATAATAATGAGGACTAAAATACATGAAATTTCTTATACGTAATATTATTCTTGAAATTATTATTCAAGACTTATAGTTTTCTTTTATGAGTTACTGTGCTATAAAGTTACCTATATGATGATTTGCGATAATTGTGATTTAACTATATCTGACATAAAAAAATTCACCACTTTATTATATGTATGTGGGGATAGTAGTTCAGGAAATACGCTGATATGGTTGAAATACACCTTTATTTCTGCACGTCTTAATATAGTCTTAAATTTACTCCTACTCGTACTACGTCTTCCGTCCGTCCGCCCGTTCCTTCACCTCTCAATCATTCCGTTCTTCCCATTCACTGAGATCATACACTTTATGCGGTCACTCTTACGTTCCATTTCCCACATGTATATTTTTTGTACTATCTAAGCATAAAACGTCCCTCAAACAATTTGATTTTTACCGTGAAAGTGGCTTGTTTAGGAATAAAACAAGATTTTAAATATAATTTCAGAATTAGATAGACTCAAATATCTAGGGTTTCAGTACATAAAAATCTAGGGTTTCAGTCATATATAAACCTAACTAGCAACTGTTTTAAAATTAATTAAAAAAATATATATTGGTAATAATTTTTATTTACTTTTTTAGTTTAGATCGTGTACATAAATAAGTGGAGTATGATATAAAATTAAAATACTACGAATTTTTTTTAATATAAATTAGCTTTCTTGCTAAATTTATCAATATAATTATGTCACGCAAACTTTATTCGACGTTTTCCAAAAAACTACTTTTTCTAGTTAGGTCTCTATAATTCTAAAGGTGCGATATCTACACAGTCGCATGTAAAAATTACCTACTATTAAAAGTCAACATCATCGAGATATACGATAATTTCTGCTGCTCATTTTAAAATATTGTTTTAAATACGCACATGCTCCATTATATTTTATTATATTATGTTTGCTTTTTTATTTTTTTCACAATATTGTATGTTCTTGGTTAGCACCTAGATTTGTTAAGTATATAAATTTAAACATTGTAAGAAATTGGAGATTTATAAAAGTGCATCATGAGTTTCTTGGCGGGTTCTTCGCATGAAAAGCCTTACTATGCAATTCGGCCACATGTGGCAATTGCAATCGTGACATTGCGGATGCACTTGCCTCAAGCGCTCATGTTAGTTATTAGTAACTTTGACGATTTTAAGTGCTATATAATATTAAGCCTATGAAATAAAGATATTTATGAATTTGAATTTAAACTTACATCATTTCTAACCTCATCTATTATCAATTGATCCCTAGTATTAGATGAGACACCTGTGTTTTTATTAATACTAGTACCATTCAATATTGTATCTGCATTAGCCTGGCGTATACTGTTTTTCCTATTATTGCTGTTTGGGCTGTTATTGCAATGGCTAGTTTCCACAGATTGATCTGCATCTTTATTAGATTCTGGTGAAATTTCGCATTTATAAGAGGTATTTTTATTTGTCTTTTGACCTATTTTGTTAGCTAGTTGGTCTTTATTTATATTACTTCCCAAATTAACTTCATCACAAGTTCGGTCACTTGTAAGTATACTTAGTTTTTTCTTGGGATTTTTTATATCGTCAGGTAAATAACCAGTAACATTTGTTTTAGAGTGTGACGTTTTTTGAGTTTCAGTTAATGTATTTGTGTCATTTTCATTTTGTAGCTCCTTAGCATCAGGTAGTTGTTGTAACTTGCTGGGATTAGATAGAGCTGTATCATCATTTACATTGGATCTATCTTCTGTTTTGCTCTCTGCATGTAGATTGAGATCTATCGTCGAGTTTACATTTTGACCTTTCACATAGCGATGCAAAACTTGTCTTTTAATTACATCAGCTGTGTTTTCATTCCAATTTAAGTCAGATGTATTTGTCTGCGTATTTACGATTTTAGTATTTCCATTATAATTACTAGCTTGGTTATTTTGATCATACTCATTATATTCCATATTACCAACTGAATATAAAAGCTTTTTAGTATTAATTTCAGCTAGATCTTTATCAATGTTAGTAGTAATGTTTTGGTATACGTTCTCAATAGTACTATGTTGTCGCATGACAGTATCAGGAACATCAGGAGTCTCTGATAATTGTTGAATTTGAATTGCGTCGCATGATGTTATCTTTTCTGCAGACTGGAATAAGTCACATTGACAACAGCATACGCAAGTGCAGATATTCTGTGAAGATAGGCTTGTATAGTATACTTTATAAGTTTATATTATACAATTTTAAGTCATTATTATTATGATCTTAGTTTGGGCACAGCTTGCTACTGCTATAATTAAATATTATTTAAAAAATACTAACACTGGCCTACTGGTATTTTAGACATTTTATAGAGCAAATTAGCTTATTGCGTGAAGAATATGATTATGGTGGTGAATTTGCGCAATTTAGAAAAACGGAACAAAATACATAAAACTAAATCTAAATTCCTACTACCAAAGAAATGTTTTTACCTGAGTAGAAAGCTTAAGATTTGGACAGACCAATACGCAGTTACATCTCCAACTGGTAATACTCCTTTCCATTTCTTTCCCAAAGGCATTTTCAACCTAAAGAATAACGGTGGAATATTAGCGGCGCATGATACATCACTTATTTCTTTTCCGTTTTAATAAAGGCAAGACCCTGCATTAAGGAATAATCCTTGTATCGCGGGGGACTTTACAAACATTAAATTCCACGGACACAAAGTACACCCAGACTCGGAACAACCAAAGAAGATCACACAAAGAGTTGTCCTAGGTGTGTATGAGGCCGGTATCTAAACCACTCCGCCATCTGTGCAGTTAATAAAAAAAGAAATTGTGTGCTATGATGTATATTTGTATTTACTAATTAAAAATGTTAAACCCTCAACATAATACTGAAACGCAATCATAATGTGTACCCCAGGCTTTTAAAATTGAAAACTTTCTTCAAATATCGTTGGATATTCAAGGACAAGCGACAGATAAAATTAACTTTAAAATATGGTTTGTAGTTTTTTTTTATACTTAGTTCTATGTAGTTAAATTATATAACTAATTACTATCACGCAATATTGAACATTTAAAGAAATACAAATCAAACCTCACCTGAATACCAGTAGAGTTTTGCGTAACATTATTGCAACTAGATATATTAGGGTCCTTAATCTCCTCTCCCACTCTTTTCTCTTTAGACAACTGCACTATGAGTTCATCTGAAGAATCAAACACGTTTATTGCTATTTTTTTGTAAATTTTGCTTTCGATTTTGTGAATAGGTCAACTCTTATACCTTGAACACTATAATTAATTATTATAATATTTTTAGGCGTAATGATTAAGCTCATGACAAAATAATTAATGCATCATATACTTCTTGCATTCTACAATGTGAGTGATGTGAATGTCACATTCTCTTCGAATGTGTCGAAATAACGCAAATAGAAATAGATACATACTATTCTGTTCATCAGCGACATTGAGATTCTGTCCCAGCTGATCTATGTTATTCTGCTGTTCATACAGGTCGTGCTGATAATTAACTACTTGGTCTTTGCTAGAAATATTATTTTCTTTCACTTTTTCTTCGAGACGCCTTATTCGATCCGAGTACTCTTTGTGTGTATTGCAAAGTTCCTGTTAAAAGTTTAAAAATCTAAAGCAGGCCGACCTAATATTATCAGTAACAAGCATTCACTAAGTATATTTTCAAAATAAAAAAAAATCTGCAAGTGGATTTGGCCGCGTGGATTTCGGAATTTAATTCATTCAATGGCATATTAATTATCTCTACGCAAAAATAGCTATATTACAGGTACCGACCATTTATGTGAAATAAAAATAACCTGTCTTTTACGTAAGTAACAGTAGTACAAAAGTTAGTTTTTGGAACAAATCAGAATGACAGGTTTTCTCCACTCCGCATTGTAAGTAGAGCGGAGCGAACTGAGCAGACTTTCAAATAAAATATATGAACACGCGGCCCAAGCCGGGCAAAACGGAGTTGAGCTATGCCGAGCAAAGAACACGAAGGGAGGGTAGCGGGGTGCATTTTAAGCATTTGACGCGTGCGCTGCATTTTAGATTAGTGCCGCCGTCTCCGCTTCAATGGAAACACTGGCCACTTTTCACTGCTCTTCTCCGCCCAGCTCCGTGTCAGTGGAAACGTACCCTAATATAGATTTTTTACACAAAATTTTGAAATATTAAACCTATCGATGGTCTTCTTACCTCTTGTAATATGACAATCTTTAGCTTCAACTCCTCCATAAGAGTTTTACATCTGTTTTCGTCACAAAATTGGTCTTTGCAACTAAAAATTATATGAGATTAAATTGTGATCATCGTTATTGTCATCTTGGTTTAATATAAACCATCAATGTCGTGCGTATATTATTAGCGTCGAGGAATTGTACAAAACTTTGACTTACTTTTCTTCGGTTTGCGTTTCGGAAGTTAGGATATTTATTTCGCTGGAATTAAAGATAATTATCTATATAGGTACGCGTACTTATTTTGATAATTGCTTTTAGAACTTCTAATTTTAAAAATCACTTACTTTTCTAGATCTGTTTGCAATTCAGTAGACGTTACATTTCTTTCTCTGTAAAGAAAATCATATTATGCCTAACAAAATATTTAATTAGAGTCAAATAATGGATAATTTTATAAAAACTAGTCTAAAGGCCTATTAGACGATTTAAAATCTCAAATTTAAGAGAAGCGATACATTTTTAGACCGTAAATCTATTTTCATTACTCATACTCTGAAAGTAGGCCTAAAGTTGCCTGAGAAGCGGGTAGAAAGTAATACTTTTCAGCCCTAGGGAGAATTACTTTCAACTGACAGCTGAGTAATTATAAAAAAAAACAGTTCTATTTTCTGTACAGCCAGTCAATTACAGCGTGATATAAAATTGAAATAACATAAAGTGAAGTATTTATTAAAGAATTTGTTTTTTATATGACTTTATTTTAATATAGTTGTAACTATATCTTTAAAATAAAAAAGATTTATATTTTTTCAGTGATTAAAATGAAAAATACTTTGGAAAATCCAAAACTGCACGCCTCATTATTCACAATAAAATTGATTATTTGATAACTAACTAATAATGTATTGGTCTTACTAAGTAGTTTTCAATAAATCACATAGATAGCGCTAATTTCAAAAAGTACTAATGTGGGTTTCATTTCTTATACGCCATCTAGCGCTAATTTTAAGAAGTACTTCTATATTAGTCTACCTCTCAGTTCCGGGCCGCGAGCACGACAAGGCCACGCAAAAAAAATTGTGGAATGTAAAATATGTTTTTTTCGTGTTTTATAACGTTGGTGTGTTATTATTTACGCGTGTTTAGTGTTTTTAATTATTGTTATGGATAAAATAGTTATTATACTTGACAAATATCATCAGTTCGTCAAGCAAAGGTAAGAACTTTCTTTTAACAAAAAAAAATGTACCGGCCGTTTGAACGGCGTTCTTTTGACGATAGTAAAACCACCGGTGGCTATGCGTACGTAAAAAGGTAGTTCTCATGAAAGGCGCTGGTTTTAGTGTCGCGTCGAGCGTAAATATTCAGTATTTTTTTGTTTATTTTATAACAATTAAACCACATCGAATCAGAACGTGAAAAGTAATAGGGCTATATTCCTAATCATAATAAATAAATAAATATATGATAAATAGGGACATTTTAAGTTTGAAAAATCAGTTGTTCCGTGGGAATAGAACACACCTCAACGCTTCGCTTATGAGGCGTGCAATAATGGCTGAATAACTGACAGGCCACAGAAAAAAAAACAAAATCGGCGGGAAAACGGCGATTCCAAATTCAATTTTTTAGTCTCCCATTTGTTCTTTAGCTAATTCATGATTTTTATTTTTAGTTTCCTCGTATTCGTAATGAAAAGCACAGTGTTTACCTCGGGATAAAGACTTATTTAGTCCCGAGACGGGGTTTGGCGCCCGAGCGTAGCGAGGGCTCCAATAGTTAGAGGGTTGCTTTCATCCCTAGGGTAACAATGTACTATTCTATTTTCGTCGTCAGCCGGCACAATAAGCTTTAAAATGATGGGTAAATAATGGAATTTGATAAAAGAATAAGGAAGATCTCGCGGACAGACAGAAAAATGGCCTAGATAAATATATAAGATTATAATTGACCTACATTCCTGGATCTGTTTGCATCTCAGCAGATATGTTTGTATCTCTGTAAATAAAGATGACTATTAGTACACTTGTAAATTCCTAATCTTTATTTTATAACAAACTAGTTTCTGTCCGCGACTCCATCCGTGTGGACTTCAGTATATAAATACGTCACTCTTCGGTAAGCTTATTATCTCAATCTAAAACTAAGTACAGCTATCCCACGAGAAAAAGTAGCCTATGATGTCCCTTTCTGGGTTCCAATAGTAGTAGTCCAGTAAGTGTAGTTATTTTCTAGCGTAAGTTGCTCCTTATAACCTCACCTATCTGCCAGTGAAATTCACGTCCAAATCGGTCCAGCCGCTTCGGAGATTAGCCGGAACAATCACCCAGATACAGCGACAAAGACTGAGATTTTGTTATAGGTAACGTATATACTTTCGTACGCATTTAGTAACAAACTGTTATATAGACAGCCCCTTAGAGTGAAATACGAAACGTTAGACGAACTATCGTTTAGCTTCGTTGTGAGTGGTCGCCTGAATCACGCATGGAAATCTCGACTAATCAGGAATCACGTGTCGCACTGTTGATCAATCACAATTACTCAAAACGAAAGTTCGTCTAACGTTTCGTTTTTCATTCTAAGAGGGATGTTCAGACACTTTTAGTAATCTATACTATTATAAAACTGTAACAGAGCTGTGTCTGTACATTCAAGATATTTGAGAAAAAATGACTGTAATAGGCTATATAGGCGTGTCTAAACACAAAACAATTTTTTTTAGAATTTTTGTCTGTTTTTCTGTTTGTTTGTTCGTGAATCACACAAAAACTACTGAACGGATTTTGATGCAACTTTTTTTATTTGAAAGGCCTTGATTAGACTTAAAAACTGGTATACATTTTATCCCACTACTATATCGGGAACCTGAGATATAACCGATAAACTAGCTTTTTTTAAACTAGAATTTTTTGTAGAATTTATTTAAAAGAACTACTAGATGGATTTTGATGCAACTTTTTTATTTAAAAGACCTTGATTTGACTTAAAAACTGGTAGACATTTTATCCCGCTACTATATCGGGAACCTGAGATATAACCGATAAACTAGCTTTTGGCTGCGGCGAAGCCGCTGGCAAAGGCTAGTAATATATAATAACTTACTTTTCTGCGTCAATTTTATTCGTTTCTAATGGTACATTGTTTTCTCTGTAAAGAAAACTGATTATAAAATATATTTCTATAAATACATACTTTTACCCATTATATTTTATAGTTCTTACTCACTCTTCTACCTCAGTCTGTATCTCGGCCGATATAACGTTACTGTCTCTGCTAAAAAAATAAAGATAGTGTTAATATCCGGAATCCATTACTTTCAACTTTTTCAATTTGGTTTCTACTATTGAAATTATAATTAACACACATCTCTGCCTTAGTTTGGATTTCAGCCGATTTTAAGTTTCATTCTCTGTAAGATATATTTATCAACATCCAATTATCTATTTGTAGACTTATTGCTTCATTTTCTTTTATTGCTAATGATAGCAGACGATCCACGGCTCACCTAATGGTAAGTGGTAATCATCGCTCATGGACTCAACTATACCGAGAGTATTGTCAAGCACACCATTTCATTTCTCAGATAAGAAATGAAAGAACAAACGGCTATCTTCTGCTACAGCTAAAACACACTGACGTGCTTCATGACCGGTCACACAGGAGACAGTGGTACCAACCCACTCGGGCCCAATACCAAGTGAGTAGGTACTCCCACTTGGTACCCAGCCCTACCACCAGTAATGCAATGGGTGATTATTGCTTGCTTCCCTTAGTCGCTTTGTACGACACCCGCAGGAAAGGATGGGGTGGTGACACTTGTATTCTTAGTCCGTCACCACACGGACAATTTTTTTTTAATATTATGAGAACAACTATGGAAATGCTTTGCCTCATTATATATTTTTAATGCTTGGCTACTATCTGTATTGCCTCGGATTGTGAAGTGTCACTTGACATAATAATATTCGTGTTATTCCTATCTCCAGAACACATCATCAGTAATCACTTCGTAAAAGATTAGTGTCCCATAATCTAGACGTCCAAAAACTGCAATGGACCGTAATGTTGGTCACGACGGTCCGTGTCAACAGGCCAAGCTATGTGCGCAGAAGGTATTATAGTGTACGAGTGTGCGTAAATACAAGTGCACTCTCTGTTCCCTCACTCTCATAGTCCGATGGGACGGTATTCCGGTATGATCGGAGAGAGCTCAGACGTTGGTATACAACGGTTTTACATACTTTTCAAGAAACGGTGGTGGAAACACCGCCAACATCCTGCTATTGACAATTTCTTAACGGTAAAACTGAGTATACCCTTTTTTGTTAGCCCTACCTGGGAATCGAACCCAAGACCTCGTGATCCGCAGTCGTACATACTACTGCTAGACGAAACGAAGTCTTTCTCTGAGCTGTGATTAGTAATAAAATATGCACATAATTTTCAAGTTAGGCCAAACGCAGTACGTAACGCAATCATGTCTTAGTAATATTGAATGTATAAAAATAGATACGTGGTTTTCGAACGAGGATTCGTAGTAGATCGATTTGTACATCTTGGAGTAGACAGTGCGGGTATACCGTTGGATTGTTTAGCTGAAGACAGTTTAATATTGAGTATCCGAATCCTTTCCATCAATCTATCATTTTCGCGTTTCAAGTTGGTGATTCTGTCACACAGGGAAATATATACAAGGATTTGCTTATAATTTTCATTGAAAAACTAGACATGCTTGGTTTCTTGGTTAAATTATAAGATTTTAATTATAGATACTATTACAAGTACCAACCTAGTACTACCTACCCTGGTACTACCTACACGCGAGATATATTTTAAGAGTGATTTAAGGAAATTCATTCCTTATACTTTAGTGTAGGTAATATTTAATATGACTTGCTTATAAAAATCGTTTTTTCTTAATATTTTAACAACCTTATAGTAAACTAGCCTTTGCCCTAGTTTTTAGGTAATATCTCAGGTTCCCGATATAGTAGCGGGATAAAATATATACCAGTTGCTAAGTCTAATCAAGAGCCATAAAAAAAAGTTGCATCAAAATCCGTTCAGTAGTTTTTGCGTGATGCGCGAACAAACAAACAGATAAACAGACAAACAAATAAAAAATCTAAAAAAAATCGTTTTGTGTCTAGACACGCCTATATAGCCTAATACAGTCATTTTTTCTCAAATATATATCTTAAATGTACAAACATAGCTCTGTTACAGCTTTATAATAGTATAGATAAACTGCCTCGGTGGTGTAGCGGTAGTGTATGCGACTGCTAATCATAAGGTCTCGGGTTCGATCCCCGGGTCGAGCAATGTTATTGAGCTTTTTCCTAAAGTAAGTAAGTAAGTTCGGTAAGGCAGCGGGTATTGATATGGTGTCTGCTGAGATGATCAAGCTTGGAGGCTCATGTGTCTGGGAATCCTTCCTGATGCTTCTCAATTTATGTTGGAGCTCAGGAATGGTTTCCAAGGACTGTAGAAGCGCAGTCATCGTACCCTTGTTTAAAAACAAGGGTTCACGTTATGACTGTGCAAACTACAGATCCATAAGCTTGACCAGTTTGGCAGCCAAAGTGTATGGTAAAATTGTTGAAAGGAGAATGAGGATGGTGGCTGATGAATTTTTGTGTGAGGCACAAGGAGGTTTCAGGTGTGGACGAGGATGCATGGATCAAGTGTTTTCTCTGCGCAACATTGTGGAGAAGCATCTGGCTGTAGGCCAGAGGGTTTTCTGCAGTTTTGTGGATTTGGAGAAAGCATTTGACACTGTTGTACGAAAGGAACTTTGGGACATTTTGCCGGAGTATGGTATTAGCGGTAGACTGCTACAAGCGGTGCAGTCCAACTACATGGACTGCAGAGCTTGTGTGCGGCTGGATGATGGAATGTCATCCTGGTTTGACGTCAATATCGGCGTTAAACAGGTCTGCGTTCTATCAGCCAGACTGTTTATCATATATCTGGATAAATGTCTACAAAGGTTGAATGAAATGAATGTAGAAGTTCAGATGGGCGACTCAGTGGTTAACTCGCTGCTATATGCAGACGATGTGGTCCTATTAGCGCAGTCTGCGACTGACCTGCAAACCCTAGTCGACGTAATGGCAGAAGATTGTAAGAAAAGGGGCCTACGTGTGAATGTGAGCAAAAACAAAGTAATGGTTTTTGAAAGAGAAGAAGCCAGAACAGATGTTGGAGTAGCAATAGGAAATGGTGTGCTAGAACAAGTGGATGAATTTGTATATCTTGGATGTGGATTCAGTCGGGATGGAAGGTACACCACTGATGTAGAAAGAAGAGTGAATACGGGAAATAGAGTGAACGGAGCATTAGGACATTTTCTCGGCAGCCATCACCTCAGCCAGAAGGTACGTGTCGCAATACACAACGCAGTGCTTGTCCCAACGTTATTATATGGAAGCGAGAGTTGGGTATGTAAAAAGGAGCATGAGAGCAAAATCAATGCGGTCGAAATGCGATCTCTGCGGAGAATCTGTGGAGTGAGGCTGACTGACCGCATTCGTAACAATGACGTAAGAGATCGAGTAGGTATGAAAGAGAGTATTAGTGTAAAGATGCGAAAGGGAATGCTCCGATGGTTCGAACATGTGGAAAGAATGCCGAACGAGCGACTGGCTAAGAAGATATACAATGCGAAAGTGGAAGGATGTAGGTACAGGGGGAGACCGGGACTTACCTACCTAGACCAAATCGGTCTAGGTCAAGGAAGGTGGAGTCAGGAGTCTCCGAAACCGGCGAGCGTGTATGAAGAGAGTTATGAATGTTGAGGAAGCGAGAGATGTATGTAAGATATAGGTACATCTTTAGTACTCTGTTCTAAAGATATACCTATATTTGATAAAAGAATAAGAACAGTGTCCTAGAAATAAAACTTAGAAAAGTATCGGTTGAGACTATTTAAGAACATTCAGCTCATAAAGTCTAAGGACTAATATCAGGTACGAAATAGTGATTAATATAAAATGCCATACAAAACTAACGATTTTCTTTGCTGATAGACTATACACTTGTTGTTAGAACAGCAGTCTCTCTTCTCACACCTCTGTCCAGAATCCTTGGTCTGAATTTCATTTAATAACTTTTTGATCCTATCTTCTTGACCAGTAACAGTTTTTTTAAGTTGCACATTAATCTCGAGTATGGTGAAATACAAGTCTTCCAGCTCACGTTTCGTTAGCTTTGATGGGCATACACGATATAAATCTTAAACGGGAAAAATATTGTAAACTAAAATTGTTTTATAAAAGATGGAAGAGATAAGTACCTACTCGAGATAACTGCCTCGGTGGTGTAGCGGTATTGTATGCGACTGCTAATCATGAGGTCTCCTCGGGTTCGATCCCCGGGTCGGGCAATGTTATTGAGATTTTTCCTAAAAAGAAAAATTCTCAGTAGCAGCCTGAAGTTTGGAAATGTGCCCGGTAGACGTCAATAGGCTCGCTCCCTATTACGTGGGACTTAAACATAGCTGGTGAGTCGTGGGTGTGTAATACACCTCTGCCTACCCCTCCGGGGAATACAGGCGTGATACTATGTGGTTTGTTGTATGTGTATAAGTACCTACTTATCAACTAAAAGGATAAAGTACAAAAACTCTTTTACTCTTTATAATAATAATTTATTATAAATAAGAATTAAGTATAAAATCCTATTTAATGTGTAATGTACATATTGTATTTATATGTTAGTTGATTCTTTATTATTGTCTGATTTATGTGAGTTTATATACGAGAGTATACGAGTATATAATAAAAATTTATTTGGCTAAGACCTTTGTAGTTTATAAGGCTCACTGGTGTACCTATACTATTTTTAATTTTATTTCTAATTCTCTTTGTACATACCGCAGTTTTTTGTATATAATAGATAAAGAAAAAATAGTTTACGAAGAAATAGTAAGTAAGTCACCAGAAGCCAGAAGAAAAGAATTGAATTGAAATAGCAAAAAAACAGCAACAATTACCTCGATCAGTTCTAACCGAATGCTTCTTTTGAACCAAATCGGGCTCAATTTTATCTTTGCTATGATTCATGATGACTTCAAGCACGTAAATAATAAAAATTAAACTATGTTCTTAATCTCAAATTTTCAAAGCAGCTTCCTAATGTCTGCATCACCAATAATTTTCCGATTATTACTCTTTACTATAAATTTTAGATTGTATAGGATTGTTTGCATTCTGACTGACACGTACCTTCAGACTAAGAACTACTTCTTTTCTGCATGTTTCATTCACACAATACCTACAAAACGACTAATCGTAGGTAATTTTAGTGGTTAAATAAATTCTCTTTGCCATACTTACACTACATACTCGTATAACTACAATTTTTTTTTAATTCGAAAATGCCGCCTCTGAAATTCGCGGCTAAATAACAAGATGAAGAAGAAGAAGATTCTTTTTTTTGGATTTTAATGAATTGGTAACTAAGACCTTTAGGACGCGTGGCGGAAGATATAGCAAGGCAAGTGAGCGGAGAAATCGCGTGAGACTCTCGCCCTGCGCTAATTCTAACCCCAGCAGTACACACTCGTCTATTTGTCTCGGGAACCTCTCGTCCCTCTCGTCTCGTAGAGGCTTGACACGAGAGCGCACCATGAACACACTCGTTGTATCAATATCAATTGAACTTCGGATGCCCGTCGCGATATACGTGGAAAAAACAATTGCGGTGTTTATTTTTTTTATTCGTTATTGTAATTTTTTAATAATTTACCATAAAAAATGTAAACAGTGGCGAAAAAGAACTTTTTAACTATTCAACGGAAATATAGTAATTTTTTTTAACTCTTCAGGGGGGATATCAAATTCGTTGCTTGTCCGCAACCAAGCGTTGTGTAATAGTTGCTTATCCTTGTGCCTGACATTCTTAGGATTCCATAATAGTGCTTGCCTTTGATAGGCTTCTAAAAAGCGTTAGACATCGTTGTCGCACGCAGAAAGCACGTCTTTACGCGAACGCAGTTGGCGGGCAACTAAGCAAACGAGTGTGTACAGGCACGCGCTCGTTTTCATCGCGAGACACACCGAGATACCTACACCATTAGGAGCTCATAACATGGTCTTCCAGGCAGAATGTATGGGCATCTTAATGGCAGCGTAAGCAATCAACTCTAGGAAGGTAAAGGACCACCAGATCCGTATACTCTCTGAAAGCCGATCAGTCCTACAGGCCCTTCAAAGGTACACTGTAACCTCGGGTCTTATATACAAGTGTCATCGAGCTCTATCACAGGTATGTATCGACAACGATATAACCCTACAGTGGATCAAAGGACACAGCAACTCACGCGGTAATGATGCTGCCGATGAATTGGCAAGGGAGGGTTCGGAGATGATAGTGGAAAGACCAGAGCCCATTCTACCCCTGCCGTTTGCTTGACTCCGAAACACACTACGACAAAACACCAAGGTAGAACACCAAGAATACTGGTCTAACTTAGGTATATGCAGGCAAGCCAGAGAGACCCTGGACTGTCACTAAAGCTACGGTGTTTGAAGAGGCCTCAGCTCCGGCTCCTAAAGGGAGCCATTACTGGACATGCTTTATGGAACAAACACTTATTTACTCTAGGTGTTACAGACAGCCTTCTTTGCAGAGCTTGCATGGAGGCAGGCGAAACGGCCACCCACGTCATTCTTGAATGTCCGGGGGTGGCGCAATACCGAGCACTATACCTCGGCTCTCCGAGGTCGCTCCCAGAAATCGTCGGCTACGTCAAGGGTCTGCTAGACTTTCTGGTGATGCTGGGTTGGCAAGAGTAGTGCCAGCAACCCGTCATGCAAAATAGGTGCACTTACAACGTTGAGTTGCGGAAAAATAGCCCGCGTATACAATACAATACAAGAGACACACCGAGATCCTTTGACTTGTGCGCAAAAAACCGACACAATTCCTAAACATAGCGAGAGCCGCGAGACTAGACGAGGCTACCATGTACACACTCGCCCTCGGCCTGTCTCGTTGTGTCTCGACGAGTGTGTTCAGCCGCCTTAAGGGTTGGACAGACGTCCAACATAGTAGGTACCTATTTTTTTTTGTGTTTATGAACCAGTCGCCGGGACAAGTAATTATATAATTATGTTTAGATCTTAAATAATCTCTACATTTTGCCTGTCCAATTGGTTAGGGTCAAAATGAAAATACCACCGAAGAAATGTTTGTGTGATGAACACAGATATTTGTACTGTGTCTGGGTGTTTTCTATCTATTATATGTATGTATTTACAAAAAAAAAGTAGTATATGTATTATATCCGTAATTTGGTACCCATAGCACAAGCGTTAAGTTTAGTTTGGGACCAGAGGCGTTGTGTGAAAATGTCCAGGAATATTTATTTATAACAACAGTAACATAGTTCCAGTGACCCGCCAATAAAGGCAGAGAGACGGCACACGGCAGGTTTCTTTAGTGGGTGAGGGCCCCACACTACCCTGTTCGTCGCCCCGAACGACGGGGTGTGCAGTTATTCTTCCCGCCTAAACAAAAAAAATGGGTCGAATTGAAAATAAATTGGAGTACCTATTGGTACAAATAGTGGAGTGTTTCAGATACCGACCTCGAGTGTTGTGGGTTCGATTCCTACACAGTACAACTCCTTGTGTGATACACAAATGGTTCTTCTGAGTCTGGGAGTATAATATCGTATGTTTGTAAAGTCCCCAGCATTACAGTGTTAAAAAAGTTACTTTGTTTATCATTATTTGTAGTTCGTTGCTTTGTTGCTATGGTGGAAACACGAAGAAGATCATGTCGTCTCTCTGTATTATTTTTCTAAACTTGTGTCATTTCAAGTAGGTATTAATGTTTAAAAGTGGTGGCCTTTTGCTTATTTAACTATTTGTGTATGTGCATAAGTGTTGGCAAGTGATATAATGCGACATAACGTGTTTTTTCCTGTTGTTTCCAAAACTCCATAGAAGCTTCCGTAAGGTCGCCATCATTTTACTGGAGCGGGAATTTGACTTGATTCTAACAAATTGTATATGACTGACTTCAACTACGACTTATTTGATGAATTAAACTGTGTGACTGAACTGTGATCAGAGTATAACGATTTTCACAAGTTTCTGTTAGGCTGATGGTTCCGCCAATGGCTTAAACATCGTTGCTATGGCGGCATTTTCAGATCGGTGCTTAGAGTAACTACTAACTATATAAACTGGATCATCGGTGTCAATCAACATCAATCAAATAATCACAATGTTCTCCAATTCCGCCAATTCGTAGTCTTCCAAAGAGTGTAGTCTTCGTTTAGATTACTAGTTATATACCTACTATGCGGTTATTAATGTGGATGCTAAAATTATGAAGAAATCATCATAACATCTTGTTTAATGGCTCTTGTTGTGGCAGTACACATTCTAGGTTGATAAATAACGAGATATTGTTTTCCACTTGTTCAGCTAATTATTTTTCAGAATGGATAAAGTTGGATGTGATACATTATGCAAGAGTCACTCTGCCAGATCAGATCGAGGTTAAAATATGTTTTTTTTACCCATCCATTATCAAAAAAGTTGAAGTATTTGTAACCACGATGTATTTATTGTTTAGTTTATTATTTACAGACCAGTACAGAATTTGTCCCACAAAACTGTCCAAATCTGAACTAGAAAACCTTTATTTTGTTCTCATTGAAAACAATTTAGAACTAAAGAAGACTATTAATGGACAGCAGGACAGAATTAAGATGCTGTCCACCAAGATGCAGAGGATGAGTTCCACACAAAGGATCTTCAGACCTGATGGTAGGAAAGACTGTTGTGTTGCTACCAAGGCTGTTGTTAACCAACAAAAAGAAATGTTAGTATGACTTCTTTTTAACAAGTTTTGGACAGGCACTTTTACAGTCGGAGGGGATGTGCTTGTACCAAACTTTCAGATATTTACATGATAAATATGGGTACTTTCTGAAGTAAAACTACTTTTATATGGAATCATCTGTAACCATGAATGCTGTATATACATAAAATTTGAATAGTAAAAAATTAAGTAAATGCAATAAATTACACTTATACAGTATACTCATCCATCATCCATCCATCCATCAGTGTTTCAACGTCCTCTGTTAGACATAGGCCTCCCCAAGAGAACGCCACAACGAGCGGTCTCGTCATGGGGGATAATGCTGTAATCGCCACGCTTGGCAGGCGAGTTGGCGATCGCAGTGGATGTTGTTAATACTCGAGGGAGTGCTGCTGCCCACTCCCCCGGCGATCCCTCAGTCGGCTCTTACGACTCCCGTGGGTAGAGAGGGGTGGGACAATACTAAAGCCGGCCCCACACAAAAAATTTTAAATTTGAAATTATTTATGTATTTGTTTACAAATTATCAATGTTCGGTGAAACATTGTGAGGAAATCTATGTGCCTAAGAGATTTTCTGGATAGCTTGCAGTCTGCCAACCTGTACTAGGCCAATGTAGACCCTTTAGAAAGGAGACTCATGCCCAATAGCGGCTCGGTAAAGGGTACAAAAAAAGATGTGCCATAGCTGGTGAGACTTATCTTTTTACACATTGTTTTTTACAATATCCATTACTGTTCTACTATTAGCTATGGTCTCTTCTCAGCTTAGAGGGTTTAATAGTGATTGTTGTCATATTTGCCATGATGTATGTACACAAAAGAAATTATTTTTTTATACATCACTGGGCTAATAATCCCTGTATTGTTGAAGACATACAAACACAGTCAACTTAAAACAAATATGTGAGTATGCCTGAGATAAATTCAGATTTTTATTGAGTTCGAGCTGTGACTTCCTCTGTGTGAAAGTTTGTTATTTTTTTTTTGTGTAGCGTCCTAATTATTTTTCCATAAATAAATGTAGCCTAAGTTACTCCTTATCAGCTATCAATGAAGGCCGCCAAAATGGCCTAGTTGTTTCGAAGATTAGCCAAAACAAACAGACATAATTTGTTATCTTCATATGCATTTAGTAAACAGCTGTTAGCGAGACAAAACAAACAGACACTTCAATTTTATTTTATTGTATAGATTTGGATAATGTAATTGTATGAAAATTTTACAGGATAACGGATTTAAAGCTTGCAAATGAGCGTATGGCTGATAGGATACGCAAATTAAATATGAGGTTGTGCTCCGCTAAGCAGTTCTCCAAATCAGCTACTGCGAGGTGTATTCGATGCTCTATTGCAACTAGCCCTTATTTAATAAAGTAAGATTCTTAATTTAAGTCAAATAATATTCTATTTACAATAGGGTGCACTCATGACCCTATTGCTTTCCTTATCCCAGCGTGAAAGTACTACCCTCCCACAGAAGATCAGCGTGAAACAACCACCGGCACTGCTACAGCTGTGTTTCATATGTTTCGTTTGGCGAGTGAAAGTGCAGGAGGTACAAGCTACCCTCATCCTTATCCTCCCTTTATTATCCTTCCTCTCCATCTACACGTTTTTGAAGTGCATGCAGACGGAAGTGCATGCAGACGACGTTGGGAACATGAGCTAGTAAATTTTTAATTAGGAACAAAAGAATATAAAAATAATAAATTGTTTATTTCAAGTCTCTGGACTCCTAAAAATTAAATAATAATTACCTTAAATTATTTTAAGGCATTCCTCATGCAGCCAGCAGCAACAAAGTCAATCAACTATTAAACTGGCCATGTCATGTCAAAATTTGTCAAGGTAAGTCTACGGGTCCGGTGGGAGTAAGTCACCAGTTACGGTCAGTACCCGATGACAGCTTAAAATTCCTTCAATTATTATTTATATTAAAATACTTAATCGCCGTTTCTCAGGTTCTTTTCGACATCCTATTATTACAAAATTAACGATTTTCTATCGAGATATGAAAATTGTTAATTTTGTAATAAAAAAGAAATAAATTCTTTTTGTAATAAAAAATAATATAAAGATATTAAACACAAAGTGAAAAGCATGTCAAATGCTAAAAATATATATAAAAATATCTAAATATAAAGATAATTATATTAATTACAGAAATGCATCAAGTACAAAATACACGCAAACACCGTTCATTCCTCCATCAGACGGTTCGGAGTCCACAAAGTAAGTACTAAAAATATCTTACTCTATAAGCTTAAACTGCAAGGGTAAAATTAGTTTTCGTCTTACGTCAGATTTCCTAAACATGGAGGTTAGGCAGAATCTCATATATCACATGTCGATTGTATCGAGATCACTGTGATTGGATGAGAGATCACCATGATTGGCCAACGGATTATTGTGACATCACGCGTCAGTTTCTCAACTAATCACAGTGAACACGATACGATCGACATGTGAGATATGAGATTCTGCCTAACCCCCCAGAACAATGAGAGTGAGTACTTACTTTTATACCAGCAGTGTACTCTCCCACTATTGGGAAATGGTCCCCATTCAGAATTACAGGGGGATCTTCGATTAACAACTAGTTTGAAACAGGGGATGTTATAGCTACAACGCGAGTAGAATGTCTTAATTTATATGCTTGTGGTAGCAGGTGAGCCGCGACGCGCCCGGTAGAAAGTGGTAAACGCTGTTCATGGACTCTACAAGGCTAAGGTAAGGGTACTGCCCTGCTTTACTGCGAAGCTGCTCACCATTTGATCTACCGAAACAACTTAAGTATACAGTCATGGTAGGTCACACGGCAGACGGTCAAGAACGGATAGCAAGGAAGTACGCCCAGAGTCCCACGTGGTACCGGTAATGCAATGGGTAATAACTGCTTACTTCCCTTAGTTAGACAGCCACGGGAAAGAATAAGCAAGTTCTATACGGAAATTTACTTAACAAGTGAAGTGAATACTTATCCATCAGGATCAATCCATATTGGCAGTCCTTGGTGTCTTGTCTAGACGAGATTTTCGATTAATTGTAATTTTTGTAGAACTTTCGGTTTGTTCTCATGATACAGCTTTAGGGACTGTCATCATTCGTGCCCTTATTCCATTATTTCGGCAGTATTTTTTTCGTCATTCATCCCTATCAGCCGTCATTTCAACATTAACATTCTTCTTGCATTTATAATTATTCACATAATCCTTCCAGCTCTCGGACGTGCTCTCCCAGAATTTCCGCCACGTTCAAATTTAATACATTTTTCACTACGTGCCGTCCGCTTAACATGTCCATACCAAGACAGACGATGTCCTCTCATTTTCTCTACGTTTGGTGCTACTTTCAGGCGGCAAGCCGTTATGTAATTCTTAATATTCCAGCCATCCCTCTAAGTATTCACATTACAGTAGAATGTCGTATAGTCGTAAAGATGCTTATTTGGATTGATCGGATAGTCAAATTAAGACTAAAAAAATATTGGCTATAATTTCCATTTTAATAAATGATTAATAAAATACTCTTAGCTTTTATAAAACAACAAAGTCTAGTGGTAGTAAAATTTTATTGGGCTTTTCCGTCAAGGAATTCTCAATAGCAGTGCGGAGTTAGGAAGTTGGTGGTGTTTCAGTCCCGTGCCTCGGAGAGCACGTAAATCCGTTGGTCCTGCGTCTGACCTCTCTCCGGTGGTGACGGAATGCCGTCCCATTGTACTATGAGAGTGAGGGAACAGAGAGTGCAGGTGTGTGTTGGGCTGGAGATCATTATTATTAATCGGATTTGTAAATGTTTTAGAAAAGAGCAGAAGTCATGCGAGGACAATAGATGTAGCAGCTTCATAGATGAGTTGAAGCAGAAGATTGACGATTTACAACAGGTAACATATTACTTATTATTATATATATTACTTGTAAAAGTTTAGATAGTGATCTCACGGGCCGAGTGTTGTGAGTATTTTATATGTATAGAAAGTGAAACAGGAATTATCCCGTACAGAAGAGGCTTGTTTTTTTTAATACGTACACATAGCATGGAATTACAAGGGTTAGTGTAAAATCAGGAAATATACGAAGTCACATTAGAGACTAAAATAGTCCATCTGTAGTGACCTACAAATTCAAATATGCTTAGCAGTGGACTGACACAGAATGTTGGCGGGACATGGCGGTAATTGCACTTAAAAGATTTAATAATAAATGACCGGACATCCATTTAGGTTTTGTGTCTGTGGTGTGAGAAAGCCGAAGCCCATCCTTTCCCGTGGGTTTCGTACAAGGCGACTAAGGGAAGTCAGCAGTAATAACCCATTGCATTACTGGTGGCAGGGTTGGGTACCAAGTGGGAGTGCTCACTTGCTTTTGGGCCCGAGCGGGTCGGTACTCCCGTGTGACCGGCTATGTAACACATTAGTGTGTTTTGGTTGTAGCAGGTGATGGCCGTTGTTTCTTCCATTTCATATCTGTGAAATTAAATAGTGAGCTTGACAGTACTCCCAGTATAGTTAAGTCCATGAGCGACGGTTACCATTTACCATCAGGCAATAATCAGCTAAATTACTTTTCTCTTCTTGTTCTACTAATTAATTTAGACTACCGCATCCAGGAGCTATCGCATACTCGAGAAGAATATTCAACTCGCTACAGAAAACTACAGCAGGAATCAGATGAGTCCCACAATGAAATTATACGCCTGAGAAGTGAAAGAATGGCTATAGAACATGAAGTGCAGAAGAAAGATCAGAAGACTGCATTACTTCTAACCAGCCTTAGAGCAGCTGAAGGCCTCTCTAGTATGTACCACTTTTTATGTGATGATCAGATATTACTTAATGTATAATCACCGCTATCACTAACACTACATGACTTTGAAGAGACCCGTGTGGTGACGAAGAATTGAACTTGGAGTGTTACTACCCCATTTCCTTTCACAGTGTAAAAGCTGATTGAAGAAGTAAAAAGAACATTACTGGCAGTGGAGGAAATTTGTTATAAGTTTTTTAACCAACTCCAAACAGTTAGTTACTAGCATTAGAATATATAAAATAAAAAATAAATAATAAATATTCACGGACCATCAACGTCCTCTGGTCCCAAACTAAGCTTAATGCTTGTGCTATGGGGTTACGGATATAATACATATACTACTTTTTTTTTGTAAATACATACATATAATAGATAGAAAACACCCAAACTCAGTACAAATATCTGTGTTCATCACACAAATATTTGTCCTGAGTGGGAATCGAACCCACAACCTCGTGCATGGAAGTCGGTTACAATACCGACTACGCCACGGTGCCCAAATATAATTATAAATATAATTATGATAGAATAAAGTTAATGCATGATTCTTAAATGTCATTAATAAAAATGTGAGGTGGAAATTGGAGGTTAAGAGTAGGTTTCTGCGATAGCTTAGCGATCTAAAGTGCTCTCCCGGATTGGAAAGATACAGGCTTAGATCCTGTTCGCATTTATCAGGTTTTCCATATTCAGATATTTTCTCTCTAGCCCTGTAGGTGTATACAGTACACTGGTCCCCTACCTAAGTCGATGATACCGATGCTTATCGCTCATGACTACCTTCAGAGCGGCAAGAGTCAAACTATTGTGTGCCGCTTTCGAGTGTCTCCATCTATTAAGCTGGGTATCCACTATGTTTGCACTCTGCGCATCTGCAACTGCTCTGATGGAGACGTTACGCGCATCTCCACAAGAAACATGCATCTCCACAGTTTTCTTCCGAACATATCGTCACCTTAGCAGCTAGTGTTGTACATATTTTTCTTCATTTTATTCTCGAAGACAAATAAACCGTGGTCTTCTGTAACCTCGGATTTTGGAATCAACGTAAATTTACAAGAAAAGACATTCGAATTAATTGCTGTTGGAACTCAAATCCGAGCGCGGAGTGTGCGCGACAACGTACACACCAAACGTAAGTTCTTGCTCGCGTCCACGAACACGCTAAACTCCCCTGTGTGTTCGCACAAAAACCGCTACCGCTTGGAGCGCTGTGCGCGGAGCGTGCCCCGCTGCAAGCTCCAAGAGCGTGAATCTGTGGAAGTGGAAATATCCACTACTGGAGCGGCTGCAGATGCGCGGAGCACAGTTGGTGCGCGAACATAGTGGATACCCAGCTTTACACTTCTGTGAGTGACTAAGTACTATAAGTAGATCCAAATTGGCAAACCAACCATGGCCCACTCATTGGTAAATGGTAGCCACTGCTTATGATGAAGGTCCACCATTATGATCAGCAGAGTGAGGATAGTATAGTTATAAGTGAGACTTTCCCTTGAGAAACACCGAGATATGTAAAAATGTTTTAAATTTATATATGTTATTATTTATTTCAGATGAACTAAAAACTGAGTTATGTATAGAGAAGAGGAGAGTTGCGGAGTTGGAGACGCGACTCAAAACAACAACCATATCTAATCACGTCACGAAGGCTATAGAAGAAACTTTAAACAGTATTCAGGTAAAGTTATCTTCTATCTATCTATGCTATTATAAAGCTGTAACAGAGCTGTGTCTGTACATTTAAGATATTTGAGAAAGAATGACTATATAGGCGTATTAGGCTATATAGGCGTGTCTTTACACAAAACAATTTTTTTTTTAGATGTTTTTTTCTGTTTGCTTGTTTAACGGATTTTGATGCAACTTTTTTATTTGATAGCTCTTGATTAGACTTAAAAACTGGTGTACATTTTATCCTGCTACTATATCGGGAACCCGAGATATAACCAAAAACTAGCGGCAGAGCCGCATGCAAAGGCTATGCTATATATAGCATATAAATAAAAATCTGTGGAGTAAGGCTGACTGACCGCATTCCTAATGATGACGTAAGAGAGCATGTAGGTATGCTCTGATGGTTCGGACATGTGGAAAGAATGCCGGACGATCGACTGTTTAAGAAGATATACAATGCGAAAGTCAAAGGATGTAAGTATTGTAAGTACAGGGGGAGACCGCGACTCACCTACCTAGACTAAATCGGTCATTACTGGTGGTGGGGCTGGATACCAAGTGGGAATACCCACTTGGTATCGGGCCCGAGCGGGTTGATACCACCATCTCCCGTGTGACCGGCCATGAGCGGGAGATAGCCGTTAATTCTTGCATTTCAAATCGGTGAAATTAAATGGTGAGCAACGGCTTGACAATACTCTGGGTATAGTTGAGTCCATGAGCGACGGTTACCATTTACCATCAGATGGGCCGTAGCTCGTCTACCACCATATGCAGTAGAAAAAAATGTATTGAAGGAAGGTAAGAGGAAAGTAATAAAGCCTCTTGGCACTCTGTTCTCTCTGCCTACCCCGCAAGGGAGTTAGCGTGATGATAAGTAAGTAAAAATGTACGCTTCTCGTGGAAAAGCTATTTTTTCATAGAAATAATTTACCATAGAGACGTATTAATATTCTGACGTCCACGCGGGCAATGTCGCGAGCAGAATCTAGTATGCATATAAAAATACTAGATTTTTAAAGCTTTGTTAAAAAAAAAAAAAATTATGAATTCTTAACTGCACATCTACATAAATGCACAATTCTTTTCCAGCAATCAAAATCGAAGGATCTAGATGTAAATATCTATAGTTCTCCACGAACCATTGTTGAATCACAGGTACGCGAATTTCATTTAAACCTTAGTAAAATAAAGTGATTTTTAGTAGGTAGGTTAATACTTCTATAATTAGTTATAAGTAATTACCATAGTCTATAGACACTAACAACAACAGAGGTCCAAAGAAAGGGATAGGAGATGGAGAAGAAGGATAATGAGGAGAAAATAAGGGGGCTGGGGCCTCCGGCGCTCTCACTCACCACATCAAACAACAGTAAGAGTACCAACCGTTGTTTCGCGCTTCCATAAATATTCCTTCCATAAAATTGTTATGTAGATTTGACACATATTTTTTACCATTTTGGTACCTTTTTACGTAAATCTAATTTTTACGGGCTGTACAAATTTTCACAAATTATCCTCACAGTTTTTATTTTTAACAGCATTCGCATACAGAATTGTCTCCGAAGTACATGAATAGCGCCGATGAGACAAAATTGTCTACGAGTGCTGATGACTCCGGCTATGTGGACACGAAAAGTAGCGCAAACTTATCAGATGATCAGGTATGTGTTGCTACTTACCCTGAATATACTCCTAATATATCGATATACCCGGATAGGCCGTGTGGGGCCGGCTTTAGAATTGTCCCACCCCTCTCTACCCACGGGAGTCGTAACAGCCGACTGAGGGAATACCGGGGGAGTGGGCAGCAGCACTCCTTCAAATATTAACAACATCCACTGCGATCGCCAACCCGCCTGCCAAGCGTGGCGATTACGGCATTATCCCCCATGACGGGACCGCTCGTTGTGGCGTTCTCTTGGGGAGGCCTATGTCCAGCAGTGGACGTTGAAAGGCTGATGGATAATGGATAGATATCGATATAACTCAACTTGCACTAATTTGAAAATGATAATGTACTAAATAAGTTGATTGATAAATGAAATGATAAAATCAGTAGGTAAATTGAGCTTAGTGTGCATGTACTCACATAAATAATCTTTTTGAAATGATTTTATATATTTTACAGAGCTTAAACAGAATTATTGAAGAGTTGACAAAGAGAATAATTGTGCTACAAACACAAGTGGATGCTTTGACAATATCACCGGTATGAAATATGCTACTTTTCGTCTTAACATTAAAAAAATTGCTATGTTATTTTGATATCAAATTTGATATTATTTTAGGCTATAATCGACAAAGATGATTATTCATCTGTTGAAGATAATAATGAGGCAATAATTGATTTAGAATCACCACTACAAATACCAACAATTATAGAGCACACTTTATTATCTAACTCTACAAATGAATCCATAGACACATTTAATCTAAAATCTGAAGAACTTGAGAAAATCGATGATATCAAAAAGAAAATAAAACCAACTAAGGATGAGCTAGGCATAGCTAACAATCCGCAAGTTCCGAATGACACTAAAAATGTAAATTTCCAGAAAAATCAAGTAATATTAAAGAAAAGAACGGACAAAATTAGAAAAACCCCCGAAATAAATAGTGTTATTAACGGAAAAAGCAATGAAACTAACGAGAATATAAATAAAATTTACCATGTTGACGCAAAATCTAGGCAAGTTTCAAATGTCGCTACTGATAATAAGAATTTAGGAATACAAATTAGTGGAATACCAGAAGCAGCATCACATACAGAAGCTAATAACAGACTTATAGGCGGCATAGCAAGTAAATCATCTACTGACAGTGACGAAAAAACCTACACCGTAGCCAGTAAAAATGCTAATAACACAAAAGATATTCCGGAGTCAGAAGAAGGAAGTCTTGATAAAACTTACAATGTATCCCAAAAAGAAGTTGATATTAATAAAGAAGTTTCACAGAAAGAGATAGATGGAAAATATATGGGAACTAGTCCTAAGCGTAGGTTAAATAAAATTAAAAGCGTTATGGAGAAATCAACCAAAAATGTTATAAAACATAAGATAACAGATAAAGCTGAGCCTCGAGGTGAGTTTATTGTATTTTGATTAATGGTGGCAGATGAGCATGTAGCCCACTTAGCAGTAACCCCGAATTAATCTTCAGCAGCACCGCACACCCGGTCGTTCGGGGCATCGAATAGGGTACTATAGGGCTCTCACCCATTAAATAAACCCGCCGTGTACCGTCCCACCGCCTGTATTGGCGGGTCACTAGAACTATGTTACATTGCTTCAGTAGTAGGGGTTCAGTCAAACCTGCCTGCCGTAATCAAATTAATATTTTTCACTACTCATACTCTGAAAGTAGGCCTGAAGTTGCCTGAGGAGCGGATTGAAAGTAATACTTTTCAGCCCTTTTTTTTTTTTTTTTTTTTTTGTTTAGGCTGGAAAAAATGTACCTAACCGCACACCCCGTCGTTCGGGGCAACGAACAGGGTAGTGTGGGGCCCTCACCCACTAAAGAAACCCGCCGTGTGCCGTCTCTCCGCCTTTATTGGCGGGCCACTGGAACTATGTTGCTGTGTACTTTCAACTGACAGCTGAGTAATTATAAAAAAGAAACAGTTCTATTTTCTGTACAGCCAGTCAATTACAGCGCGATGTAAAATTGAAATAACATAAAGTTAAGTATTTATTAAAGAATTTTGTTTTTTAAATGACTTTATTTTAATATAGTTGCAGCTAGATATATCTTTAAAATAACGAAGATTTAAATTTTTTCAAAGATTAATATGAAAAATAATGGCTGAATAGCTGACAGGCCACAGAAAAAAAAACAAAATCGGCGGGAAAACGGCGATTCCAAATTCAATTTTTTAGTCTCCCATGTTTTCTTTAGTTAATTCGTGATTTTTATTTTTAGTTTCCTCGTATTCGTAATGAAAAGCACAGTGTTTGCCTTGGGATAAAGACTTATTTAGTTTTGGCGCCCGAGCCTAGCGAGGACTCCAATAGTTCGAGGGACTTTTGGGGGGTTGCTTTCATCCCTAGGGTAACAATGTACTATTTGTCATCAAAACTTAACCGTCGTAATATTTATTCATATACTTTATTAACATACATCCTTACTAATATTACTATAAATGCGAAAGTGAGTTTGTTTATTTAAATTGATACAGTCTGGAACCGAGTAAAGGAGTTTACATTTCATAACGGAAAAATTAATGATTCCCCTAGCTAATTAATGTGCCCTTGAGGGATTTATATTCCGAAGAACAGGGTAGTGTGGGGCCCTCACCCACTAAAGAAACCCGCCGTGTGCCGTCTCTCCGCCTTTATTGGCGGGCCACTGGAACTATGTTGCTGTGTACTTTCAACTGACAGCTGAGTAATTATAAAAAAGAAACAGTTCTATTTTCTGTACAGCCAGTCAATTACAGCGCGATGTAAAATTGAAATAACATAAAGTTAAGTATTTATTAAAGAATTTTGTTTTTTAAATGACTTTATTTTAATATAGTTGCAGCTAGATATATCTTTAAAATAACGAAGATTTAAATTTTTTCAAAGATTAATATGAAAAATAATGGCTGAATAGCTGACAGGCCACAGAAAAAAAAACAAAATCGGCGGGAAAACGGCGATTCCAAATTCAATTTTTTAGTCTCCCATGTTTTCTTTAGTTAATTCGTGATTTTTATTTTTAGTTTCCTCGTATTCGTAATGAAAAGCACAGTGTTTGCCTTGGGATAAAGACTTATTTAGTTTTGGCGCCCGAGCCTAGCGAGGACTCCAATAGTTCGAGGGACTTTTGGGGGGTTGCTTTCATCCCTAGGGTAACAATGTACTATTTGTCATCAAAACTTAACCGTCGTAATATTTATTCATATACTTTATTAACATACATCCTTACTAATATTACTATAAATGCGAAAGTGAGTTTGTTTATTTAAATTGATACAGTCTGGAACCGAGTAAAGGAGTTTACATTTCATAACGGAAAAATTAATGATTCCCCTAGCTAATTAATGTGCCCTTGAGGGATTTATATTCCGAAGTCCACGTGGTCGGAGTAGCGGGCAGAGTCCAGTACATAATGAAATGTATCCGTTTCCTGTTATGCTGTAGGTGGTCAATTTATCAGGATTCGGTGCAAGTCAATTGTAATAATAAAGCTTTAATATTTTGAATTACATTTTTGTTGACAACCATGTATAATTGTGGTATTTTGTGTGTGTATGAACGGTATAAAAATTTAAACAAAAGCAAATTAGAGTTTAAAAAAAGTGTCTCATGAATGTGTTGTCGGGTTCTTGTGAAAAGCCTTACTATGTAATCCGGCCGCTTGTGGCGATAGCAATCGCGACATTAGTTAGATGCACTTGCTTGTAGCGCTCGTGTTAGTTATTAGTAACTTTGAGATTTTAAATGCAATATAATTAATAAGCCTATGAAATAAAGATTTTAATTTGAAATTTGCTTTTTATATACTACAGGCAAGTATAAGGTTCGATTGAATGATATAGGTTACTCTCGATTTTCGAGATTGCGACATTATTTGTAAGGGCGATATTTCTATAGTAGAGCCGTCGTATTTTTGCATGATATTTTGTAAAGTAACTGTACTCTTGCCAGGTCATGTTCAGGCGGTAATCGAACCAGCGAACACAAGCGTACGTGAGGCAACTTACACACTAGAGGAAGATAATGAAAATTCCCGAGCTAATTCTCCAGATAACACAGACTATGAGATATCTTCTATGAGTGATCTATCAGAGATAGAACGTGAGTAGAAAATGAGTATATTAATGCTTTTAATCATTTGATATGCTTAGTTATATAAATTAACATAGTGCGAAAATGTGAAATCGAAAATAACAGTTACGAACAGGATATATATATTCTCAAATATCTTAAATGTACAGACAGCTCTGTTATAGCTTTATAAAAGTTAGGATTGAATTTGTTCACAAACTACAAGGAATGTTTCAATCACAGATTCACCGAAGAGACTCCTGTCCCCTGGAGAACATAAGCTGAGCACACAGACTGAGTCATTCACCACAAATACAAGCAATTACTCGCTGAGCGAGGGAGAAATACCCACAGCTACTGGTAATCGTCACACTTTAATGCAACCCAATTGAGATATAATTAGGGGAAATATTTTTCCAGGTTATACCAAGTTGTAGTAGTTCTTATTGACTGACGGCAGCAACCTCTTGGTGCATTCTGGCATATTCAAGCGACAGTACCTTAAATTACCTCTGCAGCGTGGTCCCTCATGGTGACCAGCAGAAGGAGAGACTGACTTCGAATTCCCCGCCACGGGTAACGAATGAAATGCGGCCGTGACATTAGGAGTAGGCTAGTGCGGTTGGAAGTTGAAATTGATTTTTTTTATACTACATGGTGGCGAACAAGCATAATATGTTTACCATAAGGTGTGCCATAATATGGCCCACCTGATGGTAAGCGGTTACCGTAGCCTATAGACGCTAGCAACACCAGAGGTAGGGTATGACTCACGCGTCGCCATCTCCAAGGAAAGGTATAGGAGGTGGATAGGAAGGTTAAGAAGAGGATAGGTAGGGTACTAAGGAGAAGATAGGAAGGATAATAAGGAGAGAATAGGAAGGGGGTTTGGGCCTCCGGCACTCTCACTCATCATACGAAACAATGGTAGGCGTAACTACCGTTGTTACACGCTGATCGAGGGTGGTACTTCCCCGATCGAGCCGACCCATTCATGGATAAGCTTTACCACTAGAAGCATTAATTTGAGCTACATGGATGGGTGCCTCATGGAGAAGGCCACAGGGCCAAAGTGTCGTTCGCAAGGACAGAACGGGGATGCAATCACAAAGAGGGCTGCAAGCCAAAAAACGGGCTTTTCTTCTCGTCGTGTAGTTTAAATAGGTTACCCAAAAAAGTATTTTATTAATCAAATAATATTCATTAGTAATGGTTAACAATAATTTAGGAGTCGATCCTTGAAATAAATAGAATCATTTTTAATTGTTTGGGATTCTGTCGTAATTCATTCAAATATGTATGTTTTATTTTAGTCAGGCGAAGATCGTATGGAGATAATTTGAGAACAGACATTGGGTAAGTGAATTGCAATTTTAATTTATTTGTTCAAGATGATTCCCTTTTTACACAAATCCGTTTCTCTATGGGATCGTAATATATTTATCTTAAATATCTTAATGCGGGACAGGTCTGGGGACGATGAAATGAAGTTAATACTTAATAGTATGTTCTGATAATGCTTTCACCAATCAGATTTATGTCGTAGCATAGCATTTAAACGAATAATTTTGTAGGTTGGAGCCCAAGATGGAGGAGACGTTGCAAGCTATAAATGAGGAAATAGTGCGTTGCAAAAGGCTTTTGAACAGTCAACCTTCGCAGTTTAGTGCCACCCTTAAATAGGTAAACATAAGATTTTTTATTTAGGCTGTCCCTTGGTCTTTAGTGGCAGACGAGCGGGTGGTCACCTGATGGTAAGTTACCGTCACCACCACCGATAAAATCTCCTCTGTCCCCTTAGAATGAAAAACGAAATCTTAGACGAACTTTCGTTTCGCCTCATTGTGATTGGTCGCCCGAATCACGCGTCAAAATCTCGACTAATTAGGAATCATGCGTTGGACTGTTGATCAATCACAATGAATGAAAGTTCGTCTAACGTTTCGTTTTTCATTCTAAAGGGGCTGACCAGTTCTAATAATTGCTTTTTCAATTGCAAAATTACTAATGTCCTTAACGGGTGATTTTTTTTTGTCATAGTGGTTACGTAGGTAATAAATAATTATAGTTAGCTCTATTTACAACCGCTCTATTAGCCGCGTGGGGCCGGCTTTAGAATTAGCCGACTGAGGGAATACCGGGGGAGTGGGCAGCAGCACTCCCTCGAGTATTAACAACATCCACTGCCATCGCCAACCCGCTAAGCGTGGCGATCACGGCATTATCCCCCATAATGAGCACACAAAAAAAAAGGGATGCGGTCGGCACAGGACCGCTCGTTGTGGCGTTCTCCTGGGCAGGCCTATGTTCAGCAGTGGACGTCGAAAGGCTGATGAATGGATGGACTATTTACAAAACGGGATCTTTTTGACTGAGACCGATAGCTGGATGCCGGGACGTATGATCACGTTAAATATACCTACTAGATAAAATCTATTGTGCAATATTTTATATTTCAAGTAATTCCTTTTAATTACTATATTAAGAGGAAAATACCCTTCATCGGGCTATCGAGCCACTACCTAATGAAATACCATGTTATAGCTATATTTTTATTATGTTTATGAAGCTCTTCTCAAGGCATTACATACCCTTGTTGAGCTCTCCTCTAAGAGAAAGGAATTTAGGACATACTTTATCACACTGGTCCAGTGTTAGATGACAGACTTTAATCCGTTGAGTAAATTTCTAAGGCATGTTTCTCTCCTCGACGTTTGCTTTCACCGGGCAGTAATAATTTTTAAACAAATACGTATATGAACACAAATAATGAAGATCTGAAAACAAAAATAATAGTGACGTGCAGGATTTGAATCTAAATCTCCTGGAATACCGTCCCAGATGCTTTACCAATTCAGCCATCGTGACTGCGACTTTCGATAACACATTAATTCTTAACGTCTTGGGTGACGCCTGCGCCATCTGTCGGATGCATTTACATACATTATACCGACCAGGTAGACTTAATGTTACAATTAAGGTTTTTACCAAATAACGTGATTCTTATTTTCGATTTCACATTTTCATACTTTGTGTTAATTTATATGGCTAAGACATGCTTAGCTATATACAAATATATAGAAATATCAAATACGTATTCGTAAATTTTGAGGTGGGTGTCACCTCGCAGGGTCGATTTCACACTGGGGATTGAACTCCATACCACTGTTTTTGCCGTCCTTAGTCTTACAACTGAGTTTTATTTTAATTAACACAATGTCACGAATCTAATAAAACATGTGTGCAAAGGAAGCGGCATCGTAACTATTTTTTGTTAAACGTATATTGTTAAGTAAACAATAGGATTATTTAAGAATGTTTTGTTTGTGTTTCTTGATAATAACAAAATAAATTTGTTTATAATGATGCTCTTTTTTAATGAGATCATTTTGATGTATGACGTAAGCCTCTCTAGTTTGTGACAAGGACAGCTCTAAATCACCATAGATCTGGCCACGTTGTCTCCCTGTGAATTATTATACGAGTATGTTCTCTGTCTTTGGACAGCGGGGTGTGCGATCAGATATATTTTGCCCGCCTAAACAAGAAGAAACTCATCTTTAGTGGGGGCTTAGGGCCCAGTGCGCAGCCCACAATGAAATATTATTATAAGTCCAATTGTTTGTGTTAAATTATAGAAATAAATTATTAGTTTTATTTGTTGAGGAGGAAACATGTACCTATGTACACCCCGGCTATCCGAGGAGACAATAGGGTATAGGGGACCACTGTATATTCATTTCAGTGGTCTGCGCGTCGGCTAGCCTCATCGGGCTTCATATCTGGGAGCAACGATCCGGCATCGGCTAACACCCCTGACCGCCACGACTTGAGGCCCAAATACTTCTTTTGGGCATGGACTAATATCGGCCTGATTCTTCAAATAAAAATCAGTCTTAGTCGATGTTCCACAGGAGTGGCCCCAGGACAAATTCCTGCGGAACACCGATATGGGCCTCCTTACTGCGTCCCCTTGTCTGTATAAATAGGATGAAGCGGCCATTGAGTTATGCCATTATTAGCTACAGTGCAGCAGGCTCTTGTGAAATAGTAGCGCCTCTGATGCAGCTGCATCTATTAAATGCATTGTCTGCAGTCTGCAGACTATTAAATGCATTGGTGATGTCCAATGTCTCGTCAATAAATGTAACCCCTCGCTGATTAGCTTTAACCAGATCATCCAACCCATGTTTGGGTTACTGTTTGACTACGTGTTTGTACACTCTACTACTACAATCTGACACTGGGTATATCCACACTCCATTTCTGAATGTGTGACTTCTATCGAACAACTATCTAATAAAAATAAAATGGTAAATAATTTAACACATTTTATCGATCAATTTATTAATTTAACATTAAAACACAGACTTATGAACTACCTACTCTACTCTATAGTATATAACTGGAATGACAATATAACTGGGCAGAAGTGCTTTGGAAATATCTGTGATTAAAAATCTCGTTACCCACAAGAAATTACAAACACATATTTTTTTATATAGTGTCAAAACGTTTGACGCGACACCGTTCCACTAGTGACGTACGTAGGTAAATCATTGTAGGTGCCTAGGGGAAATTAAGCCGGATGAATGGCCCGCGGCAGTCACGTAATGAGCTTTATGAAAGAAATAAATTTTCGCTATCCATAGCTAATTTATATCTATTAGTAGTTTTTTATTTTGATATGTGAATATAGTAAGTACGATTTTATTTAACTTTAGCGAGCAATGAATCATTTCTAATTCATTGATCTTACTATCAATAAAAAAACACTATATTGGTGCAGTAGGTACCTCATTCCAATTTGTCGATAAGAATCACAGATGTTTCAAAAACGTTCAACATAAGGAAAAATATAATCTGTATAATCCTACAGTTTAGTTATACATATTTCATATGACTAAAACCGAATTACGAAATTGGTTTATTATAAGTTATCGTAAATTGTCTTGGTAGTAATATATTTATTGTCATATAGTTTACTCGTACCTACATCAAAGCTTTCACACACAAGTAAGTATACACACATCGACTATAACTATCGCAGAACGAAACATATTCAGCTAGCTAAGGTTTCCACGATAATCTGTTACGTTTGCCATAAATAACAATGAAGATCTTTCACATGAAGATAAGTATAGGCCTATTCAAACTTTTTGGCGTTTCCGCTTTGTTGTGTGTGGGGGTGTAGCAGATCCCGTCCAGTTTGAATCTACTTATAGGAGCCCATCTATCTATAAGACACAGATGAAATGAAAATAATCTGACATATGTAAGTTTATTTAAAAATAGTTATACTAAAATATGGCATTTCGCCAACATTATATTATGTTCCAATATAAACCCAGATTAACAGTTTTACCACCATCCTTAATAAATCCATTTAAAATAAATGGTCCAATGACGCAGATTTGCATATAACGTTTCTAACAATATCTATCACCAAAAACTTGGTGCTACCACGTTACAATAAGTCAATAGATTTCACGCTCTGCAGGAATTCTGTCTTCACAAACACTTTTTTGTGCTAGGAAAAAGGAAGTATACAATTTTTTTTACAATGGAGATGTGCCTGCTTGTTATTTTGTACTGAGGCTAAATGCTAAATATAAACATTGTTGACGGCCAGCATTTTTTTAATGGATATTTTTATGCAAATAAGTGATTGCTTCTGAGATATTTGCAATTGTATCGGAATTTAAATCACTCACACACTTTTTTTTACCACTGAAAGTATGTAACATGGTTCCAGTGGCCCGCCAATATAGGCGTAGAGACGGCACCCGGCGGGTTTATTTAGTAGGTGAGGGCCCCACAATACCGTTCGTCTCCCCGAACGACGGGGTGTGTGGTTAGGTACTTACACTTTTTCCAGCCTTAACAAAAATTTTCAGCCTTAACTAACCGTTAACAGACATAATTTAAAGATTAAAAGCTCAACAAAACTGTAAACAATGATCTGCGGATCACACAGAAATTATAAATTTAATTTGTTTCTTTTCTACTTAAGCTCTACAAACTGCAAGTTATAAATAATAAAAACGTAGATATCTATAAATATTTTTAGAATAGGTAACTTAAATGCTTCGCACAAAACATAACTTCACAGCTCTGCATAACAGCCAAATATTACATAATAAAATAACATAATTTATATTCACTAGTAGGTATTATAAAATATATAGGTATTAATACGTAGGTACTAACATAATGTCATAATATAGTATAAAGTTATACATATCCTTTCTAATTACTTACACGATTATAAATGTAAAATATATTTAATACTGCGAACTTCACAAGGGTCCAACCCATCTATTATACAAAAAATTAAACTACAAAAACAGGGTCGTATATCTTTAATGTTCCTAAGCGTATTTATTTAGGTCTGTATTTTTCTCTTAGATTAGCTAGCAATATACATTAAAAGAAATACCATTAATTCTATTACAATCTATTAGATAATGTTACTCTTTAAATGCAATTAATAAGCAGGAATTCTTTGTTAGACAAAATTATATTTTATTTAAGGTAACATAAACGGGTCTTTTTTCGCGTATAAATTAGGTGAAATTTTTAACTACCTTTAGGTCGACGTTTCAACTGCGATGCAGCAGTATGGTCACGGGACAACTCGAAAATTGCACTTAATTTATACGCGAAAAAGGACCCGTTTATGTTACTTTTAATATATGTACAATTCGCGAATCTTTAAAAGTTACTCAAATTATATTTTATTTAAATGTTAAGCCATTACTTATTGCTTCAGAAATTTAATAATCCTACTAGCCTACTAGGTTCTGCCCGCGACTCCGCCCGAGTGGACTTTAGAATATAAGTACCTACATCTCTACGGCAAATTAATTATCTTTATGTAAAA
Organism: Leucoma salicis; assembly: GCA_948253155.1. Taxonomy (NCBI): domain Eukaryota; kingdom Metazoa; phylum Arthropoda; class Insecta; order Lepidoptera; family Erebidae; genus Leucoma; species Leucoma salicis. The sequence continues at coordinate 29,373,513 of OX411804.1, read as the reverse complement.
ATGGCTATCCCATGGGAACCATCAATCATACTTTTCAGGGCTCCAGTATATGTGTAGGCATAATTTAATGACGATTGGTTCAATAGTTACGGCGTAAAAGCGTGACATGCTATAAACAAACTCGCTTTCGCTTTTATAATATTCTTATCTTTTTTATTTTTGTTGTTAACAACATCCTGCACTAAAAAATAATCCTTGTATTGCGGGGGACTTTACAAACATACAATTTCACGAACACAAAGTACACCCAAACTCGGAACAACCATTTGTGGATCACAAAGAGTTGTCCTGTGTGGGAATCGAACACTCGGACGGGAGGCCGATATATAAACCACTCCGCCATCTGTGCACTCAAAATATTAGTAAGGATAAGCATAACTGTTAATTACACACTGCTAATTAGACGTGTAAAAAGCTCTCTTCTTCTAAGTAAGTAGGTTGTTTTAAAAGGGTTCGACGATCAACTATTAGTAGCGATTCTCTGAGCACAACAAACTTGACATCCTATACCTAATTATAAATAATCCATAAATTAATTTAAGTTTAAAAAGCACTATATGTAGGTACATACATTTTTTAACTCTATAGCTAATATTCCTTTAGACGCAATAATAGTAATTAGTGTCTAACTAAAACAGGGATTAATATACTTAGTTACTCACTTATCATCACGCCATCTCCCTTGCGGGGTAGGCAGAGAAAACAGGGATAATATAATATACCCATATGGATTTTTTGCTAATAATTTAGATCACTAGAAAATAGTTTCGTGAATTGTATATTTCTAAAATACTAGCAATATTTTGATACTAACTTATACAAACTTAGGGATTAGATATAAGAAACTTATATAAAACAAAATTATTTAAATAATTAGGTATTAATTGATTTATCTCTTGACTATAGCCAAGCTACATAAAAGAAATAATAAACTATATAAAACAATCTGTTAACATGACACACCTATGAAGGTAGGTATGTATCTAATAACATTAACTTATTTTTCTTTTTAATAATGTTTTTACTATCTCTGCAGAAAAATAATGTGTTCTAAAATTTCAACAAAAATATCACTAAGTGTCTGTTTTTGTTATATTCGTTTTATTATAACACTGAAAGTGCTTTAAAAAAAGATTATTATTCCGGTTAATGAGGAGTCAATAATCGCTCATCACTTTTGACGGCAAACGCGTAATCACACGTGACAATGAGTTACTTTACAGACTGGCAGCCTCCGGCTCTTATCTCGTACAAAACTAACACGATTTCGTTTTGTATGAAAATCGAATTACTTATTAAAGATTCGATATTTTAGTTGGCACGTATATTGGAGCCATTAAAATGACTTAAGCTTATTGCTTTATCGTGAATAATTACCTATAAAGGATTTATCGCGTTCAATTAATTTTATAATACTAAAGAAATCCCGTAAGATATTTCATTTCTACTACATATTCGCATAAATATCAGAAAGTATTATATAAAATATTCGTTGTAAGAGATTTGTAAATATAATAAATATTACAGCACAATACATCGTCATCTATATAATTTGTATTTCGAAAATATATATTCTAAATTTGCAGCTAATTCTATAGAATATTATACGTTATTATTGTCGTTATTCCTTTATTAGCTCCATTTAATCCTTATTACAATGTTTTATTTATTCCACAAGGGTGACAAACAATCACAAATGGCATAAACTTGGCCACTGTATAGTATAGACCCTTTTTTATACTACGCTGGTGACAATACGGCCCACCTGAATATAAGCGGTTACCGTAACCGTACCGTAGCAACACCAGAGGCAACATTTGCGCGTCGTCAACTTCAAGGAAAGGTGGACAGGAAGGATAAAAAGGGGAGGATAGAGGATAAGTAGGGAGTTTAGGCCTCCGTTGGGCAATGAGGCAGCGAGTGAGGCGTAGAGCCTACCCCTTGCAGGCGTGCTGCGCGGCCTGGCGGCGCAGGTCGGAGCGGATGGCGGCGGTGACGGCCGTGCCGGCGGCCAGCAGCGCACACAGCGCCAGGTTGGCCCAGCGGTCCCCCGCGCTGCCCAACATCCACTCGTACAACAGAGTCGTCGCTATGCCGAACACCTGCCACAGAACATGCCCTGAATTCTTATCATTGTATTTTCATCTGTTGCTTACTAATTAATTAAGTTTTTATACTAATACTCCTCTGCACAGTAAGTATTTGGCATAGTGCCCACCGATTTACACACCAGACAAAGTCCAAGGGAAAGCCAGGCCAGTTCGCAAAATACACCAAATGAAGTCCAAAACAAGCCTGGTTAGTTTAGAAATAGAAGAATACTAATAGATGCAGAGTACAAAGTAGGTAATATAACGTACTGACAAATAAATAAAGTGAATCATTGTTAACAACAAAATGGCATCGTCAATATCTCTTTCTAATTGCAAAAAGTACCATTACTATCTCTTTCTAACGATAAAAGCGAAAAAATGCGTAGAACACTTTTTTATTTATTGGCTCACATAAGAGGGCCTTTCTCCCAATGCCAGGTTTTTGTTACCTTCTGGGACGTCCTGTATATATAGCATTTAAATCGTTAGTTACTAATAATAGCTAACGAGTGCTTGAGGCAAGTGAATCCGCAATGTCGCGATTGCGGATACAAGACAGACGTGCCCGGTAGACGTCAATAGGCTCGCCCCCTATTACGTGGGACTTAAACATAGCTGGCGAGTCGTGGGTGTTTAATACACCTCTGCCTACCCCTTCGGGGAATACAGGCGTGAAGCTATGCTATGCGATTGCAATAGCCACGAGCGGCCGGATTCCGTAGTAAGGCTTTTCATGAGAATAATCCGGCAAGAAACTCATGAGCAATTTTTTTTAAATCGCCAAATTCTTACAGATTACATTTTTATACATAGTTAACTGATGTAAATACTAACTAAAAACAGGTACCTACTATATAATGAAAGTAATAAAGTGGGGTATGTGCTTATTTAAATCGGTATTTTAAAATGAGGAACATTTCAAGCTCCACTCTACCCACGCCATAAAAAACTAGTGATGCAATAAATAAGTATTGCCTAAGCCAAGGTACTGCGAGAAGTAAAGCAGGTATTTATCATTGACCAGTATTATTCTCACCTGAACACAAGCGTTCAATATTCCGGAGGTGGTGCCCTCAGGCTCTGGGTATGTCACTTCAGAAGCAAACTCGAAGCCCACGGGTAAATATCCAGTCATGAAGAAGCTGGAAGTACGAATGAAATCAATGCGATATTTATCATTTTTATATGAAAGAATTCTACAAAGGAAATGTTTTAATATTTTTTTATACTGTGGCAGGTCTTCTTAATATCAGATTTAGTTAAGACGGCAACTGCAATGACCTTACAGTTGCGCTGGTGCTTTTTTAAAAGAGGAATTTTCTGAACACCACTGTACAGTGAGTTGAGTATGACTGGCTCGAATGCTCTGCTTTAGTCAGTTAAAAAAAACTATTATTTTTTCCTCTCTAATAACCTAAAAATATGTATTGATCAAAAACTTACCCAAGCAATATACCGCTGAGGTACACGACGCCAATGTATCCACAGTCCAGAGTAAAAGTGAAAATGAGCATCCCAACGACTGAGGCAGCGTACACAGACAGTGTGGTCTCCTTGAAGCGGTGCGTCTTATCCAATATTAGCCCGCAGACAACAGAGCCTACCATTCCTGCTACGACGATCACCAACCCTATACGTCCAGCGTCTTCGTTGGCACCCTTCAATTCAAAATACCAAAAAGGGTTTATATCGATCATAGCTTATAGAGAGCATCACCAATAAATAATGAAATAAATAAATATATACATAGGTATAATAAATAGAAAACACCTAGACGCAGTACAAATACCTGTGTTCATCACACAAATAATTGTCCTGAATGGAAATCGAACCCACGACCTCGTGCACGGAAGTCGGTTACACTACCGACTACGCCACGAGGCCCGTCATACAGCACCAATAATCCATCCATCCATCAGCCTTTCAACGTCCATTGCTGGACATAGGCCTCCCCAAGAGAACGCCACAACGAGCGGTCCCAGCATGGGGGATAATACCGTAATCGCCACGCTTGGCAGGCGGGTTGGCGATCGCAGTGGATGTTGTTAATACTCGAGGGAGTGCTGCTGCCCACTCCCCCGGCATTCCCTCAGTCGGCTCTTACGACTCCCGTGGGTAGAGAGGGGTGGGACAATTCTAACGCCGGCCCTACACGGCCAAGCACCAATAATACCAACTCATATTTTTAATTATGCTCCTGTAAGCAAATTTGAATATTTTTCAGGTCCTCCCAGTATAGTGTGAAATGCTGTTTTATAAAGTATAAAGCATACATAAATAGACGCACAGCCGGTTTCCTTAAGGAGCAGACATAATACGGGTTTCGTCCTAATTTGATTCTACCTAATCCTCTTTTCACGCTTCGTTCGTCCTCATTTCGTCATCATCTCTATCATACAACGTGTACCTACACATTGAATCTAACTTTTAATTGATATTTCACTATCCCGACACTACAGGAGCATCCATTCTCATAGTACAAGTCGTCCGATTTTCGGTCAGTTGTTACAGAAGTCTCATCCACACACCCAAAATTTTAGTGAATGGATTTGAAAATTCCTTAATCATGTTTTCGGAGTTAACTCACGTTTATTAATATTCATAACAAATAAAATTATGGAAGGACTTATGTAACATAATTGTTAGAAGTAACAGATATCCGGATAGAAGAAAATGGATTAAATTAGCTATGTCCTATAATTTTTTTTTTTAATTTACGATAAAATCCTAGTATTTGCACTGAACAAAATTACCCAATATTTGACATGAAGGTGACCTTACCGGATAATAAGTCAGAATAACTTGATTAAGTAGCGTCGAAATAGCATAAAACACTCCAACGTTGAGGCCATACGAGATCAGGAGCAGTACGTAGTTGCGGTTGGTGATTAGCTTCTTCAACGAGAGTAGGAAGTTGGAGTCAAGGCTGTTGCCGAGATCAGCGGCCGCAGATGGAGGCGTGGGGGGTGCTGCTTTGAAGACTAAAAAGAATTCGTTATGATAAGCGATACCAGGGCTATGACCTCACTATAATTAGGTATACCTACTGCGAAGTATAGGCTAGGTATCTTTTTTAAAACACCGCAACATGCTGCATAGTGGAGGAAATGGACGATTCAAGATATACTTAGGTTTAAAACCACGTCGTCATTTAGCCCAAACCCCTCCTTACCTATACTCTTTAGTATCCTTCTTACCCTCTCTTTATTGTCCTTCCTATCCTCCTTATTATCCTTCCTGTCCACCTCCTATACCCTTCCTTGGAGATGACGACGCGATAGTGCCTCTAAGTGTTGCTAGCGTCTATAGGCTCAACACAATATCAGTACGAATATTGCTATGCTTCATCATCGGTTAGTTAACGATTGTCTTTTCGTTACATGGTAGTAAACGAATTAGCAGCTCAAATTAACTATAAGGTAACCACTATAAGGTATTAAGAAAGGCCTTTGTGGTGACGCACTAAGAATACAAGTGTCACCACCCCATCCTTTCCCGCGGGTGTCGTACAAGGCGACTAAGGGAAGTAAGCAATTATCACCCATTGCATTCTGGTGGTAGGGCTGGGTACTAAGTGAGAGTACTCACTTGCTATCGGGTCGGTACCACCGTCTCCTGTGCGACCGGTCATGAAGCACGTCAGTGTGTTTTGGCTGTAGCAGAAGATAGCCGTTTATTCTTTCATATCCGAGAAATGAAATGGTGCGCAGCGGTTTGATACCTATTACTCTCGGTATAGTTGAGTTCATGAGCGACGGTTACCACTTACTATTAGGTGGGCCGTGGCTCGTCAATCGCAGTAAAAATATATATATATATACTTACACAGCAATATGAAGACAAACAGTACGCTAGTGAAGCCGGCAACTAGGTAGAACATCAGCTTGAAGTCGCTAGCGATTTCGGGTATGGTGCCTTGAGCGCGCACCAGCATAGGTGGGAGGAAGAACCCTACTGCCACTCCTAACTGTGAACAAAATATAGATATTTTTATATATATGTTTAGCATTTGACATTCTTAGCCATATACATTAAACGCAGTGTGAAAATGTGAAATCGAAAATAACAGTCCAAATTGGCTGAACTAGCAAAGCATCTCGACGGTATCCAGGAGATGCAGGTTCAAATCCTGCTCGTGACTGTTATTTTCGATTTCACATTTTCACACTTTGTTGAAAATATAGATAACTGAATAAAAACGTGCGAACATCTGATAGATGATATGGACCTGCATAAGATACAGTGCCGGATTAAGCCAGCGCGGGGCCTGTAGCAAATTCGGCCAAGAGGCCCTTGGTTTGATTTAGGTTCTCAAGTTTATAGTATTAAACTCAGATTAGAGATAAAACCGAAAATGTATGTGCGTGACAACCTGGAGCGGCTATGTAGGATAGGAACACGTATATCTGTGTGCGTGTAATGATACTAGTTTTTGAAATAAACTCCCTATATTTTTTTTTATGACTTACAAATCAAATTGGTTGGCTTTTTAAAGTACAAATTATTTGGGGGTAATACTTTTCAGCCCTAGGGAGAATTACTTTCAACTGACAGCTGAGTAATTATAAAAAAAAAAACAGTTCTATTTTCGGTAAAAAAAACAGTTCTATTTAAAAATAATGGCTAAATAGCTGACAGCCCACAGAAAAAAAAAAAACAAAATCGGCGGGAAAACGGCGATTCCAAATTCAATTTTTAAAGTCTCCCATTTTTTCTTTAGCTAATTCATGATTTTTATTTTTAGTTTCCTCGTATTCGTAATGAAAAGCACAGTGTTTACCTCGGGATAAAGACTTATTTAGTCCCTCGAACTATTGGAGCCCTCTCTACGCTCGGGCGCCAAACCCCGTCTCGGCACTAAATAAGTTGCTTTCATCCCTAGGGTAACAATGTACTATTACGCTTATCTAAACTTATTGCACGCCTCACAAGCGAAGCACAGCAGATTTTTCAAACTTAAAATGTCTCTATTTATCATATACCTATTGCACTTGTAAAATAATATATACACACACATATCAAGAAAAAATACTATTTTTAACACTCATGATATTTTTGATGCCATTTTTGTTATTTAAACTAGGTAGTTCAAAAACTGTTTAAAAAAGTTCTGTCTTGGACGTCCGTGTGTTGTAGGTAATGTATGTTAACACGATAGGTAACGACCGAAATACTTTACTAATAGAGTTTTTTTTTCTTTTATGATACAGTATAACTACGAATAGAGCCCTATCACTTTTCACGGTCTGATTCGATGTGGTTTAATTGTTATTAAATAAACAAAAAATAGTGAGTATTTACGCTCGACGTGACACTAAAACCAGCGCTATCCTCATTTCGTGAGAACTATTTCTATAGACCAATACAGAAGTACTTCTTAAAATTAGCGCTAGATGGCGTATGAGACATGAAAACCACAGTACTTTTTATATTAAACTTTTCTTATTAAATTAGCGCTATCTATGTGATTTATTGAAAACTACTTAGTAAGACATATAATACATTATTAGTTACTTATCAAATAATCAATTTTATTGTGAAAAATGAAGATTATGAGGCGTGCACTTTTGGATTTTCCAAAGTACTTTTTTTACGGTCAGACAGGCGTTGTAGCGCGGGGCCCGTAGCATTTGCTACTCTTGCTACGTGGTTAATCCGGCACTGATAAGATAGTACTCACTCAACTGAAATTACTATTCATTAGACCTGATTTCATGAATTCGAATCTCACCCCGTAGCTTTGGGTCTATGAAGACGGTACCCCTACTTTTTGGAGGCGGTAAATTTTCTTAACGAATACTAATGGTATCTAGACTAATCATTAACCGATGCCGTATTTTTCAACCTCTTTACTACCCTATTATTGGGCACGGGTCTCGGGTGAGTGAGAGATGCTTAGGCCGTAGTCCATCACGCTAGCCCAGTGCGGTTTGGTAAACTTAGCAAGCCGTCGAAAAAATCTCTCATGACGGCTGCCTCATGATGTTTTCCTTGACCTAGCAATAATAATTTGTAAAAGAATACATATATTATTATGTAATTTCGAAAACTCGAATAGACAGAAGTGTTTGCGAGGTCTGGAGATTCATGACTCTTGGGCCTTGGGATCGAACTCAATTCCACTACATTTTCAGTCCTTGATTTTACGGCTAGACCCTCACTGTTTATATTATTCTAATATCTAACATAACCAGCACCAGTGCTTAGGTATATTTTTGTAATATCATATCTAGGTAGGTATAGACATAAAATTGCTTATTTGAACTGTACATTGAAGAATGACTACAAATAAGGACGCTTATAGAAAACTAATAAATAAATATTCACGGACATTTTTCACACAACGTCCTCTGGTCCCAAACTAAGTTTAATACTTGTGCTATGGATACCAGATTACGGATATAAGCATATACTACTTTTTTTTGTAAATGCATACTTACATATAATAGATAGAAAACACCCAGACGCAATACAAATATCTGTGTTCATCACACAAATAAATGTCCTGAGTAGAGAACCCACAACCTCGTGTACGGAAGTCGGTTACATTACCGACTACGCCACGAATAAAACGACGATTAAGTTTTTAAAGTTGCCACTTTTTAAAGTACAAATTATTTATGAATAAGGAAAAAGAGATTATTTGTACGAGCGGAAAACGAACGCGCGTCTTTTCCAAGCCACCAAAAGTGTTGTGCTCTAAGCCACCAAAAGGCCACAAAAAAAAACTTTTTTTTCTTTTTCCTTATTTATAATTAATTTGTACTTTAAAAAGTGGCAATCTATCTATCTATTTGTCAGCGCATATCTCGTGATAATATTGAATAGATTTTAAAGCTGTTTGGTGCAACACATTGGCTTTAAATTATTTTAGTAACAGGTAAAACGTTATTAAGGAGTTAAACACAAAGTGAAAAATGTGAAATCGAAAATAACAGTCAGGAGCAGGATTTGAACCTGCATCTTCTGGATACCGTCCAGATGATTTACCAATTCAGCCATCCTGACAATTGCTCCTGACTGCTAATTTCGATAACACATCATACTTAACGTCTTTGGGTGACGCCTGCGCCATCTGTCGGAAGTATTTTCATACATTATACCGACCAGGTATGAATTTTTGGGATTGTCAGGATGGCTGAATTGGTAAAGCATCTGGACGGTATCCAGAAGATGCAGGTTCAAATCCTGCTCCTGACTGTTATTTTCGATTTCACATTTTTCACTTTGTGTTTAATCTATAGTGCTAAGCATGTCAAATGCTAAAAATATATATAAAAAATATCTAAATAGTTATTAAGGAGGTTAGGATTTAAAGTTCAGGTAGACAAAGTCGTGGCCTAATAGTTAGTGAAGTACCATGGAAGTACCTATATCCACTTAAGTACTTGGGTTTTTTAATTGAAGAAATCTGTACTAATTAATATTTACTAACTTTTTTTTTGTTAAGGCGGGAAAAATGTTTTTAACCGCACACCCCGTCGTTCGGAGCAACGAGCAGGGTAGTGTGGGGCCTTCACTCAAGTAAAGCGTATCCTACATTTTTATGTCGATAAGTAATTTGGATTAGTACAAATTAATCCTATTTAGGTACGCTGATGGAATTGTTTTTTTTTATTTCTATAACATGAATCCTTTTTGCAGATTTGAACAAAACGATATTTTTTCCGATAGGTATGTAAGGTAAGTAACCTAATAATAGGTCCCTATATCAAGTTTTAAAATACAATACATTACCGGCACGATATCTACGCCTTGTTTCTCGTTTTTTATAAGATTTGTTCTACAATCGAGAACAAATTTTATAAAACATGTAGGTAGCAGATTCTTACAAACTATTCCGGTTTTACGACGAGAAATTTACCGATCGGCTAACTTGACTAGTGTCTATAATCTAAATCCTGAGAAGAGACTGGTGACTAATAATAGGCCAGTCATTAGAGCTCTACGCATCGACAATGTTTAGCTGGTTTGAGAATATCTATGCGTAGCTTATTGGACTTAATATAAATACCAAAGTTTATAACATTTACGCTCTAAGCTAAGACCTAAGCGTTTTAATACCTATTACAATATTGCATCGTCGGTGTCGTCCAATTCCAATGTTGATGTTTCAAGATAAGAGCAAATAAAGTATGTAGATAGGTAAGTATATATGTAGATATACCTATGGATATAAAAACAATGAAAATTACAACAAAAACAAAACATAGGATCACGCCTGTATCCCCGAAGGGTTAGGCAGAGGTGTATTACGCACCCACGGTTCGCCAGCTATGTTTAAGTCGTACGTAATAGGAGGCGAGCCTTTTGATTAAGTATTTAGACATGTAAGTATATAATCAAAGGGGTGAGCCTATTGCCGTCTACCGGGCACATTTCCAAACTACTGGCTGCTACAGAGAATTTTTCTTTTTTCGAATAAGCTCAACAGCCGCCTGACCCGGGGATCGAACTCGAGACCTCATGATCAGCAGTCGCTCACGCTACCACTGCACCATCGAGGCAGAGAGGCATTATGGAAATAGAAAAAAAAATTGAAATTACCATCACTACATGTACCTACCATTTACTGGATAGAGAGAAACAAGTTTTTATCAACATTTAACTTTCTTGTAGAATATAAATTCGAAATAATTTTAAATGCATTTCGTAAAAGATGGGTGTCCTCGTTTTTATTATTGCCCGCGGTGGTAGACAAGCAAGCGACCTGATGGTAAGTGGTAAACGCTGCTCATAGGCTTTAACTAGGAGGCACAGCCAAGCCACCGCCTGCCGCAAATTAAGTGTTCTTCTCAAACCTCGTTTGAAGAATGACATGTCGTAGCGCCGGGGAAACACTGGTACTAGCAGGCAGGTCATTCCAGAGCCTATACGTACGTGGTAAAAAAGAACGCTGAAAACGGACTGTCTTTGACGAAATCTTAGTGCGTAATGACAGTGGTAGCACCTGAGGATTCATTCTGAGTATTCTGAGCATGATAGAGATACCTACTCGTATAGCTAGTTAGATTGTATGTATGTATGTCGATTGTTACTGCTCCGATTCCAACGGCATTCCGCCGTAATGATTGTCAACAATATAATAATAATAAATATTTTAAACAATAGACTAACATAACTGCTACTAACAAACTGGATTTTTATGGTCTGTAAATAATTACAGTACGTTTATTATGACTCCACCTATATTGACCAACCGCTTATTATGAAGTAGTAATTACCTACATAGCGAAATTTGGTTATCATATAAAATTCTTTATTACTAAGTTGGATATAATGACTTCGCTTATAGTGACATGTCGCTTATTGTGACCCATTTTTAATAAATTACGTCAGTCTAGTTATAGTTAGTGACGGACATGATTCCTTACACCTTCTTTCTGCCTTCGACAGTGTTCAGGAGAGTCACGTGACAGCATGATACCCGACGACATTCGGCGGGTGCATTTCTTTATTTATTTTAACTGTACTTATTAGGTATAATTTATATTTTGATTTATCTCTATTTTGTTTCTCTCTATTAAAATAAATACATACTAACAAAAATAGTAGATTGTTTATTTTCTACAAAACGCTTTGTATGACGTCCGCTTAGTATGACGTATTTGTTATGTCCCTGCGATGTCATTATAAACGGATTCCACTGTAATTATTAAATGTAAAATGCTTTTAGTGATATCTATGTAGGTAGGTACTTGGGTGGATGATACTAGACTAGTGAATCAAACATAATTAAACGGATTCCACTGTAATTATTAAATGTAAAATGCTTTGAGTGATATCTATGTAGGTAGGTACTTTTGTGGATGATACTAGACTAGTGAAAATAGTCATGAGCAGGATTTGAACTTGAACCTGCTTCTCCTGGAAAACCGTTCCAGATACTTTGCCTATTCTGCCACAATCACATCGGGTCGGGGCTGCTAATTTCGATAACACATTTATTCTTAATGTTTTGGGTGGCGTGACATTTAAAATGCCTAAAAATAGGTAAGTAGAAACAAAATTGAAAATAATTTCAATCAATCTTAATAAACTAGGTAGGTAACTATAAGGTAGTGTTGGTTTTTAGTGATTATTCAAGCGCTGATAGGTAATAAATGCCACTATCACGAACCAGTGTTATTTTAGCCAATCCTATTCCTTCTTAAGCAAAATCTGGCTGTGTTCCTGGTAGTTATAGCAGAGTCAATGAACGGCAGTTATCACATCATCAATCAGGCCGAGACCAGTTTGTCCCTGTATACAGTACTTATTAAAAAATAAAAGATCTGAGTTTTGTCGACAAATCCCCGCGGAATGAAATAATAAATAATAATTTGCATACATACAAAATAATAAGAAATGTAACTTAAAACTAAAATTCTCTGCAATAAAAGAGTTGAATAAAACCTTCAGTAACAAATTTAGATGGAGTCACTTGAAGACGAATGCTGAACTCGTTATTTAAAATGTGCCTACTCGTTAAAATATACTTCTTTGGAAGTTTTCCCTCTTCGTTGTCCTGGAATGTCTAAAGTAGATATTAAGCAGTATCATCAATAAGATCTGAATTCACTCACACACTTAAATTGAACTGTTTCTGATTGAATTTTCTTTTTACATAATTTACGAGCAAGTTTTATCACAATTATCATCATTGTAAAAAGGATTTATGTAACTTCTTATACCTATTTGTTCATATACTATATGCTCGTTAGTCATAGTGTAAATGCGTTATCAAGGATTACTCTTCTGTGGATAGTGATCCGGTTGTAATTCTTTTCCTTATTGCTATTTCTACAAAAATTATAGCATTATTAAGATTGCATACTTAATAGTTTAGGTAGATACAATCAATTTCGTAAAACTACTTCGGTGGTAGACAAGCATACGACCCACCACCTGTTGGTAAGCGGTTACCATAGCCTATAGACACTAGCAACACCAGAGGTATCACTCGCGCGTCGCCATCTCCAAAGAATGGATAGGAAGTATAAGGAGAGGATAGGTACGATCCTAGGAGAGGCTACGAAGGATAACAAGGAGAGTATAGGAAGGGGTCCTCCGGCACTCTCACTCACCATACGAAATACAACAGCGGGTACCGCTATTGTTGGTTCAGGCTGATCTTTTGTGAGAGGGTGGTACTTCCCTCATCGAAGCCGGCCCATTCATACTGGGATAAGCAAGGCTTCTACCATTAGCGTCTGTAGTTGTCGTCTAACGTCAAACGACAATGTGAATGCCGTTGTCGATTTCTCGCGATAAGTTGTGGCTACATCAACGTTAAACGTTCCTCGTTCGTTTATAATTAATAACCCTACATAATCTTTTAAAAATTGTTTTATTTCATAACGCTAGGCGTTTTACTTAAATATCACAAATCTTCCAAATAACAAAGAGCTCAGACGTAGGCCTTACTGACTTCATAAAATATCGGACCATGACTCCCATGGACAAAATCAATTTACTTAAGGATTTCAGCTTCTCTGCCGTAGTTTAATAACATACGGTAGGTTAGGTTATTTAAGCAAGCCTTTTTATGTGATGACGCACATCGAAGTAGGTGATTATTTAAAAATTATATATACGTGCATTATACCTAATAAAAAGACAGAAGAACAATCGTAGGGACTAAAATTAAGACCTTTAAATACCGATTATTTGGACAGTTCAATACAAGTATGTGAGTAATTCAGATGTTATATAATATATTGTTTTATAATTTAGGTATTTGAGGACAATGAATATGGAAAGCCCTCCGGAGAACTACTAAAACCATTATTATCTTAAGATCGGCATTCGTCTTTAAGTGAATTTATCTAAAAATTTTATTAAAGGTTTTCAGATAATGTTAATTAGTTTCATTTTTTATTCTTGTGTATTCAAAACGTGCTTTCCGAGCATGGGATTGAAACACTGCCCACGGGTCTGCCTGCCACTGTCATAGGTACCATTGATAATTTCTTGACGGAAAAACCCCATATTTTGTTGGCCGCACCGAGACAGTAAATAAATTAACTGTAAATTTATATTTTATACATAAGTAAGTACGTGAGACGCAAACCAGACCATTAAAACATCACGACATGATTTTAGATATTTTTATAATATATTTTTAGCATTTGACATCCATCCATCCATCAGCCTTTCAACGTCCACTGCTGGACATAGGCCTCCCCAAGAGAACGCCACAACGAGCGGTCCCGTCATAGGGGATAATGCCGTAATCACCACGCTTGGCAGGCGGGTTGGCGATCGCAGTGGATGTTGTTAATACTCGAAGGAGTGCTGCTGCCCCCTCCCCCGGTATTCCCTCAGTCGGCTCTTACGACTCCCGTGGGTAGAGAGAGGTGGGATAATTCTAAAGCCGACCCCACAAGGCCTAGCATTTGACATTCATAACCCATATAAATAAGCACAAAGTGTGAACATGTGAAATTGAAAACAGTCACGAGCAGGATCCTACTCGCTGTCACGACATGGTTTGGTTCCCAAATGTTTTGCTCAACTATTCCTACGTTCGTACGTAAATATGTAGTGTACTAGGTAGATAGAGCCTTGCTTATACAAGCATGAATGAGCCGGCTCGATTGGGGAAGTACCACCCGGTCACAGAAGATCAGTGTTAGTTCGCCTACCGTTGTGTTTCGTATGGTGAGTGCGAGCGATGTAGGTTCAAACCCCGCCCTATTCTCTCCCTTGTATCTTGCTTAGTTACTACTTTAAAAATAAAAGACAAATGGCCTAAAATTTTCGTATACTCTATACCATCCCTTTCTCTCCATGTTCTCGTTGGAGGAGTCTATAATTCTTACTAATCACTCCTTATTCCTTTCTCTATGGTTAATTATAGAATAGTAACGTGAGTGAGCCCTTGATACTGTTAGCATCTATTGAAAATTAACTACATGCCGTATGCCTACCTTAAAAAAAAATCTGTTAAAATTCCTTGAACTGGAGTTATTTGATATTAAAAAGCTTGGGGCTTTGTCATTGTATTCTGTGTGCGTACGTTGTGGACAAAAGCATAATATTATTTATGATTTATCGAGCTCTGTGTCATTGTCCAGGCTCTGATCTTTCAGGCCTTTCAATCTATTGTCACAATATCGCTTATAAAAAACACAATGTGAATATTTTTTTATAATAATGGGTATAGGACGGTTGTTTATATAGAAACTTACGAATCAATATACGTACTCGTAGTTACGTGGGTTACCTATATAGATATTTTATCGTTAAAGAACTTTTTTGTTATAAAATATACCAAAATTGTAAGGGCTAGCATTAAATTGGATATGCAAAATAAATAATACGTTTTTTTTATTGTATGTAGTGGCAGACGAGCCACGGCCCATCTGATAGTAAATGGTACTAAACAATACCGAGAGTATTGTCAAGCCGCTGCTCACCATTTCATTTCACAGATATGAAATGAAAGAATAAACAGCTATCTCCTGCTACAGCCAAAACGCAACGATGTGCTTCATGGCCGGTCACACGGGAGATGGTGGTGTCAACCCGCTAGGGCCCAATACCAAGTGAGTACTCCCACTTGGTACCCAGCCCTACCACCAGTCATGCAATGGATGATAATTGCTTACTTCCCTTAGTCGCCTCATACGACACCCGTGGGAAATAATGGGGTGGTGACACTTGTATTCTTAGTCCGTCACCACGCGGTTAAAAATAGGTGGCAAAAAGGATATAACCAACCTGATGGTAAGTGGTTACCGTAGCCTATAGACGCTGGCAACCAGAAGCGTTAATCACGTGTCGTCATCTCCAAGGAAAGGGATAGGAGGTGGACGGGAAGTTTAATAAGGAGAGGATAGGGAGAAGGTTTTGACCTCTGGCGCTCTCACTCACCGAAACAAAATAGTAGAAGTACCTACGTAGCTTAGCACATGACATACTCGGGCATATACTTAGTTCACAGTACGAGTTCTGTTAAAAATATTTTAAGTTCTACTATCCAAAGCAAAATGTTTTAAATTCAACGTGAATTTTTCCAACGTAATTGAATTCTGCTAGCACCTCGGTGCATTTGAAAAGGATTCAGTCATGCTAAGCCTTTAGAAAATACAGCTCAATTTAAACTAGGTAAACCAATGAAAGATTTCCATATCTGCTTAAATAAATTGAAATGCAAATACTATCTGAATCACCATTTTGACAACGTTTCTAGTACAGAAATCTGAATAATGATTCATAGTTCAGTGGTTTCTTGTATTTAAACTATAAGTGCCTGAAGCTTCCATTATTCTACTTTTACATTAAAAAGAACCACAAATCTTGTCTAATCCTATAGAATTGCGTTCGTGGCCATGTATTTTCTAGCATAAAAACAATATGAACAGATGCTTGTGAAATTTAAAGTGACCGTGGTATCGACAGCTACTAATTAATGTCTGACTATTTAGTTGATGTCGTTTGATAGCAATAGGCTAATTTCTTTCCCAATACGGATACTGGCTGTTTGATATAAAATATATATACGGTATTTGTATGCGACTGCTAATCATGAGGTCTCGGGTTCAATTCCCGGGTCGGACAATGTTATTGAACTTTTTCCTAAAAAGAAAAATTCTCAGTAACAGTCCGGAGTTTGGAAATGCCCGGTAGACGTCAATAGGCTTGCTTGACGATAACGTAATAACGTGGGACTTAAACATAGCTGGCGAGTCGTGGTTGTGTAATACACCTCTGCCTACCCCTTCGGGGAATACAGGCGTGATGCTATGTGTGTGTATATACGGTTGAAATGCGATCTCTACGAAGAATCTATGGAGTGATGCTGACTGACCGCATTCGTAACGACGACGTAAGAGAGCGAGTAGGTATGAAAGAGAGTATTGGTGTAAAGTTGCGAAAGGGAATGCTCCGATGGTTCGGACATGTGGAAAGCATGCCGCACAAGCGATTGGTTAAGAGGATAAACAATGCAAAATGGAAGGATGTAGGTATAGGGGGAGACCGAGACTCGCCTACCTAGACCAAATCGATCATGTATTGAAAAGGAAGGCGGAGTCAGGAGTCAGCAAAACCGCCGAACGTGTATGAAGAGAATTATGAATAATACTTTCTGATATTTACGCGAATGTTAAACACGTTTTAATTGATAGTTTGTGGTAGAATTTTTTAGCACTAAATAAAAACAATAATTTTAGAATTTAAAGAGGAGTATTATACTCATTTTAATATACTAACTTAAAGTCTCATACATTGTAAGCATCAAATTTGAAGTAGATATTTTAATTGTGTTTCTAAACGAATATTAGGTGGGTTAAAATAAATAAACCAAATTTTTTGTAAAATCATGTAACTGTGGGTAGATGAAACCGTTAAAGCAACATATCTGCCCTTGGACGTCTACCATCTAAGTCCACCCGTGATCATGAATGCTGTAAAGTATTCGAAACGTCGGTATAGTAGAAAACCCTTGCGGGGTAGGCAGAGAGAACTGAGTGCCTAGAGGCTCTATTCTTGCATACATCTCTCGCTTTCTCAACATTGATAATTCTACGTTTACCGAAGAGCCTCTAGGCACTCAGTTCTCTCTGCCTACCCCGCAAGGGAAATGGCGTGATGATAAGTAGAAGTAGTAGTACAGCTTATGAAATACACTTGAATTTGAATAAACTAGATAACGTAGACACGAGCAATTTTACTTCAAAACAACTAGCTACAGACACATAAGTATCTGCCGTGAATACTGTTGTAGGAGTTATCCAATTTGATCAATGATATAAACGCGTCGAGGGGTTATCACGTGAATTGGATGATCGCTTCCGAGTGCTGTAATCTGACGAGGGACCAGTGAGTACGTAGGCGGAACTACAGAACTTGCTATTATTTTAAGAGTGTCAATTTATTAGGGTCTTGATAGCACACGATTAGAATGTTTAGACTTCTACGAAGCCCATTTAGGCAACGTAAATTTTCTAGTATATATAAGCACCATTAGGTAGTAGAGATTGGGGCCAGGTGTTACCGCGGTACCACACAACTGTGATGCATCTTCATGTGTTTTGTTTATACTGGAAGATAGCCTATGCTAATCCTCTCGACCGCAATTGTTGTTTACGCTCAAGCGGCTTGGCTGAGTTTCTGGTATTGTTCATTCATGGCTTCATGATGCCATCAGCTAACCAATACGTAATAGTGCATTTAGTTTTCATGCTACCCACATTATAGTACTCGTTCGAAACAGAAAATAAAATAAAAATTGATGTACCGCCTGCATGCTCATAGTTAAAATACTTTATTATTAAGTTACCTACTTGTGATTTCTCAATATTTAAGTGAATTGTATTCTTTTTTGAGAAATAAAGTCTTTAACCATATATGATAACGGCTACTACTTACCATCATATGAACTGGTTGTGTGTAAAAAAATCCTTTAAATTTTGTAACGAAGCAGATCTTATTCCCGCCCGTAGGCAGTTTCGCAAGCAGTTGCTTGGCTACTCCATGTATTCCTAAGCTTATGAACGGTGGTAACACCTCGTCATTGGGTAGCAGCTCGTTTAAACAGTAACAATAATAAAAATTGCACCAAGACTTACAGAAGGACAATATAAACTACAAAACATAACAAAGATAGTATGCATGTTCTCGTAAATAGATAAAATGCATGCAATTAAAATTAGTACTGGACACTATGCTCTAGTAGTACCTACGTGACTATCTCGTTGTAGGTAAATAAACTTGTTAGGTTTCAATGCAAATTATTATCAATAGTCTTTCTACTGACGAGTCGTACAGATGCGATTACATTGAACAAACACCTTGGTTTCTGGTAATAAGGTCTTCTGTTCTTTCAGTGAGAATAGGCCAACAAAGTACTACCCTTTCAGGAAATATCGGTGACATCACATCAGGTATTTTTAGTATTGTGCTTCGTTTGGTGAGTGAGACAGCTGACGGCACGAACCACTTTCTCATCTCCTTTATCATATTTCATGTCTATCTACTTATTATCAACACTTATTAACCCCTAGCGTCATTCCTATCTCCCTCTTATACATTTTCTATGGTTGGCAACTCGGAGTGATACCTACCTCTAGTATTGGTAGCTTTAGACATTAGCAATACTCTTTTCTTCTTTAATAAAATTTATACCTATTGAAAACGATAACCCACTAGCTAAGAGAGAACATCAGACTACCGTGGGGAGATTTTCAGTTTGATCTCCACGGCGTTCGAAGTTACGTGTCTCAGAAAACACATTAAATACTTTGTTCCATCATACATAATTATAGCATTCTAGTCTCCTAGTTGGATGTAGAAGCCAATGGAAAATCATTATTTTGCTGTGTTTTTAAGCGTTATTTATTTATTTATTTAATACTTTATTTGTAGATTGAAATTTATTATAATATTAAAACATACATATACAATAGGGCGAACTTAACTCAAATTTGTGTTCTTTACCAGATAACCCATAAAAACGGATCTTTAAAAAATCGAGTAAACAATTGTACAACAACAAGATAATGGAGAATATTATTACATATTAATAAAATATATATTTAACATTATGTTTAACGTTATAAAATGTTTTATTTTTAGCGTTATGTTTTTAAGCGTTAGTGTGTGACCAGTATTGAAGCCCTCAATTTTTTCTGATATAAAAATTCTATGTTTTTTCTGGATACTGAATTAACTCAATTTTTATGATATTCTGTAGATTAGTTACGTTAACTAACAAACAAAATAACTCTCACATATATAGTACAAGGATAAACTATCAAGGAGAGGAAAATACACCTATTTTTAAATTTACAATGATTTCAAATAAATAACAAATGTATGTAACAAAAATATAAACGTATGAGGAAAACGTCTTCGTATTAAATTGGTCAGTGACCTTGTATGTTAAACCTACTCATACCTATATTCTGTAGCGATTGCGATATGTCAGGGGTTTGTTTAAAACGAGGTTTTTACTTTTCCTCTTGCATATTAGGTGGTTTAACTGGTTGAAGTATATCAAACATATTTCAAAAGGCTGTTGAGTTTCAGTATCAGCTGTGATAAATAATTTTTATTTCAAAAAGAGTAGATTTATTTCGATTATAAGTATACAATTATTGTAAACTTTGATTAAATATACAAATAATATTGACAAGTACTAGCTAACCATAGGTCTCGTGTTCCTGGATATACGTATAATGTTATTGGGTTTTGGAAATACTAAGTATCAGTACGAAGTCAGGAACTATGCAAATATCAATACACTTGTACTATGACTATGCGTACTACTTACTGAAGATGAGACTGGGTTGAAATATTGCTGATAAATAAGTGTGGGCGAGAAAGAAACATAGTTATGGATGCCTTACATATTTGTATCCTACTCACGCCTTTACAAGTCTATAAAAAATCGTCATAGATTTTTTTTTGCGCAATAGCCGTATTTTATCTTGTTGTGTGGTGTTGATCTCCTTTAACATACTCATTATGTATTCAATCTGTGCTAGACAATATTTGTAGATTGTCTAGCACGCAAGCAAGGCAGACAGAATATTCAGCACAACAGAATGTACATTCATTTTTATAAAATCAAAACTGTAAATTTTGAAAAAAGTACTTCTGGAATTAACAAACATATAAAAATAAATTTTACTGCTCACTTTTACAGCCGGCAAATAATTTACTCGTTTTTATTTAATAAGCCTCAGAAGAAGTGTGCGGTATAATTTAAGTAGGGTCTTAAGTGTTTAACTCTTATCAACGAGAGGCAGCCTTTGCAGAAATTGGCTCAGCAGTTTTTGAGAGCTTCTAAGTATGACAGGGTTAGGTTCAGAATCGAATATTCAGGTTAAGGTCGTCACATCCTGACGTGTTCCTGCAGACCGTTATGTTGATATCCTTCTAAATTATCATGCTTACTGCTATACTAAATGCTACAGTGATTTAAGTAGTTTCTCACTGTAACTGGTAAGTACCTACTATGGTCTTTGCCATCAAACAACTCAATGTACTTCGTACCTGGGAGAATATACGTGATATCCTTTTTTCCGTATTATTTTTAAATTGAAAATAATGTTTATGTTCAAAATCAAAATCTGCGTTAAGATTTTAAACAAACATCTTGTTTTACACTTCAAACTTTGAGACATTAGAAGTTCCATTATCACCCAATTTGCGTAATTTAAAATCAAAGAATTTTTTTACCAGCGGCTTTGCTCGCGTTAAGCTTGGGAAAATATTAATACCTTTATAACAGCAGTAAAGAGACAGGGAAATGTAATGACAGATACAGTAGTGGATATATTTACACGACAATATAGAACGTAGATTTAAAACAAATAGGTACGTCATTCTAAGGTACCTTAAGGTACCTTAGGTGTCTGTGCAAAAAATAGCAATCCTGCAGGAACCGATCATTTATCTTTTTTATACTATTATTATATATGTATATATATATATATATATATATATATATATATATATATATATATCCAGTTTTGGACTTCGTTATGTGCACGCCTAAGCCCATATCGCGCTTGAGAGGTTAGTTACGGCGTGAAGGCAGAACGTGAATGTGAGTTTGTTTGTTTGTAATATACAAACTCAAGTATACAATATTAGTTAGCATTCAATCGTTGTCTAACTTTATATAACTTTATATTAGGTAAACCAGCCTTTGCCAATGGCTCCGCCTCAGCCAAAGGTAGTTATTAGGTTATATCTTCATGTTCCCAATATAGTAGTGGGATAAAATATAAGTATACCAGTTTTATATAATCAAAAAAAAGTTTTATCAAAATCCGTGAAGTCCGAATAAAGAAACGGACAAAAAATGTTTTGTGTTCAGAGATGCCTAAATAGTTTAGGTATAATGCCCAACAGCGGACATCAGCGCCATCAGCAGGCTGATTGATGATGATGATGTATGCGTAAGTAACAACTGTTATTGGTTTCTTTTTTTATTTTTTCCACTGAAACTCATTAAGTGGAAGTATTCAAACACTTTCGCATTAACAATCATGAGCATGAAAACTTTTCTATTTTAATTGAATATATTTTATGTCTGCCTGCTACAAATGCGACAGTAGAAAGAATATTTTCTTTATTGAATAGATTGTGGACTTCTGAAAAAACCCAGTTAAAGGTGCAAATCAGCAAATGACGACCCGTTAAGGAGCTCACTTTAGGAGGCATGAATAGAGCCTATTTCCAGAAGTAGAATAGGTAAATGGATGGAATTAATGTTATAGTTTTACGTGAAGGAAGTTTTACATCTATTCACAATATAAATAGGTAATTTTACTTTAATTTAAATTTAGAAGATCTAAAGTATTACCAACGACGTAGAACTAGAGGAGAGACTAATGAGTGGATAATGGATGGATTTATAGATCTTAATTCATTACCAAAGTTTGTGGTTGTTGTTTCTGCAAACAATTACATAGATACCTACCTATACTATATTTCATATCACAATTTTTTTAGCGTAGAAAGCGAAAGTAGAATATACAAGTTGAATTTGATAAAATGTGTTGTTTTTTATACAAATTGCTCGCTGGTCTATAAATAACTGTTTTGCTTTCTAATGCGATCTCTTTGGTGTAAAAACTAAATAGGTGATTCTGATTTTAGGTAAGTATATCTGCTTATTCTTATCTTGAGACTATAAAGAAAAAGCTAAAATTACCGAATAAATTTATTCACAATAAAAAAACATGGTAGAAAAGTGCGTTACTAATAGCGTTTATTGTTTTATTTTTAATGATTTATTAATATTAATTAATACCACAATATATAGCGATGACAAACAGTAATGATGTAGTGCAAAGATATTTGAGCTTAGGTCAGAAAACATTAGCACATCGCTAAACACGTCTACCCTGTTCGTTGCCCGCTTATAAACTCGTTGTTTCTTAAAACTTTAATAACTATAGGTATATTGAAAATATAGGAGTTAGTATTTTTTATAGATTTAAAGTTCACTAGTTTTTCCTTGAAATTCTATAATTTTATGTACTCGTAAGTATATAGATATTTTAGTTTTTGACTTTTATTCGATAAATTATAAAAAATATATATAGACTAATTAATAAATTATAGAAATATATATATATATAGATTAGCCTTTGCTGGCGGTTCTGCCGCAACCAAAAGCAATTTTTTAGGTTTTTATTCAGGTTCCCAATATAGTAGCGAGATAAAAATGTATACCAGTTTTTAAAGTCTAATCAAGAGCTATCAAATAAAGAAGTTGCATATGTTCAGTAGTTTTGCGTGATGTGCCAACAAACAAACAGACAAAAATCTTTTTAAAAAAAAAAAACTCAGGGTTTAGACACGCAGGCCTATAAGCTACGCGTCCATATATCCGCGCCGTACGCAACGCAGGCAGGCATTTTTGTTCGCTCTGTATGAATCTGTTAAGCACTGCGTTCACTCTTCCGCAAGCACGCACCGCAGTCAGGCATATATTAGCTATCTGGTAAAATGCGGATGACGTCATCAGCATTTTAAAAAAATGAGGATGACGTCATCCGCATTTTTCGCTTAGGTTCGCCTAGGGTTGTCGTTGTTCTAATTTCCAGATGTTTTTTTTAAATTTATTTATCTCAATGACATAGTACATATTGTAAGCTTCAATGTACTCGCCAAACTTTAACGTTTATTGGCGAGACGCGCCCATAAACTTAATAATTAATTTATAATCTAGGCCATGGGTCGGCTACCTTTTGGCCTTCAGGGGACACAGGGGGACTATATAAAGGAAAGCGAGCCGCAATTGTCATATTATTTTTAATTTAAAGACATTTTATTGTAATTTTATTATGAGAAATGAAGAAAATTAACAAGAAACAAACATATAAAAAAAATTGCAAATTTAATTTTATGCTTGGTATCATAATGGTGTTTTACGTTATAAGTACTCTTTTTGTATAGCAAGGGTTTATTGGCGTATTAAGCTGGTTTCCCATTACAGTTAAGTACCATAACAATTTAAACATTATAAGAAAGGGGAATGGGATTTTTGAGCCTTTCTTATTTTTGTTGAGGCCGGAAAAAATGTTCCTAACCGCACACCCCGTCGTTCGGGGCAACGAACAGGGTAGTGTGGGGCCCTCACCCACTAAATAAGCCCGCCGTGTGCCGTCTCTACGCCTTATTGGCAGGCCACTGGAACTACGTTACATTCCTTCAGTGGTGGGATTTTTGGGCCTGAAGTTAACAAGTTGAAATATTCTTTAAAAAATTGGCAATATTTTTCTAATATAAAATTCAAAAATCTAGCTTATTTTGCAATCTAGAAATCGAAAAAATTGATGAAGGAAATCGATTACTTTAGTCGATTTACAATAGAATGAATGCTTATTTGGATTGATAAATAAAATTAAAACTAAATGTTTAGTTTCATTATTAATCATTTATTCAAAAGAATGAATTAATAAAAAAATTATATTCGAGCAAAAATAATATTTTTATATCACTATATCGATTGATATACTAAATTGATACACAAGTGAAATCCTCTTTTTTAAACGCTACCACAGCAACACTACATTTGGCAGTTTAATTTTATCTTTTCCAGCTTTATTAACGTTATTTATTATACTGTTTTGCTTATTTTATTGACCCTTGCTTCGTTACTGAACACTGAGAACTTGCCTACACAATGGTCCTGGCCTTGTTATTTTCGAATAATCTATCTGCTTGGCGCTGTCACTCACCTAGCGAAACGAACTACTTTAAATGTATGGTTTTTAAATGTTATGATGACACTTAGTGGGTGTAGTTTGATACTTAACCTCACTTTTATATAATCTTCTATATCTTGGTTCCTAGATTGCCAAATCTAACAAAATTTTATTGTATGAAATGTTTCGATGTAAACTTCCAAATGGTGAAACTTTCATCGTGTTACCACCTGGGCCCAAAAATGTATGGAAGCGTTTCCATCTCCATTGAAATTTTATTTTCATGAGGCATTGGCTCATAAGTTTCCTGCCGGGCTCTTCTCAAGAAAAACCTTACTACGGAATCCGTCCGCTTGTGGCGTTTGTAGTCGTGATATTGCGGATCCACTTGCCACAAGCTCTCGTGTTAGGTTTTAGTAATTTTGACTATTTTAAGTGCTATCTTCTTATTTATATATATTTTTAGCATTTGACATGCTTAGCACTATACATTAAACACAAAGTGAAAAATGTGAAATCGAAAATAACAGTCAGGAGCAGGATTTGAACCTGCATCTTCTGGATACCGTCCAGATGCTTTACCAATTCAGCCATCCTGACAATTGCTCCTGACTGCTAATTTCGATAACACATCATACTTAACGTCTTTGGGTGACGCCTGCGCCATCTGTCGGACGTATTTTCATACATTATACCGACCAGGTAAACTTAATTTTACAATTAAGATTTTTACCTAATGCTAAAAATATATATAAATATTTATAGGGTTTGCGTCATTATTAGGTCCTGACTGTTATTTTCGATTTCACATTTTTCACTTTGTGTTTAATGCTATCTTCTTCAATCGATCGTTTTCGTTCTTTCATACGTACTTACGATATTCATTCTACTGTTATGAGACTTACAAGCATGAACGAAAATAGCGAAAGAAGATTGTAATATAATATGCAGAGGAAAAACAGTGACACCTAACAGCCTACTACCTCTAAAATCTGTCTGTTAATCTGAAATATTTTTATGAATTTTGTATGGATATTACATATTTGTATTTAATATCCTTTAATCACTATAACTATAAGAACAATATCCATTTGTGTGTTTAAGTCTACATTTTGAATAAATTTTTCAGGTTTTACCACAAAACACGGCAACCAATTTTTAATTAATGGCAACCTCATCAGCAAAAGTTTGACATCAGCATAATGCTGAAGCAATGGACGCACCCTTTCGACAAATGCGTTCAATGCGATGCGTACGGCGCGTGCGTGCGGACTAATGGACGTCCACCAATATAGCCCAATACAGTATTTTTTTCTCAAATATCTTAAATGAACGACACAGCTCTGTTACAGATTTATAATAGTTAGGGTAAGCGTCTTTTTAGGAGTGGAGCGGGACGGCGGCACTGAGTCACTTGACTGAGACACTTCTGCGAGGAGGTCGTCTCGCAAAAGGAAGCGGCGGAGAGGGCCAGGCAAGCCTATTCTTCCGCTGACCCGAACCACCGCCAGCAACTGGGGCGGCGCAGGCGTGAATACTTGCGCCTGATGCCGCCCTAGCTGAGGCTGCGGGTGGATGAACCGGGGAACGTAAGCAGGTGGCTTACGTTCGTTACACAAGGCCTCCCGCGAAGGTGCGATACTCCGTGTGCGGACGCTCAGTAGAAGGTACCCGAAAGGGTAAACCGCCGGCGGGTCACTGAAGAAATGTAATATGGTTCCAGTGGCCCGCCAGTATAGGCGCAGAGACGGCACACGGCGGGTTTATTGAGTGGGTGAGGGCCCCAAGCTACCCTGTTCGTTGCCCCGAATGACGGGGTGTGTGGTTAGGTACATTTTATATCGCCTTAACAAAAACAAGCACAGGGTAAGCGTGTTTTATAAATTGACAGAATTTTTGTTTTACCTTGTTAGAGTTCTTAATTAAACATTATAATTGTCTTTTATTACGTAGCTGATAGAAACTTGTTTTAAGGAACAAGACTTCGTTCAGTATTTGACTGTACACATAAATTAATTTATACACAAACGGTGAAAACACAGGAAATAAGTTTGCCTGATATATTGTTTCAAGAACGCGGTAGACTATAAAGTTAAAGGACGTTAGTAGGTGATTCTGATTATATGTATCAGCTTATTCCTTAGGAGACGGAAGTTTGCGACTGTTGCCAATATTAGTGAATTACTCTTATACTACGTTTATACAGATAGACTCGTGGACTATGTCTTAAGCCAGCTTTGTTCTGGTAGAGACCTATGTCCCCTATAAAACCTCCAACCACGTGACATAAAAAAAATATGCGGGGCAGTCTTTAGGGACGGCCGACAGAACAGAAAACTAAGTAAAAAAACTAAAAACTAACCAAAAATTTTGGTCATTAACACTTCTTTACAAACCAAAAATAATAATCTAATAGCTCGACGATACAATTCACAAGTTACTTAGTTTTCTCTTCTATCGGAGCGTTCGGTGACGATGACGCGAGTTCCATGATTTTTGTTCACCCAAAAAGTGCTCAACGCGGCTAAAAAAGTTTACACTTCAAAAATCCTATAGATACATTGATTGACATATAAACAGATATAACGCTCTGTAAAAACATCACCAACCTGGTTTCCAAAGACACCAATACTACAAGCAGATGATACTTGATCGGCACCAAACCACACCGCTGCGAGTCTCGGTGGCACATTAAGGATGAAGACCTGGGAGATCGCCACGACCGTCTGGCCGGCGAAGCCGAGCCAGAACATGTCTTGTGGCACAGAGAACACTTTCAGCCATGCTCCCGCGCACGTCCCAAAGGACCCGATGATTGTTGTCACGCGGAGATTCTGCAGACAAAATAGAGAGTTAAAGATGTCAAATACCCATACATTTAAATAGTTTTCTATTAGCGTTAGCGATCATAGAATGCAACTGTGCTAGACCCGCAGGTATGACTCGCGCGTCGTCAACTGCTAGGTAAGGGAAGGAGGATGGAGGATAAGATAGGGTCTGGGCCTCTGGCGCTCTTTCTCACCATACGAAACATAACTATAGGATTATACCTTTTACGCTGGTTTTTGATGAGAGGGTGGTACTTCCCCAATAGAGCAGGCAAATTGACTAACTTATGTATTTAATTTCCAAAAAGGTACAGGTTATTGTTATTTGAACAAATCCACTGGTCCACTACTGATAATAAATAACTTGGTAATTTATTCATTGTATGCGACGATTATCTTACATTCACGACCGTGTCGAATAACAATACAGATATTTACCTTCCGTTATCTTAACAATTACTAAATACTCGTATTTATAAATTCCTTGGCATAGTTTGCCATCTCAATTTTGTCTTTTGTATTAATTAGATACTGTCTTTTCTAGATCCCATAGTTATCAACGAACACGAAGTAAAGAATATTTTAAATATAAAATTATTTGCTAAAGTGCCTTTGTTTGCTTGTTTTGTACGATGTAACTACTTATCATGGCCAAAATGGCTATCCACAGGAGCTATCTATTTCTCCGGAATAAAAAGTAGCATAAGTCCTTTGCGTATGCTAAATTTCATGATAGTCGAGTTAGGAACGCAAAGTAAGAAAAGGACCTTTTCTACCTATTATCCAGGCCGCGTGGGGCTGGCTTTAGAATTGTCCCACCCCTCTCTACCCACGGGAGTCATAAGAGCCGACTGAGGGAATACCGGCGGAGTGGGCAGTAGCACTCCCTCGAGTATTAACAACATCCACTGCGATCGCCAACCCGCCTGCCAAGCGTGGCGATTACGGCATTATCCCCCATGACGGGACCACTCGTTGTGGCGTTTTCTTGGGGAGGCCTATGTCCAGCAGTGGACGTTGAAAGGCTGATGGATGGATGGACCATGGACGTATAAGAAACGGACAGCGTCTCGCTAAGACAGAATTGAGGCAAGGTAATGGCGGCGGCTATCTATGTGTGAGTGAATTTAGAGATACCATGTTAGCCATATTTACCCTTTAACAAATACAGGTTGGCAGACAAATTTATTGGAAATGTATATAAAATATACCGTACTATTTGAAAAGGTTAATAGTAGCCAAAATACACTGTTTTACTGTATTTATTTATTTAAAACTTACTGCACAAATCTGTATGAAGAAAGAGTATAGTAGTCACAAGTAGTGACAACAAATCTTTGCGTCTCTGAAGTCAGGCACAGAGCGCGAAGTGGGAATTTTGACAGAACCATACAATAAGTGCTGACCAATTCAAATGTTATTACTTGATTAACAAAACATTCGAATGTGATCATAATATTTTCATATCTAAGTATATAGGTACTATTTTTTTTATATTTAATAAAAAGTAGGTATGCCAGCGATTTCAGTGAATAAGCTTTAATCTAGATTTAGAAGAGTCCACATCTTACGATTGATGAATTATATAATTATCGATTACAATTGTTTAATTATAATCGAACATTTTTCGATTAATGCAAACTATAGAAGACGCACATGCCTTACGACATAAAAATGGCTACTACGCAGCGTCTTGCAGCCAACTTCAGAGACACAAAGATCCGTTGTGACTACTGTAGGTATGTGGTAAAAGAAAAAGATGTTTGTTTACTTTTTTATTATAAGTACCTAATGTCTAACATCCCATAAGCTGAGCAGTTTTTTTATAATGTTGTCTTTTACTTTGAGAGGTTCTTGTAATTCCCTCTAATTTTGAAATGTGTTGAAATCGAATTGTTAAATATTTTTCTACTATATTTTTAATTAGGCTTATTTTATGTTCTGTTCCGGCGAATGTGTATGGACACAGGTAAAGGGGCATGTCGCAAGAAATAACAAAAGTTTTAAAATGGCCGAAATTAAATAATTATTTACTGACGGGTTAAAGTTGTTGACACTGCAATGGTAGTTGAGATATATCGAGTATGTTATAAACTAACGAAATAAAATGATGCTACTGGTTCACTTTATTGATTGTAACAAAAGATTCTTAGTAAATGTAACAGACTCAGATTCTCAAATAATAATTCAGAAATAAATAGTGATTAAGGAAGCTCTTTTATTTTTTCCATTTTGACTAAAATGTTAATAAGCAGACAAGTAGACATATACGGTGGGCATCTACCACCTTATTTTATGTCGGTTTTGTTAAATGCGATTTTCTTATGAACATAAATAACACTCACAAATGCAATTTTATTACGTTAAAACATATACAATAGGTATGATTACTTTAATTTAGATTTTGTAAATGCTAGTACAATAATAAATTCATGCTACTTATACTACTGACCAACGCAAATTCAAAATAATAAACCATCAGAAAATTTATTATAATAAAAAAATATGAATAATGTGTTATCGATAACGCAGACTTCAACAACACTATTAACGATATGTGGCAATCAAATATAATTTTACTCTTCAAAATAAAAATCAGAGTATAAAAAAGTAATAAATATAGAACTATAAAACTCCCATATTTCGGGTAATTTGCACTAGTGAATATTAGCAATGCTGAATTATTTTGTTCTAGTGAATTAATATTTATTTTAATGTATAAAATAGGGAACTAAGTGATTAAATTATTCGTTTACCTATGAAATGTGACTCCTGGATTTTTTTTCTTTCGGTCCCGTAGGTTTTTACACCATTTCATCATACAAGACATGCTGTATTTTAATATTTTTTTGCAGCGTAGACGTACCGACTGTGATAGCTTTTACTCGGGCAATGGTTGACTAACGTATGAATGTGTGCGTGTAGACATGTACGTACAGCGAACTGGCCGACTCTGAGCGACACAAAATTGTGTTAGTGAGACTATGTCCGAATATTTTTATATGTCCATGGGAGGGACCTATTATCCTCCTTCCTAATTAGGAAGGTGGCTATATTCTAATACAACACACTCGAACGCACGCGTACGCATAGACACACACACACGCATGCACTCACACTTTGAGATGCTTTACTTACAGGTAGCTGGTTTCGTTCTATTACAATTGCATTATCTGAATCTACTTCTGTTATACGTCTGGTACAAAATCATAAATACGATGACGATAATTTACGTTCTTCTTCCATTTTACATACATTTTTTCCTTAACTTAACGTAAGATAAAGAACCTATAATTATTTATCTAGTCTTTCAATATCTATAACGCTAAGTCACGTGACTTAACGTTAGAGATGTCAAATTTCCATACATTTTAATAGTTTTCTATTAGCGTTAGCGATTATAGAATGCAATTTAGCTAGACCCACTGGTGTTGCTGGCGTGATTTATGTCTACTTTCATAAAAGTTGTTGCGTTTTGGATGGCACTGTTAGTATCCGTAGCCTTGGGAGATAATATTATTTTTGTATAAACTCGACAGTTATGAAATATCTGCGTTCCTATATCGAAATATATGTATAATATACATTTTACAATGTATTATTAAACTATATTTGTATAATCACACGAAAAGGCGTGTGACATTCCCGAAGGAGTGACCAGAGGTGTGATACAACCATAATATCACTAGATTTTGTTCCGGTTTCTTTCGCGTAGACGTCCTTACTAATATTAATGCAAAAGTAAATTTTGTTTGTTAGTTATTACGCTTTTACACTGTAACTACTAAACCAAATCATGCAATTTTGTATACATATAGTCAAAAAACCAATTATCATGATATGCATACATACCAAAAAAGTCCCAGAAAACGGCATAGGCTTTTTTTCATCCCCGAAAAATAAATGATTTCCGTGTTATAGGTATTTTTAAACAGAGGTTGATTAGTGTGCCGTGGGATGATGTATTACGACTACAGTGGTAATATCTTCCCGTTCCAGACAGCACACAGCGGGTTTACTTAATGGGTGAGGGCATATTACCCTGTTTATTGCCCCGAACGAAGGGGTGTGCGATTATGTACATTTATTTATTTAACAAGATAATTGTGATTATTTATATGAAGTCTAAGCCTTTGCCAGCGGCTTCGCCGCAGCCAAAAGCTAGTTTTTCGGTTATATCTCGGGTTCCCAATATAGTAGCGGGATAAAATGTCTACCCGTTTTGAAGTCAAATCAAGGCCTTTCAAATAATAAAAGTTGCATCAAAATCCATCTAGTGGTTCTTTTAAATATATATAAAAGAAAATCTAGTTTAAACAATTTTCTAGTTTTTCGGTTATATCTCAAGTTCCCTATATAGTAGCGAAATAAAACGTATACCAGTTTTTAAGTCTAATCAAGGCCTTTCAAATAAAAAATGTTGCATCAAAATCCGTTCAGTAGTTTTTGTGTGACACGAACAAACAAACAGACAAACAGATAAACAGACTAAATTTTTTTAGATATTTATATATATATTTTTAGCATTTGACATGCTTAGCACTATGCATTAAACACAAAGTGAAGTTTCGATTTCACATTTTTCACTTTGTGTTTAATGCAGACTAAAATTCTAAAAAAAATTGTGTTTAGACACGCCTATATAGCCTATTACAGTATTTTTTCTCAAATATCTTAAATGTACAGACACAGCTCTGTTACAGTTTTATAATAGTATAGATTACGATTCACGACATAAACGAGCACCTCCTCGCTTGCTCGGACAGGGGGATATCTGTAATCCGCGTAGGGTGCTTTTTACTATAACTACTACTGAACTATTTGCAACATGTGATGTCTAGCACCCGACGCTTTTATTTTATTTAGAATTGTGGTTTTATATTTTAATAAAAAAAATATTAAATTCCTTGTGAATGAAATGGGAAGTGTTCAATACTACTTAACTTTACTATCTAGAAAGAAATTCAAGTAGGTAGATGAAATTAAAATACTGGAGGCGGGCAGTCCTATTGCGTGTTTACGTACCACGCGTCTTTAGGTAATTATTTCAAGGACACGACCGAGTCACAATACTGTATAGATAATATTACCGTGACCAAGGTCACCTCTGTTGGAACATTGGTTCACTACCGTGTAACGGGCGCTTTAGTCTCAAAACAGCATCAAACGTCCTTCAATTTAAAAGAAATAGAGCCTAATTAGGTGTGATAATTTCAATACCGTGAATTTTTTTTCACATATCGAAAAACAACCATTTAACTGCTTCATTTGGTTCTAACAATAATTTAAGGCAATAATAATTAACAAACGGATCTCTTATTCGAAAAAATATTTCCATTTATCCACAATATTTTTGAAATACCTATCTAACGATACCACTTTACGTGTAGAGGATACCCTAATTTGTTTTTTCAAAATTTTATATTATCTTTTTGTCGGCGTGACTAATATGTATATTTATGCGAAGTTACAGGTTTAAAGTACAAATTAGAGCATTTCCCCGCGGATTGGAAGGGACGTAGGTTCGTTTCTTGCTCGCACTAAAGTTCTCATTTTCCTCATTCACAAACAATTTGTAAAGTACAAAATTATTTGTTTAAAATATTAATGCAAATATTAATGCATAACAAAATATTAATGTAATTAATCCAGTATAAATAAGTTTAATTTTGCAATTAAAATTCATACTATTTGATGGCGCGATTTTTTAAACATGTTTGATCTATTTTTTTGCATTTGACATGCTCCTCTACTTTTTAAGTACAAATTATTTGTGAATAAGGAAAAAGAGATTTTTAGTACGAGCGGGAATCGAACCCGCGTCTTTTACAATCCGGGGAAGTGCCCACTGAGCTATCGTACTGACCTATTCGGTCATACCAATTTCCTTTGACTTTGATATTTGTTTTTACGACCAACGCCACCTATCGGAATGCATTTACATGCATTAATCCAATATAGTAAGTGAGGAAATTGTGATGACCGAATAGGTCAGTACGATAGCTCAGTGGCTTAGAGCACTTCCCCGGATTGGAAAAGACGCGGGTTCGATTCCCGTTCGTTCCAAAAATCTCAGAATCAGATCTCTTTTTCCTTATTCACAAATAATTTGTACTTTAAAAAGTAGCGTAGCATGTCAAATGCTAATATACAGATCAAAATTACTGCTTTCTAGTACTAAGTCTCGGAGTTAAGGTACAAACAACGGACTGACGGACATGGCGAAATTAGGGTTCTTTATTGGCTACGGAACTCTAAAAACGTATAAACATCTCAAATAATTGTATTATTATGGATCCATGGGTGCAAAGTATTTTGATTTGTATTTCAGCACTTGACATGTTCAGATATTTTATAGAAAAATTATTATCGAAAGTGGAAAAAGATAGCTTTACGTCCCGCTTAAAGCTCTCTTTTTACACTTTTGGAAATAATTTCTCCTTTAGAGTGTGCAGTTTCGATTTATACGACATTTCTAAGGCGGTCAAAATCATGTTCCTTTAAATAGGCGACTTATAATAATAGCGTGTAATAAAATGAATTTCTGTTCACGGTCGTGCTGAGCAAAAACATCTTAGCGTTTACATAATCAGGAAATCTCTATTAGGCAAGCTATGTTTGATATTTAAACAGAAGCTTATATTTTTGTACTGTTTACACAATATATTTTAATTTATCTATACTTATATAAGTGTTAAGTTGTGACATAAGAATCTTGAGTGTGGTGACGCTCCTGAACATATCACATATACTGTGGTTTTACGGGTTTTGCTTTGGCGCTCTAAGGTAAACCCTTTGCCCCTCTGACTGCCCCTTTACTCCTAGTGACATTTCATTAAAAAAAACTAAATCAAAATTCGGTCAGCCATTCAGGAGCTTTGATGCCAGAGATAGAGTTCTCCCTTTACATCGGGGATTAAAGATATATATATGCTAGAAGTGCCACGAAAAATGGTGCGAAAGAACTAACTATTAAATAGTTATATCAATACCAAATCTAAGTTTATCGATGGCTAGATTTACCTACTGCTGTAGGTAGGGTACCTACGTTCGAATCCGCCGGCACACAGTTTGACAAACAGGGCTCACAGTTTCACAAACAGGGTACACAGTTTGACAAACAGGGCACACAGTTTGACAAACAGGGTACACAGTTTGACAAACAGGGCACACAGTTTGACAAACAGGGCACACAGTTTGACAAACAGGGTACACAGTTTGACAAACAGGGTACACAGTTTGACAAACAGGGCACACAGTTTGACAAACAGGGCACACAGTTTGACAAACAGGGTACACAGTTTGACAAACAGGGCACACAGTTTGACAAACAGGGCACACAGTTTGACAAACAGGGTACACAGTTTGACAAACAGGGCACACAGTTTGACAAACAGGTTGCACAGTTTGAAAAACAGGGCACACGGTTTGACAAACAGGGCACACAGTTTGACAAACAGGGCACACAGTTTCAGAAACAGGGCACACAGTTTGGCAAACAGGGCACACAGTTTGAGTGAATCGCCGGTGAAGGCGGAGAGACGGCACACGGCGGATTAATTTAGTGGGTGAGGGCCCCACACTATGCTGTTCGTTGCACCAAACGGTGGGGTGTACGGTTAGGTACATTTTTTCCCGATAATTGGCAACTATGCATGATCGTCCACCTGGTATGTACCATATGTTACTAGTAGCTTATAGGTACTAGTCATATTATCAGTATGGTGACAGACTAAAAATAGAAGTGACACTAAACCATTTTTTGCGGGTGTCCTAAGAGGCGAGTGTGGGAAGTAAGCAGTAATCTTCCGTTGCATTACTGATAGTAGGTTTGGGTGCCAAGTGGGAGTACTCAGTTGTATATAGGCCGAGAAAAGTGACTAACTGTGAAGCACTTCAGTTAGAGAACATAACCCTTCATTTCCTGCACGCGAAATTATATAGTGAGCAGCGGCTTGACAGTACCTATTCTTTATAGGTAGAGTCAGGTGGGCGTGGCTCGCCTGTCTATATTTCTTTTAAATCCATTTTCTGCCCCACTAATAGACAAGGATCGCCTCTCTCGTGAGAGAAACGCTCTAGGCCTTAGACCATAATAAAAAAAACCGTTATGAGGTTCTAATACCTAAAAAACATAGCCTCTCAAACAAACTGACTGTATTAGTCAGTTCTGACATCATCAAAACAAAGTACAATATTGACAAATTTCTTTATAAGTAGCCGAGCACAACGCTGGCATACGTTACGTAATGATATTATTTATCACGTCGTTCCTGCATTCAGATAACCTAGGGATTGTTACAGATAACTATTGACCCCGTAGTCTATTCGACTCTTTACATCCGAGTATTATAATAATAGTATGTATGACGTAAGAATATTCCGAAATGACAACTATAAAGTTATGTTCTCGAGACAAAAAGAGCAAGTTGCCACGTGGGCTCGAGACAGGCAGGTTTTATCCATCCAGAATATACAGGTACCATAAGAATCTGCCAGCAAATTCCTGAATATATTATTTATATCTTTTTAAAACTAAATTAACTAAGATTCAAATCTTAATTGTAAAATTAAGTTTACCTGGTCGGTATAATGCATGTAAATACTTCCGACAGATGGCGCAGGCGTCACCCAGGACGCTAAGTATGAATGTGTTATCAAAATTAGCAGTCGAGAGCAGTTGTCACGATGGCTGAATTGGCAAAGCATCTGGACGGTATCCAGGAGATGCAGGTTCAAATTCTGCAAGTCAAAAAAGGGACCTTTCTTGCAAGCAGGAGACACAGGTTCGAGTCCCGCTCGCAGTAAAGTTCCCTTTTTCCAATTTCACAAATAATATGTTCTTTAAATTAGCTGAGAATGCCATGTGCTAAAATACATATCAAAATATTCATGGAGTACTTATAATGAACGTTCTTTGTATAAAACGACATGCCGGAAGATATATTATTAAGTTCAGTAAACCATTTTTATTAAATATCCAAAAGTTGAGTGGCACTACTGGGGGGATGATCTAACGAAGATACAAGACACCAGGAGATTATATAATCACAATAACATATATAGGATCATGATTATTATTGTAATGTCGTCGCTCCGAATTATATAATAACGTCATAATTGATAACCGTTGTTTTTTCGATCTAGATAACTGATTTTAGCATGGCATACAATAATTATGTGTCCAGCAGTGGACGATGTAAGGCTGATAGATGGAAGACACATTAAATCTTTATGCCAAAATAGCATAATATCCTTTTCTGGGCTCCAGAATGTTTAGTATATGCAAAATCTCTAGGGATGGGCCGAAAATCGTTTTACATTCGGTTTAACCGAATGTCGGTGGCTTGAACCGAACTTCGGCATTCGGCCGAAGTCTTAAACGCCGAACATTCGGTATAATAAAAAGGTGAGGTTTCTAATAAAATTAAGAGAAATCAAATCTGTCATAGCTGTAAAATAATTTACTCATGGTCAGTTGTAGGTATATTATAGATAAATTAAAATGTATAAATGAATAGTTTTTTTTTGCAATCCAGGAGTCTATGAATCAATAAACCCAATAATTTGAATTAATGTGTACACCCTTGCACTAACTGTTTTTTATTGTTTTACAACATTGTCGTTTATGAAAAAAAAAAACCCAGAACACAAGTTACTACCGAGAAACAACTTCGGCCCAATTTTGAATACTTACCTAATATTCGGCCGAAGTTCGTATTCGGTTAAAATCACATTCGGCCCATCTCTAAAAATTTCATAAAGATCGGTTCAGTATTTTTTTTACTGCATATATATCTCTGTCTGTCTAACAAACAACACCAGAGGGAACACTGGCGTGTCGCCAACTCCACAGAAATAGATAGAAGATGGAGAGGAAAAATAATAAGGAGGGGGTTTGGCCTTCTGGCGCTCTAACTCACCATACGATACACAATTGTACAAGGCACTTCTGTGAGAGGGTAGTAGATACTGCCGTGATCGTCCAGTCACATTCATACTGGAGGAAGCAAAGCTCTACGACTAAAAAAAACTAGACGTCGCGGGACGTCTACCAGATGTGAAAACATCGAAATTATTTTGTAGCAATAAAATTATCATAACTTGACAAAGTACTCCTCAAGAAAAATCAAACAAGTATAAACTCAATAGGGTTGTCTCGTTTCATTACAGAGTTACTGTGACCACCTTCCAGCTCCATCGTCAGACCCTGGATACCATCTAGAGACAAAGTACTCATCAAGACTGGATACCACCTAGAGACAAAGTACTCATCAAGACGAATCAAACGATTCCAAACTCGATGGGGTTGCGTCATTTCATTACAGAGTTACTGTGGCCATCTTCCAGCTCCGTCATCAGACGCTGGATACCATCTAGAGACAAAGTACTCATCAAGATGAATCAAACGATTCTAAACTCGATGGGGTTGCGTCGTTTCATTACAGAGTTACTGTGGTCACCTTCCAGCTCCATCATCACACCCTGGATACCATCTAGAGGCAAAGTACTTGTCAAGACGAATCATACGAGCCCAAACTCGATGAGGTTGCGCCATTTCATTATAGAGTTCCTGTGTCCACCTTCCAGCTCCATCATCAGATCAGCTCCATGTCATAATAATATTGCATTGTCACGCAATATACATTGCGTGTAAAATTTTAGTTCAATCGGAAACCGGGAAGTGTGTCAAATTTAACTTACAAGATTTGAACGGGGCAAGTAAAATAAAAACGTCGCCACGCTAACAGCCGATTTTACCCTCGCTCCGCATTAGATGTTTCACATCAATATTTATATTAGCGTAACAAGCTAATAAACAAGCAAATTCACTCTCGCATTTATAATTTATTAGTAAGGATAGGCAGGTACAACAATTTACGATACTAGCACAATATTACTGGCTCATTACTCCTGCGCTTTATTACAGCCCTGACAATACGATGTCATGTGACTAATGTTCCCTACGCTTAACAGAACAGCTTTAATGGCAAGACTTTAGAACCACATGTTCAGATAAATTACTTTCAACACGCAATTAGTAGACGAGAAATGGCGTTAATTGATTGCGTATACCACATGCGGAGGAGTTTTCATTTATGTGTTTAATATTCAGCTAATTACCTATGTCTATAGGAGAGGCTAATCGTGAATTCTACCGTCATAAATCATATCATAGAACCTGCTCTAAAATGTCCGCAACAAAATCGGTCCAGTAGTTTTCGAGGAAAATACTTTCACAAAGAAACAACAATTCAGTCCGTTGTGGGTTTATTACCCAAAACTAATTTAGAAATATAGAAAAATATAACAAAATCATTTTTTGTTTATCTATATTTTAGCACTAGACATGCTCAGTTAGGAACAAATTATTTGTGAAAGTGGAAAAAAGAGTTTTACTGCGATCAGGATTCGAACTTGCGTCCCGAGAAAATGGAAGATGTCTCAACGACCCACTCCACCTATCTATGTATTTACATACATTATTCCAATATAGTAAGTTTCACTATTGGTGACTTCCGTTCGAATCCTCTCTAAGCTCATAGAGCTCTCTTTTCCACTTTCACAAATAATTTGGTTGTTTAAAGTAGCTGGGCATGTCAAATGCTAAACATAACAAAATGTTTATAAAATCGCGTCCAGAAATAGTATGAATTTCAATTGCAAAATGTAACGTTTAATTTATTAAACAACCGATTCAAATGTAGGAAACCGATTTTATTACCTTGGGACTTCATTAAATAACTATTTATCGTAGGTACGATGTACATCTATGATGCTTACATACTATTTTCGAGATAAACGTGGGACTATAAAAAGTCATAAATATTCTTTTCAACTTTTTAAGATACAGTCCTTGACAGTACCTACAGTGTTTTGTATTCTACATGCATTATTAAATCGCGACTACGATGACTGTCACGCGATTGTGTGCCATCTTGATTTCGTTATATTCGTAACATTGAAATGTTCCAATGTAACAAAGTGTATATAAATATAATGCTGTAGGTTATTTTGATTTAACAATGTAAGTTTAAAGGGTCTTAGGATTGTATGATACTCGTATATCTACTGACAAAAAACTCGAACAACAACTTTATCGATATTCTAAAAAATCGCTGCCACATCACGACTACGTCAACGTAGCCAATCTGAGTAATTTTGCAGAATGGTATCAAAAAGGGTCTCGTTATCTATCGAGGAAACATGACTGCAGTAACTTTATCTACACTGTAAATAATTTATAAAAATAAAAAATTCAAAAAATACTTATGGTAGAAAATAATATCTTATGAAATAATAATAATTGTAAAAAAGCTTCCCGTTTGGCATCGAATATTACAAATGGGTCTTTGGTAGCTGTTTACTAGATTTATTAGGTATGATTTTTAAGATATAGTAAAAATCTCCCCAAGTTTTTTACAATAATACTTACTTACTTACTTACTTATCATCACGCCATTTCCCTTGCGGGGTAGGCAGAGAGAACAGAGTGCCAAGAGGTTCTATTCTTGCATACATCTCTCGCTTCCTCAACATTCACAACTCTCTTCATACACGCTCGCCGGTTTCGGAGACTCCTGACTCCACCTTCCTTCAATACATGACCGATTTGGTCTAGGTAGGTGAGTCTCGGTCTCCCCCTATAACTACATCCTTCCACTTTCGCATTGTGTATCTTCTTAACCAATCGCTCGTCCGGCATTCTTTCCACATGTCCGAACCATTGGAGCATTCCCTTTCGCATCTTTACACCAATACTCTCTT
This sequence comes from Leucoma salicis, assembly GCA_948253155.1. Taxonomy (NCBI): domain Eukaryota; kingdom Metazoa; phylum Arthropoda; class Insecta; order Lepidoptera; family Erebidae; genus Leucoma; species Leucoma salicis. Next base: position 29,333,169 of record OX411804.1, on the reverse strand, counting down.
TCATACCTGCTCGCTCTCTTACGTCATTGTTACGAATGCGGTCAGTCAGCCTCACTCCACAGATTCTCCGCAGAGATCGCATTTCGACCGCATTGATTTTACTCTCATGCTCCTTTTTGCATACCCAACTCTCGCTTCCATACAATAACGTTAGGACAAGCACTGCGTTGTGTATTGCGACACGTGCCTTCTGGCTGAGGTGATGACTGCCGAGAAGTTGTCCCAATGCTCCGTTCACTCTCAAATTCAAATTCAAATTCAAATTCTCTCTACATTAGTGGTGTACCTTCCATCCCGACTGAATCCACATCCAAGATATACAAATTCATCCACTTGTTCTATCTGTTCTGGCTTCTTCTCTTTCAAAAACCATTCTTTTGGTTTTACTCACATTCACAGGTAGGCCCCTTTTCTTACAATCTTCTGCCATTACGTCGACTAGGGTTTGCAGGTCAGCCGCGGACTGCGCTAATAAAACCGCATCGTCTGCATATAGCAAAGACCTAACCACTGAGTCGCCCATCTGAACTCCCACATTAATTTCATTCAACCTTTGTAGACATTTATCCAGATATATGATAAACAGTCTAGCTGATAGAACGCAGCCCTGTTTAACGCCAATATTGACATCAAACCAGGGTGACATTCCATCATCCAGCCGCACACAAGCTCTGCAGTCCATGTAGTTGGACTGCACCGCTTGTAGCAGTCTACCGTTAATACCATATTCTGGCAAAATGTCCCAAAGTTCTTTTCGTACAACCGTGTCAAATGCTTTCTCCAAATCCACAAAACTGCAGAAAACCCTCTGCCAGATGCTTCTCCACAATGTTGTGCAGAGAAAACACTTGATCCATGCATCCCCTTCCACACCTGAAACCTCCTTGTGCCTCACACAAAAATTCATCAGACACCATCCTCATTCTCCTTTCAATAATATTACCATACACTTTGGCTGCCAAACTGGTCAAGCTTATGGCTCTGTAGTTTGCACAGTCATAACGTGAACCCTTGTTTTTAAACAAGGGTACGATGACTGCGCTTCTCCAGTCCTTGGGAACCATTCCTGAGCTCCAACATAAATTGAGAAGCATCAGGAAGAATTCTCAGACACATGAGCCTCCAAGCTTGATCATCTCAGCAGACACCATATCAATACCCGCTGCCTTACCATTTTTCAAACTTCTAATCGCCCATTCAACTTCATCCATACTAATGTCATCAGAGGATGCCGGTACCGAATGCTGATCTGTTAGACCACATGTGGCACCGGCATCACCCTGAACATCCGCATACATATCTCCAAAATATTCACTCCATCGGCTTAACACTTAACACATCTTGTGTTTGCGTAAGAATATCTCCACCTTTAGACCTTATTTTATTCATTCTGAAAGCTGACCAACCACTCCGAGATTTCTTCACCTCCCTCCAGAAAAGTTTGGTGTTGCTCTCGAAGTTTTTGGTCGGCCTTTTTTCTGCAATCATATCTGCTCTATCACGCTTCTCTTTCACTAAGGCTTTGGTGTCATTCTTACGTTGCCGGTATATTTCTTTCTTCTGTTCTTTCATACTTGCACTCAGGTTCAAAGAAGATACAAAGTCCAGCCACGCTTTCTTCTTTTGGTCTACGGAAGCTGCTACTTCCGTATTCCACCATGAATCACCTTTCACTTTCCTATGCTTCTTTGAGCATCCACATACTTCTTTCGCTGTATCTACCATACTTTCTTTCAATACTCTCCAGCATTCTTCCATGTCCGATTCCGGTTGACTTGCCATTGTCAGCCGTTCACGGACACCCTCTGCATACTTTGCTCTTACACTCTCTTCTTGCAACTTTTCAATCTTTATTCTTTCAAGCCCTCCGAATTCAACATGCTCTCGCCAGTGTCTCCACTTTCTGAACAGACCACTAAATCTCGCAATAACGAGATAGTGGTTCGTGTCGACAGTGGGACCCCTGTAGGCTCTTTTATCCAGAAGTTTACTTCGGAGGCGACTGTCTACCAGAATTAGATCTATCATACTTCTCTGTTCATTCCTTCTCCATGTATACATATGGATGTCCTTATGTTGAAAAAATGTGTTTGACACAATAAGGTTTCTCTCCATACATACATTCGCAATGAGCCTACCTGCATCGTTCACTCTCTTATCACCAAATGAACCAAGCACGTCCTCAAAGTCTTGACGCTTGGTTTCAACCCATCCATTCAAGTCTCCGTATACTATCACACGTTCACTAGCTTCTGCCAAATCCAGAACTTCCCTAACATTATCCCAGAACTTCTCTAGATCCGATGCCACCGAAGAGCCTACGGGAGCATAAGCTGCGACCATGAAGACCCTGGTGACACCTAGTTTTCTTCGGACCCATAAAAGTCCCGGATCAAACATTCCGTAGTCTTTCACACCTGAGGCCAAGCGAGCGGACAGCAACACCCCCACTCCCATACTGGCCCGATCGCCCTGCAGTTATTGTAAAAAAGACTTTAAAATTATTAACTTCCTCTGAGGTGTAGCGTTAGTATATGCGACTGCTAATCATAAGGTCTCGGGTTCGATCCTGGGTCGGGCCATGTTATTGAGCTTTTTCCTAAAAAGTAAAATTCTCAGTAGCAGGCCGAAGTTTGGAAATGTGCCCGGTAGACGTCAATAGGCTCGCCCCCTATTATGTGGGACTTAAACATAGCTGGCGAATCGTGGGTGTGTAATACACCTCTGCCTACCCCTTCGGGAAATACAGGCGTGATCCTATGTATTATTTATTATAATATTATTTTCTACATTTTAGTAACAGTAATAGATAGCCTAGTGGTAAAACCCAGGGCTGCAATGACATTAGTATTGAATTCGATCCCCAATCCAAGACCACGGCATACACCTTTAACCTTTAGAGATTTTTCAAGAATACTTGTTTATTTGTTTACAAATTACCACTGCTCGGTGAAAGAAAATATCATGAGTCTGCATGCCCAAAAGATATTCTCAACGACCTATGAAGTCTGCCAAACCACACTGGAACAGCGTGGTGGACTATGGCCTGAATTCCTTTCACAGTGAGAGAAGAACTGTGCCCTATAGACACCTGGGACAGTTTAAAAAAGTTCTACTTTTTAGTTCAACAAGCTATTAAAGCGTGATTTTTATTTTTTTAAACTATTATTAATTTTCTTTTTTTTACTCTCAAAACCGCATCAAATGTACTTTTATTTAAAACACCCTGTTTCTTTTTTTATCGTAGGTGTGACGATAGTATACTTGTTTGTAATTATAATAAAAAAGGGGAACTTCTCAAATATTTAGATATTTTTATATATATTTTTAGCATTTGACATGCTTAGCCATATACATTAAACACAAAGTGTAAAATGTAAAATCGAAAATAAATGAATTGGCAAAGCATCTGGAGGGTAACCAGGTGATGCAGGTTCATATCCTGCTCGTGACTCTTATTTTCTATTTCACATTTTAGACTTTGTGTTTAACTTCTTAAATATTAGTATTTTCATCGGTCCTTGATAAGTGTGCAAAGGTATAATACAACGTTTTGAAGTGGGTGAAAATCACTTTACATAGATAATACAGGCGAAGCTAATAAAACGTGTTTAAAGTCAACATGATACTATCAGTACTTGTTTTTTTTCTATTTGATAGTGATAGGGAACTACTACTCTAAGTTAAATAACCCTGAAGTTGATTGTAATGTAAATAAATAGTTATTGTTTAGTTACATAACTATTTACTGGTTTTACGATATCATTTTTTTTCTTATAATTTTTACTACTTTAAACGTGACATTTTATCAACATATATTTAGCACATATAAAACCTAAACCTTCAATGCTATCCGAGTAGGCATGAGAGTTACTCACACACTGATTCATGGTATGTACCCATATTTTTATGATAGACCTTAGTCTGATGAGAGTTTTTGAAACCATTCTACTGTATATTTTATGTAGCTTACCTATACGTCGTTTGCCGTGTGGGGACGGCTTTTGAATTGTCCCACCCCTCTCCACCAATGGGAGTCGTAAGAGCCGACTGAGGGAGGGAACCGAGGGAGTGGGCAGCAGCAGTCCTTCGAGTATTAACAATATCCACTGCGATCGGCAACCCGCCTGCCAAGCGATTGGCGATTACGGCACTATCCCCCATTTTTGGAAATAAGGCTAGTAACGCAATAAAATTGCATTTGCGAGTGTTATTTATGTTCATAAGAAAATCGCATTTAACGAAAGCGACATAAAATAAGCTGATAGATGCCCACCGTAGATGCTTATTTGTTTGCTCATTATCATTTTAGTCAAAATGGAAAAAAATAAAAGCCGAAGATTTAGATATTTTTATATATATTTTAGCATTTGACATGCTTAGCAACATACATTAAACACAAAGTGAAAAATGTGAAATCGAAAATAACAGTCACGAGCATAAAAAAAAATCTAAATATTTATAGGGTTTGCATCATTATTAGGTAAAATCTTAATTGTAAAATCAAGTGTACCTGCTCGGTATAATGTATGAAAATACTTCCGACAGATGGTGCAGGCGTCACCCAAAGACGTTAAGTATGAATGTGTTATCGAGATTAGCAGTCGGGAGCAAGGGTCACGATGGCTGAATTGGCAAAGCATCAGGACGGTATCCAGGAGATGCAGGTTTGAATCCTGCTCGTGACTGTTATTTTCGATTTCACATTTTTCACTTTGTGTTTAATAAAAGCTGAAGTTTCTTAATCACAATTTATTTCTGAAATATTACTTTCAGAATCTATTAAATTTACTAAGAATATTTCTGTTACATTATCAATAAGGTAAACTAGTCGCATCATTTTATTTCGTTAGTTTAAGTATAACATACTCGATATATCTCAACTACCATTGCAGTGTCAACAACTTTAGCCCGTCAGTAAATAATTATTTAATTTTGGCCATTTTAAAACATTTGTTATTTCTTGTGACACGCTCCTTTACCTGTGCCTATACTAGTTCTAGGTATGGGATTTGATTTACAGTGCTAAGGAAGTCTTTTGAGATGTTGACGCCATCGTCTTTTCTTTTGTAATGATTTACAGTAATTCTGCTCTAATGAGTGTATTAATTTATTAATGGTTTACATTCTTTGAGTTTAGCCACTTTTGAACTGCACCTTACGCCACCCTGTAGTGGCAGTTTTATTCTACCTTATGGGAGTGGTAAGAAGCGTTATCTAATACCAAAACGAAATCGTCAAAATTACCTTTAGCCATTCTTCAAAATATTCTATTTTAATAATAATATATCTGCTTACAATTAGAAACTGTAGCGGCCCATATAGATAACATAAAACTGTTTAAAACAATAAGCTTTGTAATACACAAAGCTTATTGTTTTAAATAGTTTTATGCCGCTCACCTCAAAAGAGAGCAATAGTTTCCTAGAATTCTGTGAACCTCATCTGCTCTACCGTTTACAACTGCGTCGGATTCCTCGGAAACACATTAATTGTCAAAGCAGTAAAGACACCTTGACCACTGTAGTCCCGACAAACATGCAAGTTAATTCCGTTTTATCGACATAATTATGTTATCCTTTATTACCCGTTATCTGCCGATGATTTATTTTAAGTTTTAAATAAATAAATACAGTAAAATAGTATTTTTTGCACTATTTAACCTTTTCAAATAGTACGGTATATTTTATATACATTTCCAATAAATTTGTCTGCCAACCTGTTTTTTTTTTAATATGTATAATAAAAAGGGTAAACTTGGCGAACATGGCAACCCTAAATTCATTCACACATAGATAGCCGCCGCCATTACGTATCCTCAATTTCGTCTTAGCGAGGCGCTGTCCGTTCCTTATACGTCCATGTATTGGACATACTCGAAAGCCTGGCCAACGTAATTTTTAAGCGGGAGTTATTTGCCAGATAAAAATATAACTGTCAAATCTTGAATATTTTTTCTGTAAGTATACTAAAAACGATAAGGCCAGCCTGGTAGTAATCGGTCACCGTAGCATACTCGTATAGAGGCTAGCGAAACCAGATTTATCACTCGCGTCTTGCCTTCGCCAAATAAATGGATAGAAGTTGGAGAGGATGGATGATAAATGGAAGATGAGATGGATAGTAAGGATAATAGGGAGAGCATAAGAGAGTTTAAGCCTCTGGCACTCTCGCCCAACATATTATACGAAAAACAAAAGTAAGAGTAGGTACTTAGGGTTGCTTTAAGCTCATCTTCTGTATATTTGCTTTACAACTTCTAAACAAAATCCAGAGTAATATAGATTTAAATATAAAATTGTTGTTTTAACTCATTGACCACTGTGAATATAATTAAATCATAAAATGAACCCCTATTTCCCTTGGTCCCACCATAATTGGAGAACGACTTCATTCACCTTTTTGTTTTAAGTTTTACAATACTTTGTAAAAGATTCTTACTGAAAGAAAAATTGACAATATTTCGCAGAAAATCGGAAAATTTCAGAAAACCTAATGAATATTTTGTAGAACTTTTATTTAAATAAATATTTTACATCTTTTTTATGTTAAGGCGGGAAAAAATGTATCAAACCACACATCCCGTTGCTTGAGGGTACAGGGGGTACCTACTAAATAAACCCATCGTGTGCCGTCTCTTCGCCAATACGTGCAGACCTCTGAAACTGTGTGACATAACTTCAGTGATTGGCTAGCGGTAAAATAATAGGGCCTCAGACTTATCCAGAGCCACCATAAGCCCCAACGCCCAGATCCTGACCGCCTTCGAGCTCCCCAAGATGGCCAGGAAAAATATATTACATGCTATAATTAAGGTTTACGTTAAATTTAAAACAAAATTGGAAGATGTTACATGAATTTTTCTGCAGTAATAAATAATACGTGAAAATCTCATCAAATATTCTGATGTAATAAATTCGTATTATATCAGGAGGGTACAAGTTCCGGCGCTCGACCCTTCAGTCCCACAAATGACACAATTTACATACAACAATAATGTGAAAAGATCATTTGTTAGAAAATAGTTGAAATAAGTTTTATAGAAACTTATTATTTTGATGTTTTTATATATTTTTTAAGCTTTGGAAATGCTAGTCATATAAATGAACAGAGTGTGAAAATTTGTGTTTTCTGTTCGACATTTTAGAATTTTTTTTTAAATGATATTAAAAATTAGACGCCATAGAATATAAAAAAAAAAAATAATAAAATTTCGCTTCAGCTCTAAAATGTATTCAAACTGTAGAATAATTATTGTATAAATGTGAAAGTTTGGTAAATATTTGATAATTTGCTAATCGATCACTAAAAAATGAATGCACAGCTTTGGATCTTACTCAGGACACAGATAGTTTGCTACCTGGATTAAAACAGGTTAATTTTCATCTCGGAAAAAATGTTAGGGTTCCAGTGGGATAGCGATTTATGCATATAGATAATTATTGCACTTACTATTGAGTGAAGTATTTTTATATTCCATCCATCCATCATCTGGGGCCCTTACCCACTAAATAAACCCGCCGTATACCGCCTCTACGCATTTTATTGGTGGGCTACAGGAACTATGTTACATTGCTTTAGTGGTCGAGTGATGTGGCCTGTCCATTGCTACTTCAGCGTGGTGACCCGCGGGTTATATCGGTCACTCCCGTCCTCCTACGGATTTCCATATTACGGATCATATCACGTAGAGAGATTCCAAGCATAGTTCGCAGCATGGCACGAAGCAACGAAGTTGTAAGCAGCAGCTCTACATTTTATATTGAATCTAGTAGCCCCGCTTTGCTGTGTCATAATTTGTATGTTAAAAAAACGTTAAGATCGGATACCTAAGTAGTTTTACAGTGACAGGTAATTTTATAGTTTTTTTTTATTTTATTGCATGTAGTGGCAGACGAGCCACGGCCTATCTGATGGTAAATGATATCCGTCGCACATGGACTCAAATATACCAAAAGTATTGTCAAGCCGCTGCTCACCATTACATTTCACAGATATGAAATGAAAGAATAAACGGCTATCTCATGCTACAGTCAAAACGCAACGATGTGCTTCATGGCCGGTCACACGGGAGATGGTGGTACCAACCCGCTCGGGCCCGATACCAAATGAGTACTCCCATTTGGAGCCCAGCCCTACCATCAGTCATGCAATGGATCCAGCCCTACCACCAGTCATGCAATGGATGATGATTGCGTACTTCCCTTAGTCGCCTCATATACGACACCCGTGGGAAAGAATGGGGTGGTAACACTTGTATTCTTAGTCCGTCACCACACAGACAAAAATACGGACACGGCGATTTATAAAGAAAGATATCATAAGGGAATAGATATATATAAAGATATTATATTGAGATGTGACCTACTCCGTGCTTCGAAAGGCACGTAAACCAGTGGGTCCCGGCTGTTAAATAGCATCCTGGCATTCGTTACGGGTTGTCAGTCCTGAATAAAAAATCTGACACCGGTCTTGTTCTAAGGTTATCAGTTGTCTCCTTACTTGGGTGGTGGTGGTCATATAGGTAGTCGATCCGTGTAAATACACTCTCATGGATCAGCTAAAACCAAAGAGATCGCAAGCATACCCCAACAAACTAAAGATTGAGATCTAGGGAGATGATGATAAATAAAGATATTATAAATATTTTTAGCATTTGACATGCTTAGCCATATACATTAAACACAAAGTGGAAAATGTGAAATCGATGAGCTGAATTGGCAAAGCATCTGGACTGTATCCAGGAGATGCAGGTTCAAATCCTGCTCGTGACTGTTATTTTCGATTTCACATTTTCCACTTTGTGTTTAAAGATATTATAAATTAGACCCAAAAGTATATTATAAACCGAATGAATCTTGCTTCAACGTTATAAAGTATCCGAAATGTAGAATAATTTTGCACCGGCCAGTCATTTCATATTAAAATTACCGATTTTTACAAATTTATGTCAATAGATAGTGTTGTCTTAAACTGCAGCTATTTTTCAGTCTAAAACAAAAAAAAAAACGGGTAGCTTCACGGCTGATCTGATCTGAGCAAGCAAACTTTATTATACTACTGGCTTGTCATGCAAATCAGCTCAAGTGATGCGGGCAAATCGCTCTTTAATCACCTTAGTCACAGTGCTGATCATTAACTCACCATTGTAATATTGTAACCCTGTACATAAAGTACATACTTAAAACATTAAAATAGATTTAATAGCAGTACGAGTATTGTCTTATAACTCGTAGTTATATTACTAGAAATTTACTATTGTGGTACAGGACTATATGTGATGTGGTGACAGACTAAGAATACACCCTATTATTTCCCATGAGTGTCGTACGAGGCGACTAGGTAAGAGAAGTGAGCAGTTATCATCCATTACATTACTGGTAGGTGGTTGTTTCACGAGCCGTGTGGTGCCGGATTTAGAATTGTCCCACCACTCTGCACCCATGGGAGTCGTAAGAGCCGACTGAGGGAATACCGGGGGAGTGGGCAGCAGCCCTCCCTCGAGTATTAACAACATCCACTGCGATCGCCAACCCGCCTACCAAGCTTGGCGATTACGGCACTATCGCCCATATGAGCGAAACACATGTTGTGGCGTTCTCCTGGGGAGGCCTATGTCCAGCAGTGGACTTCGAAAGGCTGATGGATGGATGGTTGTTTTACGGTGATCTTCTATGAGAGGGTAATACTTCCCCGATCGAGCCAGCCCATTCATGCTGTGATAAACACGGCTCGACCACTAGAAAATCATCTGACATGTTTAGCCATATAAATGAACACAACGTACGAAAATGTGGAAGGATTTGAACCTGTATCTGCATAAAGTGAATATAGTTTTGCCTTAGCTTGTGTTTCATTGTTTATTCTATCAGAAAAAATCTAGTTTAACCAAGTTTTTCGCGGGAAGAAATAGCTAGCAAACTTAATAATTGGTGTAAAAGGTAACTATATAATCATTATACTTACAGTAATTAATCACCCCGATAGTCGTCTACCAAATAATTTCCCGCGCAAAATAACATTATTTTGTTTTATACAAGGACTACACTCACAACTCGTTTCTACTAAAACCTTTTTGCTACAGTCAATGTTATTTAAACGTGTCAGTAAAATTTGTTTAAGAAAAGATCTGTGCAAATAATATGTTAAAAACGAGTATATCTAGCAATTAGCGTGAGGTCACCCGTCTTTAGTCAATCCAGTTGTCATTATTATATTATTTTTCAAACACATATACACATACTCGTACATATGTGTTTGAAAAATAACACAATTATTGCCAGTTATTGTTTGATTAAAGGTACAATAGAATGCTTTTTCAGTTAAATTTATTTTAACTGAAGAATCATTCTATACAATAAATTATAATAATAATAATAGAATATAGAGGATGACGTGTGTATAATTTAACCTTGTGCCTTGACAGGTTTTTAGTAATGGTGTCAGGTTTTGCTAATATGTTTATTAAAATTTCCTCCACCAGTTTTCAGATTTTTTAAATACTAAGTTAAAGTTTGTAGCCGTGTTCAGCGTGCTTCTCATAATTTATTTTTGTAGATGAATACAAAGTGGGAAAATGACAAATCGAAATAATAGTCACGAGCAGGACATGAACCTGCATCTCCTGGATAACCACTCCAGATGTTTTCCATAACACATTCCTTCTTATTGTCTTGGGTGAAACCTGCGCCATCTATCGGATGTATTTGCATACTTTATTCCAACCAGGTAATTACAATTAAGACAAACACACACACAAACACGATCGCACACTCAAACGCACACACATCGGATATTCAATATACAAAATTATGTTAAATTAAAAAAATATTACCTATAATAAGCAATTTTTAGTAGACAGCAATTGTCATAGGACAGAAAAAAAAAATTACTAATTTTTTAGTTAGTACAAAAAATCTCTTTTTCCTTATTCACAAATGATTTGTACTTTAAGTACTTCTATATTGGTCTATAGAAATAGTTCTCATGAAATGCGCCGGTTTTAGTGTCGCGTCGAGCGTAAATATTCAGTATTTTTTTTGTTTATTTAATAACAATTAAACCACATCGATTCAGCCCGTGAAAAGTAATAGGGCTCTATTCGTAGTAATACTCAAGTTAAAACGATAGAAAAAAAGACTCGATTAGTAAAGTATTTCGGTTGTTATCGTGTTAACATACATTACCTACAACAAACGGACGTCCAAGGCACAATTGTTTTAAACAGTTTTTTAACTATAGTCGGAATTTTAATTCGATTCCAGATTTGACAATTTCAGTGTTGCAACGTTATGACAAGTACTAAATAGTGACGTTGCGAAATTATTTGATACGGAAATGGAATATTTCCGGATCGATTCCTCTCGTTTATAGTAGTATATCTAAACAACTACTACTTTAATAGAAACTAAGTATATCAGGAAATTAAATATTTCTGAACGGATAATTTAGTTATGACGATTAATTTTATTAGGGATCTGAGAGTTTTCTTTTATAATTGTGTGTGAAATAAATAAAAAAATGTGATCATGAAGGAACATGAGAAATAAAACAAAAATAGATGTATTATGGTAATATTTTATTTTATAAATCGTCCCGCGACTCCGGACGCGGCGATTGGCAGGTGGAGATGCCTAATGCCACGCCGTATACCGACTAAAACCTGACAGTGTTCCTTCAGACTACCTGTAGCCCAGGGAGGAGGGTCACACTCATCCTATTCCCCCCCGGGCAGGTCCTGGCCGTCTTGCCCCATTCCTAGGCGGCCCCGCCTGTTTTGGAGGGACTAGCCCTCCCTCCTACGAGAGGCGCGCGCGGAACACGGGCCTGCTTCTGCTAGGGCAATGGACGGATGTATGGCTTGCCCCAAGCATTTTTTATAATATTAATATTATGCCTAAAAAAGCTTAAAAATACACAAATTAATAAAACATATGCAACTAATCAGATATTAGGCTAAAAAGTGTAAAACAATGTTGGCCAGCAGATGAACACTAGTGTGTTTAAATTGTAGTTAAATAACTTTGATTTAAATAATTATCTAATAAGTACCAATCTAGACGGTCGGTATCGAATGTATTTTTTAATTTTTTTTTTAATGCCTAAGTGGACAGGTTATCTAGCGACCCACTTAACTATTCAATTGCTAATATACATGAAGAGATAGCACACATACGGTAAAAAAACGATAAAAATATAGTATCTAGTATACTACACTTTTACAGTTATGAAGTTGACATTTCAAAAGGTTTTATATCGTCAAGAATATTTCAGTGGATTGAACGCACAAAAACAACTACAAGTACTTAAGCCTATAATGCGGAAAATAATGTTGATTGTGTTGATATTTTTTTAGAAATTGCTTCTGACCTGTTATTAAAACGACATAATATAATTGAAAGTCATTTCAATTATCAAAGTTAGTGCCAAATTGTACAAAATAAACTATTAAAAAAAAAAACCGCCTTCAATAAGCACCCAGGAACTAAAAAGCAATAAATAATTGGTATTTACATACGATTTCCGTGCTAGACACTAAAAGAGCTACTGATGTGTTTGAAGTCGGTGCCGAGTCCAAAAGTAACAAAAACAATACATTTATATATTTAAATAACATTATTATTATTATTTTATTATGTGCCTGGTAGACGTCAATAGGCTCGCCCCCTATTACGTGGGACTTAAACATAGCTGGCGAGTCGTGGGCGTGATGCTGTTTTTTTTTTCTTTTTAAATAACATTTAAAACAGTTTTAGCATTTGAGGTTTTGGAGTAAACGAAAAAATATCATCGATGTATACAATTTTTTAGATATTTGTTTATTTTTTAAAAACTGCTGCACCAATTTCGATAAAATTTAAATGAGACCATTTCGGAATAAACCTCTTTCGAACAAAAAAAAATTGCAAGTTCGCCTTTATATGACGGAGTTATGCCCGAACATAGGTACATAAAAAAAATGTAAACATCCGAATGGAGAAGCTCCTCCTTTTTTGATGTTGGTTAAAAAAGGTAGATATTTTTCTATAGTCCTGGCAAGTCGCTACACAATTATAATAAAACTACATTTAGGCTCATTCCGTACTAATACTGTGGTGTAGTTTGATATAACCAATTATGGATTTAATTAATACCACAACAAGCCGCTAACTGCAGTAGAAAATCTTTATAGAAATTCTTCCACCTGTGATTTGACTTCAAAACAAATTAAAACCTGTGTCAAACGCATAAGCTAATGAGCTAGACAACCTTGTAGACGATATGCATCATTTTACAAAGACTACACAATAATAATTCTTTTCATAATGATAAGTGTACGAATGTTCAAATTGTTATATAAATACATACTTATTAATAAAGATTTTACTGTTAGACCTTTTTTTTTGTTAAGGCAAGGGAAATAATGTACCTAACCGCATACCCCGTCGTTCGGGGCAACGAAAAGGAAAGTGTGGGGCTCTCTCCAATACATAAACCTCCACCATCCGTGGCCATCTCCACCAGCTTCTTCTGAAAGGTAACTTCCTCGCAGAAGGCAGGGACCGCGGCTATTTACTGCTAGACCTGGCAGTAAACATGTGATGTTCAGCCGTGAACAATTAAAAGCTTATTGATATGGTGATAATTTAACTATGTTCTGTGATACGAATAAGGATTGCTACGATAGAGCTGTGTTGAGTTAGATCGCTATTCTAAGTAACATAAAATAACTCCCAGGAAAATTGCTCTATAATTATCTTGATGAAAGGGTGGTACTTCTCCGATCAAGCCGGCTCTACCATTAGCAGGAGGAAATTTTGAAGTGAAACTTCTAATGCGACTTCCAACAAGGTTGCGTTGAACGTTTAACGCTACCATGGAGGGGGTATGAAAGCACAGTTGCGTTAAACGTTTAACGCTTCTGGGGAGGGGGAATAGAAAGAGACGGAGCGAGGTTGAATGCGTGACACTCGAACGCATGCGCGTAGTACCTATACCTGTTACAGGCCAGCGCGAGCGTTAGCAACGAGTAGCGTCCAATTTCCACATTACGAAGTTTCACTTCTTCCGCGCGGAGGGCGACAACCCGTTCGACTTAATCCTGTTCAAATATTAGGTCCTATTAATAGTCTGCCCGACTTCATCAGCATAGACTTCAGGTTTGGTTCAATTACGGCACAAGCTCTAAAATACCACAGGAACCATTCATTTTCGGAAATAGAATGTAGGTCTGGGTTCCGTGCATGTGAAAGTTCATTCATCAGTTGAGAAAGTTAAAGCATAAAGAAATAAACAAACGCACTGTCATCTATACATACCTATATATAGGTAATTGCTTGTCTATAATTATATATAAAACAAATTCGTTTAAATATTTCGATATTTTTATATATATTTTTAGCATTTGACATGCTTAGCCATATACATTAAACACAAAGTGTGAAAATCTGAAATCGAAATAACAGTCACGAGCAGGATTTGAACCTGCATCTCCTGGATACCGTCCAGATGCTTTTGCCAATTCAGCCATCGTGACAATTGCTCCTGCACACAACACATTCTTACTAACGTCTTGGGTGACGCCTGCGCCATTTGTCGGAAGTATTTTCATACATTATACCGACGAGGTAAACTTAATTTTACAATTAAGATTTTTACCTGTTAAATTAGCAGTCAGGAGCAAGGGTCACGATGGCTGAATTGGCAAAGCATCTGGACGGTATCCAGGAGATGCAGGTTCGAATCCTGCTCGTGACTGTTATTTTCGATTTCAAATTTTTCACTTTGTGTTTAATGTATGTTGCTAAGCATGTCAAATGCTAAAAATATATATAAAATATCTAAATAATTTTGGTAATAAGTTAAAACATAATTTCATGATTCTGAAGTAGTACGAAGTTCGCCGGGCCAGCTTGTATATTTATAATATTCGTAAAGATCCTCGTACAAGGCAAATATTTGAGCCATTCAAAATGTTAATTTTTATTTAGTTTTTTATGTGTCCATTCGCTTTCGCGCTGAGTACGTGTTTGGAATTTATCATCTATTAGTGCACAGAAAAAAAGCGATCTAAATCAAGTACCTATATTAAAAAAAAAGCTCAAGGTTGTTAACAATATCAACATTCATACGACATACTTATTAAATAAAAAACAGCACTAGTGAAATAAGCTTGGTGAGTTTTTTCTTGTTAGTTTGTTTTGTAAACAAGGAAATATATAAATTCGCTTAAACGTGCGTGTGACTGACTTAGAATACAAGTGCACTCTGTTATTTGTCACGGGTATCGTATGGGGTGACTAAGTGAAGTAAGCAGTAGTTGTTGTAATCAGAACAACGAACAAGGTACTATGGGGCCTTCACCCACTAAAATAAACCCGTCGTGTTACATCTCTCTGTCTGTATTGGCGGACCACTGGAACTGTTTGGCATCACTCTATACTTTATTTGTGACCTGGTCTTAGTTGTAATTTTGATGTTTTTTTTTTGTCAACTGTGCGGTTTTGATCTTGAAAACTGCAAAAACAAGAGTGATTTTGTCCACTACTACTGGAGCTGGTCGGTACCACCCTCTGCCGACGAGTTTCATAGTCACACAACCGACCATAAACTTTGATTGAAACTTGGCAGTATTCTTTGTATTGTTGAGACCACGAAGCGATTGCTACCACATACCTTAAGGAAAGCAGTCGCTCATCTACCATAAACAAAAAAAACGTACCTAATGTCATTCATTAATTTGATACCAAATAAGAAACCTTCCAAAAAAAAAACATTTCTAGCTTTATGTCATCTAACTGCCCGGTAAAGCAATAGGCTCAGGCCCTATTACGTGGGACTTAAACATAGTTGGCGAACCGTGGGTGTATAATACTTACACCCCTGCCTACAATACAGGCGTGATGTTATGTCTTCTAGAGAGCGTTTAATTTATTGTGACGTTATATAGCTCATAACCAGCGGGAAAACGAAAGAAGTTTCTCGAGAACGATATCTTAATTATCTATAACTAAATCAGTATCTATGAATTTTCAGGACTACGTATTTCGATAACATATTCCTCAGTGAAGCCTGAGCCTTCTATTTCATGTAGTTGCTGCGCAATTGCCACGATGGCTGAATTGCCAAAGCATCTGGAACGGTCACGAGATGATACATAAAATCCTGCTTGTGACTGTTATTTTCTCACATTTTCGCACTATGTTTCGAAATATACATATTTACCTTGAAATTAAGTGTTTATAAAGTCACAAGGAATCGATTTTACTAACGGAGATTAATTTATAACCGCATATTCCTCTCCACCTCTTATTCCTTTCCTTGGAGTTGGCGACGCGCTAGAGTTACTCTGGTGTTGCTAGCATCTATAGGCTACGGTAACTTTTTGCCAACAGGCGGGTATGCTTGTTTGCCATCCGTGTTTATGAAAAAAAGAGTTGTCAGTTGGGTCTAGTTGTTAATTCCATAAATTTCAAAATTAAAAAACTATATGGTTGTCTGTAAAGTCGGTTTACGGACGATAATTTTACGTGATAACGTCATATATATGTTTTCTGAGAGTTTCACAAACAATGCATCGGTCGCCATACATTTTTCGGATCGTGAGACTTTTTCGTGCGTGCAGCCGGCGTTCATCAATTTATAAGATGTTATCACGTCAATATATCTCGGCATTTCCCGGTTTGACTAGTAAGTAAGTGAAAAACTGATCATTATAAAAGCACTCGCTATCGTGGGCTGTGTGCTTGTTAGCCACCCCACCACCCACGTAGTGGGTATAAAAAAATATAAGCGTTCACAACGGATATCAGAGAAATTTGTGGGTTGAGTTCATTACAATCATCTTTTTTATCTCAATTGATTGACTTATTTACTTTAGAATGGAATAAAACTACATATCGACGCTTGAAAGGCAATAATTACCAAGCGACATATAGTGCACTTTACACTAGAGCATTTTAGTTTCATTTTTGGGAGAAAAAAATCGTAAAAAATCGATTAATTATCATAACTACTTGATTCCAACGAATTTTAAATGCAATTTTAAGGGTTAATAACATGGCATTTAAAAATTATGTGTTTTTGTATATCTTAAGAAATAGTGTCAGTTAGTAATAATTTCATTAAAAACACAAACAGGTAGAAGTTCCTTACCGACAACAAAATTTAATTATAAAACAAGTAATATTATCTAAACCTCGTTATTTTATAATTTTGTATGAAGTAAAATGACGCTTCGGGAAGGAGCGCATTTTTCACACACGTGTAAAATTATCTAAATATAAAACAAAAAACTTTTCTACCAGCCAATTTTAAACATGCTCAAATTAAATAAGATCAATGTATGATTGTTTTGAACAAGTAGCAATAAACTTTATGTTTGGTACAAAAAATCAAAGACTTTCGGATAAAGGTTTTCGACGGATACCGTCATCATCAGCATTATTAATGCCCTTGTAGTAATTTAGCATATTACTCGACCATGCTGTGGGTTGGTGGGGGTTTTAGACCAGTGACTAACCCTATGTTAAGGACGTTTCTAGATCTCTATTATAGGAATATTGTAGTCAAGTCTCTCACAACGTGGATAGCTGATCTTACAAAGAATGTGGACTGCCGTTGAATACTTACGATAGCTGAAATCAATTGTTCCCAAAAATAATTTTAACAAATAAAACATTGATTATTTTAGATATTTATTAGTAATTTCAAAATCAGTACAAATAGGTAGCACACAATTTCAACTAAGAAGAAAATGAACCAAATATAATTAATCAACCTATTAACATTAAGTCTAAGTTTCAGATTAGCCATTTTTAGCAGTCTTACATTACTATTACTTATAACGCATATTAGGTAAGCTTATCAATAACATTTTAACACAACACAATGTAATAGCACATAAGAAACTTTGTACTATATTACATACATACATATTGTCACTCCTTTTCCCCGTAGCGTTAGGCAGAGACCACTTCTCTCTCTCTCTTGCTACGATACTGGCACACACAGCGAAAGGCTTCATCTACTTTCATCAGCGCTTTCATACATGCTCGTTGATTACAAGAACTCTTAACCTGCCCTTAAGAACGTCTCCGATCTGGTCAGTATACGTTAGCCTAGATCCACCTCTACCAACTTGCCCATTCACAGTCGCCTTGTATATCTGTTTCCTTAATCTTCTTTCATCCATCCTTTCTACGTGCCAGAACCACCTAATCATACCTTTCTCTATTTTTGTCACTACACCTTTTTTCACACCACAGCTTTCTCGTATCACACTATTTGTCACTTTGTCCATCAGGGTCACTCCGGCTATGCTTCTCAGACTTCTCTTCTCCCCAGCATTTATCATACTCTCATGCTTCTTCTGCCATGCAACATTGACTACCATACATAAGTGTAGGGACCAGCACTCATACTTTACATCTCTCGTAAACTCTAAACCCAGGTAAAGGTATATAAATTCTTTCACTAGTTCCACTTTTTCCTCTTGCAATCAGAATCTCGCAATGTGTCATACTATCTTCCCTTTCAAAAACCATTACTTTCGTCTTGCTCACATTCACTGACATCCCTGTTTTGTACTATATTATCACAATAAAATATTTATTAAAGTAGTTGTACTAAATTCAAAGCAAAGTATTAATGAACGAGGTAAATTTAGGTTGCGAACTTTACAAATTGAGATTTTTATCGATTTTAAAGATCACATAATTAGATTTTCAAATGCCCGTGCGCATAAAGGGAACGAGTATATAGAGCAGCCGTCAGACCGGCCATGACATACGGAGCCTAATGCGGCCAGCACTCAAAAAGTAGCACGAAAATCAATTACACTGCGCAGAGATGAAGATGCTCAGGTGGGCAGGTGGTGTAACTAGGCTGGATCATGTCAGAAACACACACATAAAAGGCACCTTCAAAGTGAGACCTATCCCAGATAAACTACAGGAGAGTCGTCTGCGGTGGTACGGACACGTTATGAGGCGACCATCCGACCACATGACCAGAAAAGTGCTAGATATCGAAACTAAACCCCGAGGACGAGGAAGACCCCGAATCACATGGATGTATGCAGTAAATAAGAACCTCAAAGAAGCCCAAGTCAACAAAGTAACGACCTAGGACCGAGCTGCCTGGAGACGCGTGATACGGAGGGCCGACCCCAAATAAAATAGGATAGGGCCAGGCAAAGAAGAAGACATAATAAGATTTTCTTAAAATTATAAACATACTGGTATCCTGTCCTCCCCTTCATTAATATGATACTTAGGACTAGCCGAGCAATTTCCCGAATCAAGCCGATTCCACTATATTTCTTCTTTTTGTGTTATACTTACTAATCAATAAAGATTATATTAAATTGTAATAAATTGGCAATTTAAAAAGTGGCCCATGAGTTTCTTGCTGGGTTCTTCTCATTTGTTATTGCGGATGCACTCGCCTCAGGCGCGTGTTAATTATTAGTATATTATTGATGATTTTAAGTGCTATTTAATAGGCCTATGAAATAAAGATATTTTTGAATTTGAATCAATCTCTTTGAAGATTTCCAAATAGTCCCCAGAAATTATTATGTCTTCGGTCTTTTTTCAGTATCAATATATTCCCAGTTATTTCCACAATTTTTTTTACTAATGAACGGGTTAGTTGGTGGTTTAGATTCGATGATGTTCCAGTGGAACAGATTTAGATTATCACTTTGCACATATTCTTGTCCAGCAATTCTTTTTTGTGGCTGTTCATTTAATAAGTTTATTCTTTTATTTATCAAATCTTTTTTATTTCCCCAATTATATTTTAATTAATGTTATTTATATTTGTATTTTTCTTTTAGATTATTTATTTTTTAACTTTTTGTTTTTGCTAAATCTTAAACTACTTCATCGCCATTAGAAGAAGAAGTAGATACTAACCATTCATCTTAAATAACATCTTCATCACAATCGATAATGGTTGAGTAAGCTTCATCTAAATAATCAATATACATGTTTATTTCTCCAATTATATTTTCATCAATGTTATTTATATTTGTATTTTTCTTTTAGATTATTTCTTTTTTAACTTTTTGTTTTTGCTAAATCTTAAACTACTTCATCGTCACTAAAAGAAGAAGTAGATGCTAACCATTCATCTTAAATTACAGCTTCATCACAATAGATAATGGTTGAGTAATCTTCACCTAAATAATCAATGTACATTTTATCAGCTTAGCACTAAGGTTTAAGACCTTTCTGCAGTTTTATAATTTTTGATTCGCCAAATTGAGAGCAACCCACAAAGGTAGAATTTGTACATCTATCTACTCACTTATTGCTATTCATTGAGTACCTAAAATAATAAATTTAAATCAATATAATATGCGTGTTAAATAACACTCATATTTTTATATAATTTATGAAAACGCTTACCGAGTACTTATTATCAAGCTACGCGATGATACTAAGTGCGATTCGCGCCAGCATACGGGTTACCTAAGCGACAGTTTGGTGAAGGCTAATTGTAATTTTTGTTACCAACAGCCACACAAATTCTGCTTTACAGCGCGTATTAGCGACAAAAGAGAATAAGTGCAACAGGAAAAAGCAAATTTTTCTACTAATTTTATATCAGTAACAGTTATCTAAGTAATAAAAACAGTAAAAAAAACGGCAGGGAAAATATTACCAAGCGACAAAATAATATAATTTTTAGGTAGGAAAAACATTACTATATTACGTTTTTAAGTACATTGCATTTAGGAAAAAAGTACTAAATGAAAATGAATACATAATTAAGGTGTGTTAAAAAGTCTTAAATGACGAATAATAAAAATTTTGAATCGAGTAAATTTTCTTAAGCACAATAGTCTTACCCCAGATACCGTAAGGAAGAAAATACTTTATGTTTAAATGCATTAATTCGAGTCAAGGCAAAAATTACCAAGTGTAAAAAGTTAAAATCAAATATTTACTAAGTGAAAGTTATTCAAATATCGGTAAAATTTTAGTCGCTTGGTCGCCGAAAACTATGAAAATGTGATATTTTTTAAGTTACCAAGCGACATTAAAACTCATCCTAGCGGCATGTGTAGGACTAATCGACGCAGATTTTTTTTTCTGAATTCAATGATGTATATAACTCAATAGACATTTTGTGCGCACAAAATGTCGCTTGGTAATTATTGCCTTTCAAGCGTCGATATATAGTAACAGATATGTAGAAAATTAAGATACCTATTGATAAGAAAATAGAAAAAAACTATATAAAACAACTATTGTCTGGTTGGCTTGTCTTTTTTTTGCACTAATGATGACAGATGAGCCACGACGGTTACCACTTACCATCGGGTAGGCCCCGATGGTAAGTGGTAACCGTCGCTCATGGACTCAACTATACCGAAAGCATTGTCAAGTCACTACGCACCATTTCATTTCTCAGATATGAAATGAAAGAATAAACGGCTATCTCCTGCTACAACCAAACACACTGACCTGTCGAACCGGTCACACAGGAGACGGTGGTACCGACCAGTTCGGGCCCGATAGCAAGTGAGTACTCTCACTTGGTGCAACCCTACTACCAGTAATGCAATAGGTGATAATTGCTCACTTCCCTTAGTCGCCTTGTACGACACCCGCGGGAAAGGATGGGGACCTGACACTTGTATTCTTAAGCCGTTACCACACGGAAAAAGACATAAAACATAGCATCATGCCTGTATTCCCCGAAGGGGTAGACAGAGGTGTATTACACACCCACGATTCGCCAGCTAACGTAATAGGGGGCGAGCCTATTGCCGTCTACCGGGCACATTTCCAAACTCCGGGCTGCTACTGAGAATTTTTATTTTTACGAAAAAGCTCATTAACATTGCCCGACCCAGGAACCGAACCCGATTCCTCATGATCAGCAGTCGCACACACTACCGCTGCACTACCGAGACAGTTAAAATACATAAATAAATTAATCTTTATACATAAATTAATCTTTATACATAGGTCGAGTATAACTTGTTTGAAAAAACTAGTTTTTATCTAATATAATTATATCTAATATAATAAACCTGATCGATTTGAATGTACCTAATTATTGGGTTAGTAATATAACTATATATAATTTGTATTGTATACAAACTTAGAAACACAACAAGGTTAAACCTTATTTGAAATATAAAACAAACGATCACAACAATATTTATCTGTTGACGCGATTGAAACGTAACTGTACAAAAAATAAACATTGTTATCATCAGTGTGACCGATGTAAAATATATTAAATTTTATATTTAAAAATAAATAAAACCTCCTTTCTAATTTCTAATAATGCGAGAGTCATGTCCAATACGGAGTGGGAGGGGGCTTCTAACGGGTTGAAGATGGCGTATTCACTCATAAGTTATAGTAAATAAATTAAGATGATAGTAAAAGGATCTTACCGTCTTATCCAAGAGCCAACTTGCAGGAAAAATGAGAGGAATGTACACAATCATGTAGATCAACGAAGTCCAATATGCTTGAAGGCTGGTTATCCCGTAATATTTTACGACTGCATCCTGAATTATAGTGTATTGTATCCATTGCATCGCATTTGAAGCGGAGGTGAACACGAATACAAACAAAACAAGCCATCTAATAGGATAAACTTGGTATTCCGTCATTGATTTCTTACTAGGTGATTCTAAAACGCCTCCTTTTTCGGCCACCCCATCCATAACACTTCCACATACTTCCATATTCTTTAAATCCGTCATCTTGTATATATTTCGGTATAATTATTATATTACATATATAAAATTTTTTTTTTCTATGTTATTGTCGGTTTATTGTCAGGATTTTGTATTTAAATGGCACTTCCCATCGTTTGGCACCTAAATGGCACTTTTTGTTAATATATTTGCATTTATAAAATATTTTATTTTATTGTCAATTTAACCGCGCGCGCGTTTTTGTTTTTTGTTGAAGCACAAACGTCTGTCACGCGCGGCGGTCAACCGTTTACTGTTTTCCATTTTCCTAGAGGCTGAATAAATGTCCTGTGCACCCTCCATCCGGCGTGACGAGGAAAATTGTTTCATTCCTCTTCGTACAGACTATCGTACATAGTAATGATCGGAAGCGGATAGAGAATAACATTAATTTTCTGCTGATAAAAATGTACCTAACTCGTATTGTACGAGTATAGTAGTTAATTAAAGGTTATCTCGCTTAGTTAACATTGTGTATAATATTATGGTATGCTTCAATCATGTTGTCGAACGAGCGGGCAATTTCCGATGATAAATGAATTGTGTTTAGGAATATTCTCACACTACGTTCAATGTTTGTAAACTAGTAAATGATTCAGCAATGTGTGTAATGTCATAAGTCTTCGATAATTAAGTCTGTAATTATGTGAGTTCGGATGTTGACTTCATAATAAAAACATTATTTTTAAAGTGGTAGTTTTTAAGGTATTTTTTTTTATAACACATTCCCTGCTTCATTTTTAAGGAATTATTAAATTAAACCCAATTAAATCTGTCTCAAATGAAATGACATGAAATACCAATCATAGAGTATGACGTCACACGTTCAGAAACTATCACATGCTACCAAAAGCCTTTGTTGTTCGTGTTCGTTTAATTAATTGATATTTTCAGTAAATTCTGTAAAGTAATTTCTTCGAAATTCGCCTAATTATTAAAGACGGTTCCGTCTTAACAGTACCTATTTATAAGATCAAAACATTAACAGAATTGTTGAAAAAAAAATTGTATGAGATTGAGGTTAAGTACATATTATTTTGGCTTTTATTAAACAATTTTATTTATTTAATTTTAGATACTTGAGACAGTCCCACAGAGACGATGCTGTAGGCTATTTGCAATTTCTTGGAGATGCAAATTGGCCACAATTAACTTTTTTAGATTTGCCCAGAGCATAAAGCGAGGAGCATCATGATTGTGCTGTTTCTCCAGGAGGCTGTGCTGTTATATTCATCACTTCAGTTATGTTAAAAATAAAACACCAACAATAAATATACGCAAGTGCCACCGTGTAAAAAGTGGTAACCATTTTTGTTTAGTAGACAGTAATAAAACTAAAAAAAGCAGTCATGAAGACTGCCCACAGAAGTGAAAACTTAAAACTACATATATACAAACAGTTGTTATTTTTGGATGTCCAAATGTATTGTTTGATCTTAAATTAAAACTTGTAACTCAAAATGATTTGTAATTCATTAAAAAAATATATTATTCAAAATTATTCATATCTTCATTCGCAGCTGGCCCAGCGCAATAAGTTATACTAATAGGAACAGATATAGTGTTATCGTTAACACGTCACGTGACCATGTCGATGACGAGTTACATGAATTTACTCCCTATCCAAACCTTCCTATAGAAGTTTTCACTTCAGTAACGTAGATATGATTTGCATTAACTTGGACACTGAATATAATGTACTATGTTGTGCTTATTACTTTTATAGAACTTTGTAAAGCAAATATTAATACATTGTTACAACAATGTAAAATAATGTTTTATTTTTAGCTAGTAAAAATTCAACAGTTTTCTCAACTGAATACTAGTTAGGATAAAAAAAGACCCTGCACTAAGGAATAGTCCTGGTATCACGGGGGACTTCACAAACATACAATTTCACGGACACAAAGTACACCCACACTCAGAATAACCATTTGTGGATCACACAAAGAGTTGTCTTGTGTGGGAATCGAACCCACAACACTCATGCGGGAGGCCGGTCTAAACCACTCTGCCACTGTGCAGATAATGTAATTTATTTGAAATAACAGTTTACTTATAGGATTCATTAGATAATATACATACAAATAAATAAAATTGAAGTGTCTGTTTGTAAACTTTGTAATGTCTAAGTAAAAGCTTTTTACTAATTGCATATACCATACCTATAACAAAATACCAATTCTTAAAGTTTTTGTTTATTTGTCTGTTTATTCC
Organism: Leucoma salicis; assembly: GCA_948253155.1. Lineage (NCBI taxonomy): Eukaryota > Metazoa > Arthropoda > Insecta > Lepidoptera > Erebidae > Leucoma > Leucoma salicis. The sequence continues at coordinate 29,308,244 of OX411804.1, read as the reverse complement.
CCATGTACCGGCTAGACTGATTTTGACGGGCTTTCCCTGGCAGATAAGTAGCTGATGATATAAGGAGTAATTTAGGCTACTTTTATTTAAAAAAAAAATAATTAGGGTTCCGCACAAAACAAAAATAACTATATTTCCCGCGGTTGAAGTCGCGGCTAGCAACTAGTTCAACAAATATATTAAGCCAACCCACATGACCGAGCACTCGAGAGAGGGTAAGTACCTGAAGGGGAAAGGAGTTTAATATTTAAACAAGGTAGGTATATCTATGTTATATCCACCAGCCTTAATTTAAAAGGACTCCGAATATTTACATTTAATTTAGTGTCACCATATAACCTCTTCATAAACAATATTTATATGCATATAATATAGTTATTGGTCATGTAGGTACGTACCTGGGGCGGCGCAGGCGTGAGTACCTATTTGCTCCTGATGCCACCCTTTTCTTATTTTTTTTTATTTTAGGTGGGCAAAAATGTCCTACCGCACACCCCGCTGCCCGGGGAGACAACGGGGTGAATGGGGCTCTCACCCACTAAAAACCCACCGTGCGCCTCCACCCGCCCTTACTACGGCGGATCACGGGTACCGCGTCGTTACGACCGCGATCCGCAGGCGGCTGCCCCTTCGGGCACCCTCTCTTGAGCGACGCCTCGCGCACTTGGGCGTCGCACCTTCGCGGTAGGCTTCCGCGGACGGCAGGATACTCCCCGACCCCACCGTCCGCAGCCTCGGCTAGGGTCCTGATGCCACCCTAGCTGAGGCTGCGGGTGGATAGACCGGGGAACGGCCGCCACCCGCAAGGTCTCCCGCAAAGGTGCGACGCTCTATGTGCGGAAGCGTCGCTCAGTAGAGGGGTAGGTATCCGAAAGGGTAAGCCACCAGCGGACCACTGAAGTAGTTTAACATTTATTTATTTATTTAAACTCATTTACAATATCTTACAGGCTAACCCAAAACGATATTATAAACTAAAAAATAATAATAAGAAATAATATTTATAATAAAAAAAAACAAAAAAAAACATAGCATCACGCCTGTATTCCCCGAAGGGGTAGGCAGAGGTGTATTACATACCCACGACTCGCCAGCTATGTTTGAGTCCCACGTAATAGGGGGCGAGCCCATTGACGTCTACCGGGCACATTTCCAAACTCCGGGCTGCTACTGAGAATTAATTTTTAGGAATAACACACAATACTCTCCAACATTCTTCTATGTCAGATCCCGGCTGTCTTGCCATTGTCAGCCGTTCACGGACACCCTCTACATACTTTGTTCTTATACTCTCTTCTTGCAACTTTTCAATCTTTATTCTTTCAAGCCCTCCGAAGTGGACACGCTCTCGCCAATGTCTCCACTTTCTGAACAGACCACTAAATCTCGCAATAACGAGATAGTGGTCCATGTCGACAGTGGGACCCCTGTAGGCTCTTGTATCCAGAATTTTACTTCGGAGGCGACTGTCTACCAGAATTAAATCTATCATACTTCTCTGTTCGTTCCTTCTCCATGTATACATATGGATGTCCTTATGTTGAAAAAATGTGTTTGACACAATAAGGTTTCTCTCCATACATACATCCGCAATGAGCCTACCTGTATCATTCACTCTCTTATCACCAAATGAACCAAGCACGTCCTCGAAGTCTGGACGTTTGGTCCCAACCCATCCATTCAAGTCTCCGCATACGATCACGCGTTCACTAGCTTCTGCCAAATCCAGAACTTCCCTATCAATATCCCAGAACTTCTCTAGATCCGATGCCACCGAAGAGCCTACGGGAGCATAAGCTGCGACCATGAAGACCCTGGTGACACCTAGTTTTATTCGGACCCATAGAGGTCTGGGATCAAACATTCCGTAGTTTTTCACACCTGAGGCCAAGCGAGCGGACAGCAACACCCCCACTCCCATACTGGCCTGATTGCTCTGCGGTACACCAGACCACAGAGCTAACCCGCCACCAGGAAGATTACAGGCGTCGCTACCCTTTCGCTTGGTCTCTGTTACACAGAGCACATCAAGCCGTCTGTCCGACATGACGGTTACCAGCTCGTGTAACTTACCTTCCACACCACCTCTTACATTCCACGTGCCTACTCGACACTCTGCTCCCCTCGACTCGCCAAACTGGGCAAGGCGTGATGGGTGGCGGCTCCCATCGCCGCATCTGCCGTTGTTCGTACCGACGGGGGCGAGTCGGTACGCGTCGCCTCTGGGCACGCCCTAACCCGCACTGCGGTACACATTCGAGCCGGATTGCAGCCTGTGGATTACAGGCTGGCAGGGATCGCGACGAGCACGCTCCGGACTATGATCACCCAGAGAGAGAGTAATAAGTAATTTACAAATATAATTTTATGATACAATGCACCTTTGTGCTACTTCCATAAATTTGTGCAAGTTGTAGTTGTATATATCAATTTCTAATGCTATCAAATTTATAAGTTTTATAGCGCGGGAGACAGGAGCAAACTTGAGTAAGTTGGTCCTCGCCACGGGTACACAGAGCGCTGGCGGCTGGCGGCGCCAGCCCACGTATACGTTGAGGCGCACAGTCGTAGCGCTGCCAGTACAACAGGGTTTGCTAGCTGGCCCCGCACACGCCACACATAGTGACATAGTTCAAGTACATAGTTCCAATGGCCCACCAACACAGGCGGAGAGACGGCACAAGGCGGGTTTATTTAGTGGTCGGGGGCAACGAACAACGAGGGCATGTGCGGTTAGGAACATTTCTTCTCGCCTTACAAAAAAAGAAAGGTATTTATATACCAACTGGTCTTCAGCGCAACCTTTCGTTTACGCGAATTCTTGAACAGACTTCTTGACTGGTAGAAATCAGCACAGAGTATATTTATTATGATCTGTATTTTATCCCAACAAATTATTTGTGAAAGTGGAAAAAAGTAAAGACATTTAAAATAAACAATAAAATTGTGAAGTGGAGGTGTCACCGTCGGTGACTGCGAAAGCTTAGCGATCGAGAGCACTTCCCCGGATTGGACGGGACGCAGGAGTAAGTATATTATATTGTTCCAAAAACCCCACATTTATTTTCATATCGCAGTGCAGTTTTAATCTTGTGACATCAGATGGCGCTTAATTTTTTTCTCGGTCCCTGATCGACTCGTAATATATTATTTAATAGCAGCTGTAATACATAATTCCTGACATATTAGTCTAACAATTACAAAAACATTTTTTCTATAAACACAAGTGCATTTTCTGTTCCCACACTCATCACGAGCGGAGAGAGATCAGTGGGCCTAGCCAAGTCTATAATCGCTAACGCTATAGAAAACTATTAAAATATATGGGAATTTGATATCTTTAACGATATTTCTAACGTTAAGCTGCACAGATGGCGGAGTGGTTTAGATACCGGCCTCCCACCCGAGTGGTGTGGGTTCGATTCCCACACAGGACAACTCTTAGTGTGATCCATAAATGGTTGTTCTAAGTCTGGGTGTACTTTGTGTCCATGAAATTGTATGTTTGTAAAGTTCCCTGAGATACAAGAATTATTCCTTGGCGCATGGTGTAGTCTTTTTTTTTTTAATAACATTTCTGTAGTATTAGCGATTACAGAATTCAACTTGGTTAAGCGCACAGGCGCAGGACCAAAGCGAATCCGAGACGTCATGATCCAAAGTCGCTTACACTACTCCTATACCATCAAGGCAGTTATATTTTTTCTAAACCGCTTGGTAGTTAGTAAAAATAAGGAACAAGAGAAAAATTAAAAAAAAGTTGTGAGGGGCTAACATCGCTCTCTCTTCTCCAAACTACATTAATCTACATACCAACTAAATTAATCAAACTCGTAAAATTGCGTATAATCAATTTATTTCAGCGCTGAGGGTGAGCTGTGACGATATTTTATTTTATTCTTTTTGTTCCCTGTAGACAGAGGATTTTAAACAATGCTTTTTAATGAATTCTTTTTGGATTACGTTTTAGTTAAAATCGGCTTTTTAAAATCTTTAATTTTAACATAACATAAAGTGCAAAAACGTGAAATCGATAATAATGGCCACGAGCAGAATTTGAACCTATGCTTTTCCTATACAACCGACCGATCAAACGCTTTGCCAACTAAGCTATCGTGACATTCGCTCGGGTTTATCAATTTCAATAACACATTAATTTTAGTCTTTTGGAACACCTGCGAAATCTGTGGGATGCATTTGCATAGGTAGGTACACTCTTCCTATCAGGTAAGCTTAATTATTACAATTATGACATGATTCACGATAGCTCAGTTGGTAAAGGTTATCCAGGAGATGCAGGTTCATATCCTGCTCGTGGCTATAATTTTCGAATTCAAATTCTCGCACTCTGTGTTCTGGTAAATGGCCAAGCATGTTAAGTGCTTAAAATGTAAATAAAAATAACAGAATACCTTTAATTTTACTTTTATTTTCAATTAAACAAAATACCAGTATGGCTTACAGTAGTATTAAATCTATGGTATTGCTGGTCTATCTATAGGTAGATACTATTATGAAGCTGTAACAGAGCTATGTCTCTAAGTTTGAGATTTTTGAGAAAAAATAATGCTTACGGTAGTATATAATTAAATCTATGTTACTGCTAGTCTATCTATATAAAACTGTAAAAGAGGTGACTCTTTTATGAGAAAAAAATAATGTAAGTATTAGGATATATAGGCATATCTGAACACAAAACTATTTTTTTTAGCATTTTTGTTTGTTTGTTCTTTCGAGCTTCACGCAAAAACTATTGAACGAATTTTGATGAAACCCTTTTTTTTTGATAGCTACCTCCATCGGGAACCTGATGCCCTGATTCCAAACTTTGATGTTTTTAAGTATCTATTGTCATTATTTTAACGTTACTACCGATATCCGCTTGTGGCATATTTAAAATTAGGCTTATTAATATGTATGATTCCAGGCGGGCTGGCGATCGCAGTGGATGTCGTTAATACTCGAAGGAGTGCTGCTGCCCAATCCCCCGGTATTCCCTCAGTCGGCTCTTACGGCTCCCATGGGTGGAGAGGGGTGGGACAATTCTAAAGCCACACACCCATACGGCAAATTCAGTCATACAATTCAGTCAATTTTTCTCAAATATCTTAAATGTACAGACACAGCTCTTTTACAGCTTTATAATAGTATAGATTATTAATTATAGTATCTCAACAAAAAGTAGTCTTACTCGATTTTGTAAGTTCGTTTTGAATTCCCAACATTAAAATGAAAGAGTTATTTTTACATACATGTCGGTTTTTATAGATAACGACAATATTTACTAAAGTTAGCAAATTCAATATAAAAATGACTGACCTCTTTGCAAGGATTCCAAATAACCAAATAGCCATATTTGTTTGTAAATAATATTACGACGGAAATCTAACAGGTTTTATTTTAAGGGTCGCTTGCACTAAACAAGCTCAAACTCGCTCCGCGTGCAATGAAAAGGAGTATGCTCGGTATTTCTTCACGAGATAAAATCCGGAACACGTAAATCTACAAGACAAATAGAGGTGTTGACATAACCCGCCGCGTCAGCACGCTGTGAGCAGGCAACGTCACTCGACGAACTGAAAAACGTTGCAGAAGAAATGTTTTCGAATGAAGACAACGCATCGGATGGCGCAGTGTCCCGATAGACAGGCCTCCCAAGGTGGACCGATGTTCTGACCAAAGTCGCAGGTCTGTTGGAAAGCAGACAGCATAGGACCGATCATTGTGACAGTCTTTTGGGGAGTCCTTTGTCTAGCAGTGTACGATTAAAGGCTGATAGATCGATGTATGAAATTTTCTTTAATTTTGGACCTCTTGACCGAGTGACAAATTTGAGTTTTTTTTTATTGCATCTAGTGGCAGACGAGCCACGGCCCATCTGATGGTAAATGGTAACCGTCGCTCATGGACTCAACTATACCAATAGTATTGTTAAGCCGCTGCTCACCATTTCATTTCACAGATATGAAATGAAAGAATAAACTGCTATCTCCTGCTATAGCCAAAACGCAACGATGTGCTTCATGGCCGGTCACACGGGAGATGATGGTGCCAACCCGCTCGGGCCCGATACCAAGTCAATATTCCCACTTAGTAGTCAGCCCTACCACCAGTCATACAATGGATGATAATTGCTTACTTCCCTTAGTAGCCTCATACGAACCCGTGGGAAAAATGGGGTAGTGACACTTGTATTCTTAGTCCGTCACCACACGGACATTGAGTTGTATTTCAATGACTTTCGTTCCCATCCTTTAAAAATTTGGAGACCTGACCACTGCCGCATTGCTAATGTGTCAGCCTCAAAGAGCGATGGACGTCAGGGTCATCAAGGATAACGTGCGATCTGGTGCGAAGAAGCTCACAGCATCGTGGGATCTAAAGGCGTGATCCCTCGCATTATTATACCGTTAGCGGAAGAAGCAGAGAATAAAGCCGGTGGATAAGTTCGTCATGTAAGACTGATGATGCAGGTACTCTCGGGTGATGGCTGTTTCGGGAAGAACCTGTGTCGCACCGGTTGCAAATAGTCATCCCTGTGCTATCATTGTGGGGACTTCCCCGAGAACACAGCCTTGCACGTCTTATTGGATCTGGCTTGGGCAGAGCGGTAGCAGTCGAGGTGGACTACATCGGCAACATCGCACGTGTTCTGTGAGCACATATTGATGATAGAGGGCTAGGTCACGAGACTACCAGAAAAGGAGGTTCACACCTTTGAGGGTCTGGAGGAAGCAGCAGTGTGAATACCTCTCCTCTAGCTAAAGGTAGTCTAAATAATTCCATGAGATTGTAGCAGGCTTAACTGTGAGTCCAAAATAACCCCGATATTGCTGGCATTATCCATAAAAAACTGTAAAAAAAAAAGAAATACCATAGAGAGTACGATCAAGAAGTGACCTACCATGAACAGTATAACACGGCTACTTACTTAATACATGATGGAGGTATATACCTAAAAGGATCTCATAATCTCGTAATCTGATAACAAAAAAGCGCAATATTCATTCCGAAGTATACCTAGCACCAGTCAATGTTTTTTAGTCATCCAAGACCACAGATTAGATATCTTCAAAGTTGGGTGGTAATCTGTGTCTAGAAGGACGCTATCTATACTGTGAGGGCTATTACTAATTTGCTTGCGTGACAATAGTAATCAAAATATAAACAATAAAATGTATGCTCACGTGTAGTAATGTAGTATCGTTGTTCACCAAGTCGTGTTATCAGGACTACAATCATCGTGTGATCTTACCGTGATGTGCCTGTATCATACAATGTCTTTTATACGTAATAATCCTTATTTACTACCCATAAAGTTTAATCTGCAATTGTATATGTGTTTAAATATTTTAATCGGAGCGTTTTACAAATAGGTGTAATCAACGTTTTTCTTCAGCAGTAATAATAATGGGGATCCACGAGAAAAACTGAGCGCAGATGGCGCTATCGGCGAGATGACCACTTTCAAATTGTACCTACTTGCTCTATTTGCCTGAGAATTGCTTGCAAATTTTTGCTTTTTATTATTTTATTCCCACATTTTTAATGTTGGATCTTTGGGAAGTATATAAATGTACGTCGGGGTAATTATATACATACACACAGAGGCACATTACGCGAAAAAAAAATTTTGCAAGTTAAATTGTATGAGAATGACAGTTTTCAATGGCCATTTAGATAATACGCCATCTACCGTCAGATGTTGGCAGTAAAATTCCCTATTCTCGGGCCTCGTGGCGTAGTCGGTAATGTAACCGACTTCCGTGCATGAGGTCGTGGGTTCGATTCTCACTCAGGACAATTATTTGTGTGATGAACACAGATAATTTGTACTGCGTCTGGGTGTTTTCTATCTATTATATGTAGGTACTCGTATGTATTTACAAAAAAAAGTAATATATGAATTATATCCGTAATCTGGTACCCATAGCACAAGCGTTAAGCTTAGTTTGGGACCAGAGGAATTCGTGTGAAAATGTCCGTGAATAATATTATTATTATCTTTATATATATAATAATTCTACTGTACGTGTGTATGTCACTGAACTCCATGACTTTTTTTGTATGCGTTTTGGTGGCGCCCTTTTTTTTTTTTTTTTTTTGTTATGGCGGGAAAAAGTGTTCCCGTCGTTCGGGGCAACGAACAGGGTAGTGTGGGGCCCTCACCCACTAAAGAAACCCGCCGTGTGCCGTCTCTCCGCCTTTGTTGGCGGGCCACTGGAACTATGTTACATTCCTTCGGTGGTCCGCCGGCGGCTTACCCTTTCGGGTACCCTCTACTGAGCGACGCATCCGCACATGGAGCGTCGCACCTTCGCGGGAGGCCTTGCGGGTGGCGGACGTTCCCCGGTCCATCCACCCGCAGCCTCAGCTAGGGCGGCATGAGGCGCAAGTATCTGCGTCTGCGCCGCCCCGGTCGCTGGCGGCGGTTTGGGTCAGCGGAAGAATCCTCCTCCCTAGCCCTCTCCGCCGCTTCCTTCCGCGAGATAACCTCCTCGCAGAAGGCAGCGACCGCGGCCCAATTCCTGTCACTGCCAAGCATCGCTCTGACGACGCTCGGCAGCGAGAGGTCCCTCCCTATTTCCGCGACGAGTTCACGGCGCTGCTCGGCCCAAGCCGGGCACGACTCGAGCGTGTGCCGCGCCGTGTCCTCGTCACAGCCGCAGTGGTGACAGCCCGGAGTCGCTTCCCTCCTTGCGACTATGTGCAGATATCTGCCGAAGCAACCATGCCCCGACAGCATCTGCACGAGTCGGAAGGTAAGGACTCCATGCCGTCGCCCCGCCCACTCCTCCAGCACTGGCTGGAGCGCCCCTACAGTCCAAAGACCAGCCCGGGGCGCCTCCAACCGTGCCCTCCATCTCGCCATGGCAGCTCGGCGGGCGTCGCCCTGCCACCTGGCCACCTCTCTGGGTAGGGGGCGTCCGCCCCCCTCCCGCTCTTGTGACGCCCGCCGATACACTTCAGCGAGCACCCCCGCCTCCAAGTCCCACGGGGGGATTCCGGCCAACGCGCAGGCCGCCTCCGTCGACACCGTGCGGTATCCACGTATGACCCTGGACGCAACGACTCTCTGTGGTCTCCACAGAAGAGCCCTGTTCAGTGCGTCCAGGGACCCCGCCCACACGGGTGCGCCGTACAGCGCCATAGACCGGACCACCCCCGCGTAAAGCCGTCGGCACGCATTGTTGGGTCCGCCCATATTCGGCATGAGCCGTGCAAGGGCGGACGCTGCGCCGATTAGCCTCGGGAACAGTTGGCGGAAGTGCTCGCGAAAGCGCCACCGCCCGTCCAGCACCAGGCCCAGATACTTAATCTGGGCCTGCACCCCAATCTGGACCCCGTCCACTGTGATTGAGGCGCCAGCAGGTGGCCGACGTCGGGGCCCATGGAAAAGTAGGGCCTCCGACTTGTCCAGGGCCACCCTAAGCCCCAGCGCCCCGATCCTCCTGACCACCTCCGAGGTCCCTAAGGTGGCTAGGAACGCCGCTTCCTCGAAGTTTCCACCCCGGGCCACGACCAGCGTGTCATCCGCATAGCAGATGACCGCCAGCCCGGGGGGGAGCCGACAGCGCAACACCCAGTCGTAACCGATGTCCCACAGGAGCGGCCCCAGGACCGAACCCTGTGGGACACCGCACGACATGGGTCTCCTCACAACGTCCCCTATGCGGCTCTCATAGACGACGCTGCGGCCCTCTAGATAGTCCGCCACCAGCCGCCTCAGGTATACAGGCACCCCGTGATACCGGAGCGCCTCCCTGATGCAGCTGAATGGCAGACTATTAAATGCGTTGGCGATGTCAAGCGACACCGCCAACAGCATTTCTCCGCCGTTGACGACCGCCGCGGCCACGGCCCTCAGACGCATGATCGCGCTGACTGTCGAACGACCAGCTCGAAAACCGAACTGGGCGTCCGACAAGTCGGGCCCGACGTCGCGCAGGTGCTGGACAATGCGGGCAGCGAGGATTCTCTCCAGCATCTTACCCGTCTCATCCAGCAGCACGATGGGCCTGAAGGCCCCGACCGAATCCGGCGTTCGTCCCGGCTTCGGCAGGAGTACCAGCCTCCCCTCCTTCCAGCAGTCAGGGAACCGTCCGGACACCAGGCACGCGTCGAACAGTCCCCTGAGGCGAGGCTCCAGGTGGTCCAGAGCCAGGGCCAGAGCCCGGGCAGGTATCCCGTCCGGGCCGGGGGCGGTGTTCTTGGAACGAATTCGCGCAACAGCCGCCCCCATTTCCGACGCAGTGACGGGTGGTACACTTAAGTCGGCCTCCCGGTCGCTATCTGGCGGTGCCATGACCGGGGGCGCGTGCTCCACCCGTCGTGGGAATAAGCCCTCGACCACCTCGGTGAGGAGGCCGGGCTGAAGGGTCTCTGTGAGGGGAGGGCCCTGGGTGCGGAGCTTGTTCAGCGCCGCACGGTACGGGCGACCCCAGGGGTCACGATTGAGACCGTCCAGCATCTCCTGCCTTTTCTCTGTTTTGGCGCGACAGATGGCCAGCTTGAACTCGGCCCGCGAAGTGCGGTATGCCTCGTACAGCCGGTCCTCCCGCTCCCCATCGCGGTTGCGCCGCCGACTGCGGGTGTAGGACCTCCGGGCACGAATGCACGCTGCACGGAGGTCCGCCAGCTCCTGGGACCACCAGTAGAGCCCTTTCCTCGGAGGAGGACGTCGCACACGGGGCATGGCCGAGTCGCACACCTGCGTGACCGCAGCGCGAAATCGGTAAGCCTCAACGTCTACCTCCTCAGTCCGGGCCGGTGAGGACAGCCACGATTGAACGATGGCTGCCTCCGCCAGTAGGTCCCTATCCAGCCTACCCACAGCCCACCGCGGGAACGCGGAAGTTCTGCGCGCCGCGTGACCCCTACTGGGGCCCTGGAGGGACCGGGAGACCTCAATCCGGATATACCGATGGTCGGACAAGGTCTCAACCTCTTCCAGAACATACCAGTTCCCCACACGTGCTGCGACGTCAGGGCTAGCGAACGAAAGGTCCACTATCGACCCGCCCCGTCGCCGCACGCACTTGTTGACGGAGCCTCTGTTTAATAAACAGAGGCCCGTCGACGCCGCCCACTCAACAACCGCCGCCCCGCGAGCATTGGTCGCAGGGGACCCCCACGCCGTGGATTTGGCGTTGAAGTCCCCTACAACCAGGACGCGGCTAGGTGCCAAGCGCCGCAACGAGGTCTCTAGGCTGTTAAGCCAGACCCCGAAATCAGCCAGACTCCGATTGGGGGAGAAGTACACGCCGTACAGCGTAACTCCCCCCCAGTCGACCGCGACGTATCCGATACCCCTGTCTCTGATCGACAAGGGCGGGGAACGAAGCGCCGTGGAGCTGATGATTGCCACGGAGCCATCGCAGCTGCCCGCCCAGTTAGGGCGGTCAGGAACGCAATAAGGCTCCGCAGCTACGGCTACACCAATCAACCGCTCCACCATGGTTTGCAGGAGAAGATCCTGCGCCCTGGCGGAGTGGTTGAGATTCGCCTGGAGGAGGACAGCGTTACGGTTGAACGTTAAGCCGTAACCATATCCTCCTCCACCCGGGACGGCGGCGAAGCCGCGCTAGGGGGGACAGCCGGGGCCGATTGGCTGTTCCCCCCCTTTTTTAGCCCTGTGGTGGCTGGAGGTCTACACCCCTCCCGCCCCATGTAGTGCTTCGCAGGTCTCGCCCTGGATGGTTTAGTTTCACATTTGGACCCGGTAGGCAGCGCTACAATGGGGTGCGGGTCGGGATACCTCCGCGTGGTGCACCCCGGGCAACGTCGGCACTCTAGTGCCGGCGGCTGAATCCCGGCAGGGGACGGGTCTCCGCGTGTCCCTCTGATTAGCAGAGGGCACAGTGGACAGGCCGAACGTCCGCCGTGGAGGGTCAGCGGGGCCATAGGTGGCCCCCCCGACTCTGGGAGGGGGACAGCAGGGTCACAGTGACCCTCCCGTCCTCGGAGACAGAGCTTCTCAGCCTGAGGGGCGACCGGCTCACCGCTTGCTTCTGCGATCGGTTGACTGGATGTCTGCCGTGGAGGGCCAGCGGGGCCAGAGTGCCCCCCCCGGCCCTGGGAAGGAGAAGGGGCTTTAGAGCCCGAGGGGCGACGGGCTCACCGCTTGCTGCTGCAAGCGGTGGTCACGGTCTGGTACAGACCTCCGTTCGGCCCGACCCGTAATCCTGAACGGACAGGACCGGGGGTCTTCGGACCGCGGGGAAGAAAACCCCTATAAAAAATAACCCTAATCTAAGCTTTGCCACCCGGCGAGGGATGAATGGCTGGAGGGGAGTCCAGTCGCGAGGGTGTGCACAATAGTCGAAGGACTCTAAACTCATCATGGCGGAAAGTAAAAACACAAAGTTTCCTCAGGAGGGTACCGGGTGCAACGCGCCTGGAGAATCCCTCACAGAGCCGAGTAACAAGACCGGCTCTGTCAGCCCCGTGTATCTGAGGGGGGCAACCAACGCCAAAAACAAAAAGGAGGAGAAGAAGGAAGAGAGGGTGGAGAGGAAGGTGGAGAAGAAAGGAGCGAGGATGAGTATCCGCGGCAGGATACCAACACCTGCAGCAAGTTTGACGGGAGGCAGTGGCTCCGCCACCGATGCGACGGAGATGGAGACGGATGGCAGCGAGAACGTAGATGCGGCCCGATCTCCAAAACCAAGGGTATCCCAACCAATCGAAGCTGGATCGGCGAAGCAGCCTTCACGGCTTCGAAAACGCTCAATTGCGCCAGAGGGGAATGCGTCAGAGACGGAGGGCAGCTCCAATGAGATGCCTCCGCCAGGAAAGCCGGGAAGACCGGCGAAGAGGGGCAGAGGCGCCAACAGGCGCAGAGTGCCGCGCGCCTTGTCCAAGGCGGACGAGGCCGCTATTGAAGATTTAGGAGCGGAACTCTCGGTGGAGGAGCGGGTAACCCTCCTCACATCGAGGCTCCAAGAGGAGCCCCTGGAGAAGGACGTTCCGCCTACAGCGGATCAGATTGCCCGGAAGGTTTCTGATGCCCTAGCCATCGTTTCTGCGGTGGCTAATGGCTCGCGGAGCCTTCAGGGCAACTTCGCGGAGGCCCTTAGGAAGGCCTCCGAAGTAGTAAATACTTCAGTGGAGTCACTCCGGCGTAACCTGGCGCCGGAGGGGACCGGGAAGCCGGAGGCGCACTGCCGCTGCAAACGCCTCGAGGCTGAGGTGGCGGAGCTCCGGAGGGAGCTCGCCAGCCAGGGAGCCAAGCTCGCCAATGCCGGACCGGGAGCGTCCGCTTCCACGGCCGGCGCGGAGCCGCCGGCCCCTGGTCTCCTGACGGAGGAGCAGCTGCGCCAAGTCATGGATCGCGTCAACGCGGTCTATGACACGCGCATGGACTCCTTAAGCGCTAGGCTGCCGCCGGAGCCTAGGCTCCGCCCAGCATTGGCCGCGGACAGGAAGGTCGCGCCGTCTTCGGGCCCAACGCCGCTGCCCTGCCAGGGTGGCCGCGTGGCCAGTTACTCCGCGGCCGCGGCTGCTGCTGCGCCGCCCAAGGTGCCGGGCAAAGCTGCGAAGACGAAAGCGGCGCAGAGGGCTGGGCAGCGCCCCAGGGGCCGGCCCAGGGAGGAGTTTCCTCCTCTCTCGCGTGCTGGCCAGCCATCGCGTGCCCCAGCAACTGTACCCCGGAATACTCAAGGCCCACCTCCCGCGCCGTCCGGCCCTGCGCCCTCTGAAGAGGGTTGGCAGACAGTGGACGGTGGGAGGAAGAAATCCCGGGGCAAGAGGAAGAAAGGGACCGCGTCCGAGGCTGCTGCCCAGGCTGCAGAGTCCGCTGCGTCGAGGAGTAAGCCCGGCCCCAAGAAGCCGCGCAGGCTACAGACGCCAAAAACGGCAGCGGTGGTAATTACCATGCTGCCGGACGCGGAAGTGGGCCTGTCATATCAGGCCATCCTGAGGAAGGCTCGGGAGGAAATCGACGTCTCTGACATTGGAGTCGTCGCCGCCCGGACTCGCCTAGCCCGCACAGGGGCTCGAATTCTAGAGTTCCCTGGGGCGGAGGGCCCCAGGATGGCCGACACGGTGGCCGAAAGGCTACAGGGTCTGTTTGGTGAGGGGAGTGGAGTCCGCGTCACCAGACCGGTAAAGTGCGCTGAATTGCGCATTTCCGGTCTGGATGATTCAGTGACGGCAGACGACGTCCGGGAGGCTATTGCCTCGAAAACCGGATGCTCGAATGCCGTCAGAGTGGGCTCCATTCGGACCGGTCCCGGCGGTGTAGGTGCCGTCTGGGCGAGTTGCCCTGTAGCGGCGGCCAAAACCTTGGCCGACGCAGGCAGGCTCCTCGTGGGCTGGAGTTCCGCGCGGGTCACCGTGCTGGAGCCTCGGCCCGCGAGGTGTTTTAAGTGCATGGCGGTGGGACACACCCGGCCGACATGCACTAACTGTTTTGATTGCAGCGGTCTTTGTTTCCGCTGCGGTCAGGCAGGGCACCGGGCGGCAACCTGCACCGCCGCCCCTCACTGCCCCGCGTGCGCGGCAGGCAACAGGCCTGCCAAGCACTTCATGGGGCGGGAGGGATGCAGACCCCCGACGACAGGCCAAAATAAGGGAGGGACCAGCCAATCGGCCCAGGCTGCCCCCCCTAGCGTGGCTTCGCCACCGTCGCGGGTGGAGGAGGATATGGTTACGGCTTAAAATTCAATCGTGACACTATCCTCCTTCAGGCGAATCTCAACCACGCCGCCGGGGCGCAGGATTTACTCCTGCAAACCATGGTGGAGCGGTTGATTGGTGTAGCCGTAGCCGCGGAGCCTTACTGCGTTCCTGACCGCCCTCATTGGGCGGGCAGCTGTGATGGCTCCGTGGCAATCGTCAGCTCTACGGCGCTTCGTTCCCCGCCCTTATTGATCAGAGACAGGGGCACGGGATACGTCGCGGCCGACTGGGGGGGAGTTACGCTGTATGGCGTATACTTCTCCCCTAACCGGGGGCTGGCTGATTTCGGGGTCTGGCTTAACAGCCTAGAGACCTCGATACGGCGACTGCAACCTAGCCACGTTCTGGTCTTGGGGGACTTCAACGCCAAATCCACGGCGTGGGGGTCCCCTGCGACGAACGCCCGTGGAGCGGCGGTGGTAGAGTGGGCGGCGTCGACGGGCCTCTGTCTGCTTAACAGAGGCTCCGTCAACACGTGCGTGCGGCAACGGGGCGGGTCGATAGTGGACCTTTCGTTCGCTAGCCCCGACGTCGCAGCGCGAGTAAGGAACTGGTGTGTCCTGGAGGAGGTTGAGACCTTGTCCGATCATCGGTACATCCGGATTGAGGTCTCCCGGTCCCTTCAGGGCCCCAGTAGGGGTCACGCGGCGCGCAGAACTCCCGCGTTCCCGCGGTGGGCTGTGGGCAGGCTAGATAAGGACCTACTGGAGGAGGCAGCCATCGTTCAATCGTGGCTGTCGTCACCGGCCCTGACCGAGGGGGTGGACGTTGAGGCTGGCCGATTTCGCGCTGCGATTACGCAGGTGTGCGACTCGGCCATGCCCCGTGTGCGACGTCCTCCTCCAAGGAAGGGGCTCTACTGGTGGTCCCAGGAGCTGGCGGACCTCCGTGCGGCGTGCATTCGCGCCCGGAGGTCCTACACCCGCAGTCGGCGGCGCAACCGCAATGGGGAGCGGGAGGGCCAGCTGTACGAGGCGTACCGCACTTCGCGGGCCGCGTTCAAGTTGGCCATCTGCCGCGCCAAAACGGAGAAAAGGCAGGAGATGCTGGACGGTCTCAACCGTGACCCCTGGGGTCGCCCGTATCGTGTGGCGCTGAACAAGCTCCGCACTCAGGGCCCCCCCCTCACAGAGACCCTTCAGCCCAGCCTCCTCACCGAGGTGGTTGAGGGCCTATTCCCACGACGGGCGGAGCACACGCCCCCGGTCATGGCACAGCCGGGCAGCGACCGGGAGGCTGACCTCAGTGTACCGCCCGTCACTGCGTCGGAAATGGGGGCGGCTGTTACGCGGATTCGTTCCAAGAACACCGCCCCCGGTCCGGACGGGATACCCGCCCGGGTCCTGGCCCTGGCTCTGGATCACCTGGAGCCCCGCCTCAGGGGACTGTTCGACGTGTGCCTGGCGTCCGGACGGTTCCCTGACTGCTGGAAGGAGGGGAGGCTGGTACTCCTACCGAAGCCGGGGCGAACGCCGGATTCGGTCGGGGCCTTCAGGCCCATCGTGCTGCTGGACGAGGTGGGTAAGCTGTTGGAGAGAATCCTCGCTGCCCGCATCGCCCAGCACCTGCGCGACGTTGGACCCGACTTGTCGGACGCCCAGTTTGGTTTTCGAGCTGGTCGTTCGACGGTCGGCGCGATTATGCGCCTGAGGGCCGCGGCCGCGGCAGTCGTCGCCGGCGGTGGAGTGCTGTTGGCGGTGTCGATTGACATAGCCAACGCATTCAACAGTCTGCCATTCAGCTGCATCAGGGAGGCGCTCCGGTATCACGGGGTGCCTGCATACCTGAGGCGGCTAGTGGCAGACTATCTTGAGGGCCGCAGCGTTCTTTATGAGAGCCGCATAGGGGACGTTGTGAGGAGACCCATGACGTGCGGTGTCCCGCAGGGTTCGGTTCTTGGGCCGCTCCTGTGGGACATCGGTTACGACTGGGTGCTACGCTGTCGGCTCCCCCCTGGGCTTGCGGTCATCTGCTATGCGGATGACACGCTGGTCGTGGCCCGGGGTGGAAACTTCGAGGAAGCGGCGTTCCTGGCCACCTTAGGGACCTCGGAGGTGGTCAGGAGGATCGGGGCGCTGGGGCTTAGGGTGGCCCTGGACAAGTCGGAGGCCCTGCTTTTCCATGGGCCCCGACGTCGGCCACCTGCTGGCGCCACGATCACTGTGGACGGGGTCCAAATTGGGGTGCAGGCCCAGATTAAGTATCTGGGCCTGGTGCTGGACGGGCGGTGGCGCTTTCGCGAGCACTTCCGTCAACTGTCCCCGAGGCTCGTCGGTGCGGCGTCCGCCCTTGCACGGCTCATGCCGAATATGGGCGGACCCAACAATGCGTGCCGACGGCTTTACGCGGGGGTGGTCCGGTCGATGGCGCTTTACGGCGCACCCGTGTGGGTGGAGTCCCTGGACGCACTGAACAGGGCTCTCCTGTGGAGGCCACAGAGAGTAGTCGCGTCCAGGGTCATACGAGGGTACCGCACGGTATCGACGGAGGCAGTCTGCGCGTTGGCCGGAATCCCTCCATGGGACTTGGAGGCGGAGGTGCTCGCCGAGGTGTATCGGCAGGCGTCGCAAGAACGAGAGGGGGGCGGACGCCCCCTACTCAGGGAGGGGGCCAGGTGGCAGGGCGACGCCCGCCGAGCTGCCATGGTTAGATGGAGGGCGCGGTTGGAGGCGCCCCGGGCCGGTCTTTGGACTGTAGGGGCACTCCAGCCGGTGCTGGAGGAGTGGGTGGGGCGACAGCACGGAGTCCTTACCTTCCGACTGGTGCAGGTGCTGTCGGGGCACGGTTGCTTCGGCAGATATCTGCACAAAGTCGCAAGGAGGGAAGCGACTCCGGGCTGTCACCACTGCGGCTGTGACGAGGACACGGCGCGCCACACGCTCGAGTCCTGCCCGGCTTGGGCCGAGCAGCGCCGTGAACTCGTCGCGGAAATAGGGGGGGACCTCTCGCTGCCAGGCGTCGTCAGAGCGATGCTTGGCAGCGACAGGAATTGGGCCGCGGTCGCTGCCTTCTGCGAGGAGGTTATCTCGCGGAAGGAAGCGGCGGAGAGGGCTAGGGAGGAGGATTCTTCCGCTGACCCAAGCCGCCGCCAGCGACCGGGGCGGCGTAGGCGCAGGTACTTGCGCCTCATGCCGCCCTAGCTGAGGCTGCGGGTGGATGGACCGGGGAACGTCCGCCACCCGCAAGGCCTCTCGCGAAGGTGCGACGCTCCTCTGCGGATGCGTCGCTCAGTAGAGGGTACCCGAAAGGGTAAACCGCCGGCGGTCCACCGAAGGAATGTAACACAGTTCCAGTGGCCCGCCAATAAAGGCGGAGAGACGGCACACGGCGGGTTTCTTTAGTGGGTGCAGGCCCCACACTACCCTGTTCGTTGCCCCGAACGACGGGGTGTGCGGTTAGGAACATTTTTTCCCGCCTTAACAAAAAAAAAAAAAAAAAAAAAAAAAAAAAAAAAAAAAAAAAAAAAAAAAAAGGCAGCGCTACAATAGGATGTCAGGACTTTTTCTTCTATTTATTTGTGAATGTTTGAGTAAGTACCGAGATGGTTTAGATTCACATTTGGGCCCGGTAGATGGCGCCACAATAGGATTTCAGGATTTTTTTCTTAAATTTTTTGTAATGTAAAAAGATAATACCTATCTAACGAATCCAAACGAAACGCCAATGTTTGGCCAGACAACGTCTGTTGGATCCACTAGTTATAATGTAAAATTTAAAATTAGTTGTTATTAAACCTCCCTATGATGTAAATTTTTAAATTAGTTATTATACAAAAAATACATTTTTGAAAGTGGAAAAAGAGAGATTTACTGCAAACAGGATTCGAACATGAGTCTCTTCCTATCCGGGGAAGTGCTCTGGACCGCTCATTTATCGTAGTCACCTAAGGGTGACAACTACTTAACAAAGAAAAATATTTATTTAGTAACAGCAATTACAAATAAGTACAATAAAATAATCTTATACTTAGACAAGGCTGCACCAAAAACGCGGTACCCGTGATCCGTCGTAGCAAGGGCGGGTGGAGGCGCACGGTGGGTTTTTAGTGGGTGAGAGCCCCACACTACCCCGTTGTCTCCCGGGCAGCGGGGTGTGCGGTAGGACATTTTTGCCCACCTAAAATAAAAAAGGCTGCACCAAAAAGGTCCTGGTTCAGTACATGTTGGACAACTTGTGTCCAACGCTGATTTTCAACCAGAACCTTTGTGACACACGGACATCAAACAATGGAAAAATGTATGTGTGAGTGTCTGTGTGTGTTTACATGTTGTGAGTGTGTGTGTACTGGTACGCGAGTGACAATTTTTTTTGAAAAATCTGAAACCTTTTAACCGATTTTCGTACAATTCATGCATAGATACCTATGCTTTCGATAGATCCAGAGTGGGCAAATGCCACATAACTTATCTTACATTTTTTATAGTGATTGGCAAAGTTCACCTTTAGAATAGGAGTGGATCGCCTATAATCATTACAAAACGAACCAGTAATAAATTACAACAGCACTTTACATTTTTAATAGGCACACGAAAAACACGTTCTATATAATAGATAAATCCACATTAACGAGTTGCAGTTCGCTTTGCGCGTCCAATAAATGTTTTCGAAGTTGTGTTTTAAATGTATTTGAGGAGTTAAATGTTTTTCGAAGAGGTGGAGGAATATTATTCCATATCTTGGACGCTGCACAACGAAAGCTGCCACCAAAACCAGAGGTTGTATGGGGTTCTATACAAAGCTGTTGAGAACAGGGCCGCCTGGCACACTCTCTTTGGCTTCCCACCCAACTCAACATATTATAAAGATAATGTGGTTTTTCCAATTTAATGACGTCAAATAAGAGACATGCCATGTGTAACTTGCGCCTGGCTTTCATCATTACTTCACATTTGTTTTTAGATATCTTAAAACCCACGCCGTTGTTGACATACCTACTAACAATACAAGTTTACTACCCCATAGCACAGTAAATATATAAGCTAAAGTCTATATATTTACTGTGCCCATTCTTTTCCGCGAGAGTTGTACGAGGCCACTAAGGGAGGTGAAAAATTATCACCAATTGCATTACTGGTGGGAGGGTTGGATAACAAGTGGGAGTACTCATTGGTTATCAGGCCCGAGCGGGTCGATACCACCGTCTCCCGTGTGACCGACCGTGAAACATCTCGGTTTATTGCAGGTTTGCAATCCCTGGACCATTATTATATCAAATAGTTCCAGTGGTCCTCCTCGAATACGGAAAACGAGACAAGAAGTTATTTTAGTTAGTTATTTTTTATTTCCGCCTGAACATAAAAAGGTTTGCAATAACCATTTTTGAAGTGAAAAATTCTTTTAGCGCGGTACGCATATTTTCAGATGAGATAAAATCTCTGGACTCGCGACACCGTTACGAGACGCAGCTATAGTGTGTGCATTGGAAATTAAATTTGGCACACTTCCTGGTTTCCGATTGAGCTGAAATTTTACATATGGGTATGTCGCGTGACAATGCAATATTATGATGACATGGAGCTGATCTGATGATGGAGCTGGAAGGTGGACCTAGGAACTCTATAATGAAACGGCGCAACCCCATCGAGTTTGGGCTTGTATGATTCGTCTTGACGAGTACTTTGTCTCTAGATGGTATCCAAGGTCTGAAGATGAAGCTGGAAGGTGGCCACAGTAACTCTTATAATGAAACGACGGAACCCCATCGAGTCTGAACTCGTTTGATTCGTCTTGATGAGTACTTTGTCTTTAGATGGTATCCAGGGTCTAATGATGGAGCTGGAAGGTGACTATGCAAAACTGTAATTAAATGGCGCAACTCCATCGAGTTAGGGCTCGTTTGAAATGTCTTGACTAGTACTCCAGTTCTAGATGATATCCAGGGTCTGATTATGGAGCAGGAAGGTGGCCACAGTAACTCTGTAATGAAATGACGCAACTCCATCGACTTTGAAATTGTTTGATTCGTCTTGATGATGGAGCTAGAAGGCGGTCATAGAAACTCCGTTATAAAACGACATAACACTATCGAGTTTGGGCTCGTATGATACGTCTTGACGAGTACTTTGTCTCTAGATGGCATCCAGGATCTGATATGGAGCTGGAAGGAGGCCACAGAAACTATGTAATGAAACGACCCAAACCCATCAAGTTTATATTCTTTTAATTCGTCTTAAGGAGTACTTTGGCAAGTTATGATCATTTTATTTCTACAAAATAATTTCCATGTTTTCACATCTGGTAGACGTCACGCGACGTCGTTTCTTTTTAACTAACTAACTTATCATCACGCCATTTCCCTTGCGGGGTAGGCAGAGAGAACAGAGTGCCAAGAGGCTCTATTCTTGCATACATCTCTCGGTTTCGAAGACTCCTGACTCCACCTTCCTTCAATACATGACCAATTTGGTCTAGGTAGGTAAGACTCGGTCTCCCTTTGTACCTACATCCTTCCACTTTCGCATTGTATATCTTCTTAGCCAGTCGCTCGTCCGGCATTCTTTCCACATGTCCGAACCATCGGAGCATTCCCTTTCGCATCTTTACACCAATACTCTCTTTCTTACCTACTCGCTCTCTTACGTCATTGTTACGAATGCGGTCAGTCAGCCTCACTCCACAGATTTTCCGCAGAGATTGCATTTCGACCGCATTGATTTTACTCTCATGCTCCTTTTTACATACCCAACTCTCGCTTCCATATAATAACGTTGGGACAAGCACTGCGTTGTGTATTGCGACACGTGCCTTCTGGCTGAGGTGGTGGCTGCCGAGAAGTTGTCCCAATGCTCCGTTCACTCTATTTCCTGCATTCACTCTTTTCTCTACATCAGAGATGTACCTTCCATCCCGACTGAATCCACATCCAAGATATAAAAATTCATCCACTTGTTCTAGTACACCATTTCCTATTGCTACTCTAATATCTGTTCTGGCTCCTTCTCTTTCGAAAACCATTACTTTGGTTTTGCTCACATTCACACGTAGGCCCCTTTTCTTACAATCTTCTGCCATTACGACGACTAGGGTTTGCAGGTCAGTCGCAGACTGCGCTAATAGGACCGCATAGTCTGCATATAGCAGCTGAGTCAACCATTGAGTCGCCCATCTGATCTCCCACATTAATTTAATTCAACCTTTGTAGACATTTATCCAGATATATGATAAACAGTCTGTCTGATAGAACGCACCCCTGTTTAACGCCGATATTGACATCAAACCAGGGTGACATTCCATCATCCAGCCGCACACAAGCTCTGCAGTCCATGTAGTAGGACTGCACCGCTTGTAGCAGCATACCGTTAATACCATACTCCGGCAAAATGTCCCAAAGTTCCTTTCATACAACAGTGTCAAATGCTTTCTCCAAATCTACAAAACTGCAGAAAAGCCTCTGGCCTACAGCCAGATGCTTCTCCACAATGTTGCGAAGAGAAAACACTTAATCCATGCATCCTCGTCCACACCTGAAACCTCCTTGTGCCTCACACAAAAATTCATCAGTCACCATCCTCATTCTCGTTTCAATAATCTTACCATACACTTTGGCTGCCAAACTGGTCAAGCTTATGGCTCTGTAGTTTGCACAGTCATAACGTGAACCCTTGTTTTAAAAAAAAGGGCACGATGACTGCACTTCTCCAGTCCTTGGGAACCATTCCTGAGCTTCAACGTAAATTGAGAAGCATCAGGAAGGATTCCCAGACACATGAGCCTCCAAGCTTGATCATCTCAGCAGACACCATATCAATACCCGCTGCCTTACCATTTTTCAAACTTCTAATCGCCCATTCAACTTCAGCCATACTAATATCATCAGAGGATGCCAGTACCGAATGCTGATCTGTTAGACCACATGTGGCACCAGCATCACCCTTAACATCTGCATACATATCTCCAAAATATTCACTTTTTTCACCACATTTCATCGGCTTAACACATCTTGTGTTTGCGTAAGAATGTCTCCACCTTTAGCCCTTATTTCATTCATTCTGAAAGCTGACCAACGAAACCTAGATTTCTTCACCTCCCTCCAGAAAAGTTTGGTGTTGCTCTCGAAGTTTTTGGTCGGCCTTTTTTCTGCAATCATATCTGCTCTATCACGCTTCTCTTTCACTAAGGCTTTGGTGTCATTCTTACGTTGCCGGTATATTTCTTTCTTCTGTTCTTTCATACTTGCACTCAGGTTCAAAGAAGATACATAGTCCAGCCACGCTTTCTTCTTTTGGTCTACGGAAGCTGCTACTTCCGTATCCCACCATGCATCACCTTTCACTTTCCTATGCTTCTTTGAGCATCCACATACTTCTTTCGCTGTATCTACCATACTTTCTTTCAATACTCTCCAGCATTCTTCCATGTCAGATTCCTGCTGACTTGCCATTGTCAGCCGTTCACGGACATCCTCTGCATACTTTGCTCTTACAGCCCTCCGAAGTGGACACGCTCTCACCAGTGTCTCCACTTTCTGAACAGACCACTAAATCTCGCAATAACGAGATAGTGGTCCGTGTCGACAGTGGGACCCCTGTAGGCTCTTGAATCCAGAATTTTACTTCCGAGGCGACTGTCTACCAGAATTAAATCTATCATACTTCTCTGTTCATTCCTTCTCCATGTATACATATGGATGTCCTTATGTTGAAAAAATGTGTTTGACACAATAAGGTTTCTCTCCATACATACTTCCGCAATGAGCCTACCTGCATCATTCACTCTCTTATCACCAAATGAACCAAGCACGTCCTCAAAGTCTAGACGCTTGGTCCCAACCCATCCATTCAAGTCTCCGAATACGATCACGCGTTCACTAGCTTCTGCCAAATCCAGAATTTCCCTAACATTATCCCAGAACTTCTCTAGATCCGATGCCACCGAAGAGCCTACGGGAGCATAAGCTGCGACCATGAAGACCCTGGTGACACCTAGTTTTATTCGGACCCATATAGGTCTGGAATCAAACATTCCGTAGTTTTTCACACCCGAGGCCAAGCGAGTGGACAGCAACACCCCCACTCCCATGCTGGCCCGATCGCTCTGCGGTACACCAGACCACAGAGCTAACCCGCCACCAGGAAGATCACAGGCGTCGCTACCCTTTCGCTTGGTCTCTGTTACACAGAGCACATCAAGCCGTCCGACATGACGGTTACTAGCTCGTGTAACTTACCTTCCACACCACCTCTTACATTCCACGTGCCTACTCGACACTCTGCTCCCCTCGAGTCGCCAAACTGGGCAAGGCGTGATGGGTGGCGGCTCCCATCGCCGCATCTGCCGTTGTTCGTACCGACGGGGGAGGGTCGGTACGCGTCGCCTCTGGGGCACGCCCTAACCTGCACTGCGGTACGCATTCGAGCCGGATTGTAGCCTGTGGATTACAGGCAGGGAAGGATCGCGACGAGCACGCTCTGGACTATGATCACCCATAACCCCCCATTATTAAGGTGGGAAAAAAAAAACTATATTACATTCCTTCAGTGGTAGGTTTGCATTACCCTGTTCCAGTAGCCCGCCAATAAAGGCGGAGAGACGGCACACGGCGGGTTTCTTTAGTGGGCCCCACACTACCCTGGTCGTTGCCCCGAACGATAGGGTGTGCGGTTAGGGACATTTTTTACCGCCTTAACAAAAAAAAAACGTTTGCATTACCCTAGAAAATTTAATAATTTCCTAGTGCTTCTATAATCCTGAAGGCTACTTTCGCCGGCTACTTGTTTCTACTAAACGAACATTGTACTATACCTATGCATACGTATGCGTATGCGTGAGGTGAAAAGTGTGAAGATATCAAAAAGTAGGTATTTGATGTTAAAAAAACTATTATATAATAATGGAAATAATAATAACGAAACTATTACGTTTGAAAGTTTCACAGTATAAGCGAACCTTGATCAGTGTTTTCAAAGAGTTCTTTTGTCTGACTCGTTTACTTTTTCTTTTCAAAGTATGACAATGGAAATATGATGAGAGATCTTAAAGTAAACTTTGATTCGCGTTACGAAACTTGGACTTATTATTGACTGATGAATTCTCATATTCGTATCTATACGAAGTTTTTTTTGTTATTTCTGTATAATAATGATTTAGAAGTTTCTAACAGTGTAGTGTTTCTGTTCACGTGGTCTATGTCATAGAGATATTTATATTGTGCCAGAATATAAATACATCTCATACACAGGCACACTAATGATCCGTACGCAAAAATTACTATCCAACATGGCAAAGAGTATGTTAAACCAATGTTTTGTTTATTTTTCTCAATAAAGATTATTATTTATTTATTTATTATTTATTAACAAGAACTAACCTTTTTTAACCGATTTCAAAAAAGGAGGAGGTTCTCCAAACAAACCTTTTGACTGGGTGAACCGATTTTGTTGATTCTTTTTTATTTGAAAGCTGGTGCTTCCCGTGTGGTCCCATTTATATTTGGTCCAGTTCTGACAGTGGCATCCATGAGAAAACCATTTATAAGTCTTAACTTAAAGTCGTTTTTTTTTGTGATGTTTACATATAAATTATGTTATTAGATGAGCAATACTTACGTTTTTGGACTTGGCGCCGACTTCAAATACATCAGTAGGTATCTAGCAAGGAAATCGTATATACCAATTAATTTATTGCTTTTTAGATCCTGTGGGTATTTTGACGGCTTTTTTAATTTTTTTTTAAATAATTAATTGGAATAAAAGCTGGACGATTGTATGCTAAATTTCATGTCGATCAGTTGAATAGTTATGGCGTGGTAACATAATAAACAAACAAATTCACTTTTGTATTTATAATATTATTTAGTAAGGATTAGTAAACTATGGACCACGTTGTTATTCTTCGGTGAAATAACCATGCAACGTAATGTATTCCTCTCTCAGATTAAACTGAACGGGGAGGAGATCACAAATCGACCTCCGTTAATTGGATTAATCAGCTTTATAGAATTTACGACCATACTCCCTGTGCATAAATTCATTTCTATAAAATGAACTCACTCAAGATGATATATAACAACGCCATTTAATTCTAGAAAAATAACCGATGCTTAGTAATTAATTGATTCGATAAAGAGAATGCTATGTAACGAGAACATTGCTGAAGAATATTAGTCAAAAATATTTAGCAGATGAGCAACTAAGCGTTATACGATATTGCTATGTAAACTTTGAAAGGCGTATCTTATTTAGTAGTAATATTGTATAACAAACAAACGGCAACACTATTTTCTGCACCAATTCCACTAAATCTATATTTTAATTACGTGGAAAATATGGTTCCTCTACGTCGCAAGGGAGTCAAGGGGTAGGCGACAGTAGGCGCTATGTTCTCGCAAACAATATACTTACCTAGGTAATTTTATTGCCTGTGAGTACCAGCTAATTGAAAAATTACTGGGTTACGGCCAAAACTCTCACTTTATGAGAAGTCTTGTATCCAACAGTGAAACAGTTGGGAAATATAGTAGATAAGTACTAATAGATAGATATAAAAGGTGTCTATGCAGTCTGATTATAAACAGCTTTTTACCTTTTAATTTCCCATTTTATAGCATTTTACGACCTTCGTGTAAAATGAATCTTGTACTAATACGTTAAGTAACAAATTCTGCAGAAATATGCTTTGCTAAAGAGTTTATAGATTTCCTCTGGTTTTTGTTCGGAGTATTTATTCAAAGAATTTAAGTTTTTGTGTAGGTACCTACCTAAGTTCTAAGAGACTTGTGTTTGTTTTTTTTACATGATATAATTTATGTTAAGTTATAAGTAGGTAGTTAATATTTCTATAGCTTCGTTCCGCACGACAAGTCTCCAATATGTAGGTACTTACAGTTTTAGACATACATGTTTACAAATAGGTGTACCAATAGAACGTACAGCGAAAAATCCTACGTTTATAATTGGTATACCTACCTACTTTTAAGAAATAAAAAATAGTTTTATTTACAGTGTTGTATTTTTTTTTTGCAAAAAAGCCTTATATAAGTAAATATAAATAATTGTCTTTGTGTTTAGATTATTAGGATAGCTTTGAAATATTAAACACAAAGGATGAAGTAATTATTTTTTTGTCCAAAATATCAACGTCAATGTTGATAGAGAGAGATTCAGTTACTAATATCGGTCTTGCGGCTTTATAAATTAACTCAAAGTCATGTCATGCAATGAAGAAGATTATACTCGGGATAACGAGATCTACATTTCGAAATAAAATCCGTAATATATTTAGGTTGACGAATTTAGGACGGCCTCCGGTCAGGTGGAACGATGTCCTGGCCCGAGCCTTGTGGAATGTCGGCGGCATGATCGTTCGCCGAGTGCCGTGTGCTAGTTTATTTACCAGCAGTGGAAAAAGGCTGTTGGATAAATGTTGCTGTGAACGATTAAACGCGAGAAAATATGTAAAATACTTTTATTTCCTAAGAGAAGAACACAATTTCGAATATTATACTGTAAGGATTTCCGAATCCAACAAGAGTTAATCTGGAGCCGATGCAGAGATACCCACTACCATTTGTCTTGTGAGCGCTCTCCTACCGGGAATTAGGTCACTGGAGCTTACGCAGATGCTGAATCCAAAATAGATATGTCAAAAAACCATTTGTGTACCCAAATCAATGTAACACTAAATTTTTATGCGTCTTTTTATTCGAAAATGACTTATTTTTCTCAATTGCAAACTGTAGCCAGTTGATTAGTGGTTTCTTATTATATTACGAGGGTAGCGATAGCGAGCAAGCACACAGCCCACCTGATGGTAAGCAGTTACTGTAGCTGACCTTTAGCATCGATACTATCGAAATGTGGCTTGTGAACCTTATTTACGTGAAGCTTAACTCAGTAAGCCTAAACATTTTCTTTTTAAACACTCGGAATTCATATTATATCCGATAGAGATCTTGAGTAACCAATATCTTGTAAAATTGGCACACTGAAGTAGCATTAGACATTTTATGTCGAAGGATCTATGGTCTTGGAGCAAACATGAGGCAGTCGGCCCATAAACCGATGACCTAAAGCAACTGGAGTAGTTTGCATGCGCAAGGCAGAAGATCAGACGTTGCGACAGCAGTGGACTAAAACAGGCTTATTGATTCATTGGTTGATTTTATAAATAGTATAACCATAATCAAACATAAAGCGCTATTATTTACATACACAAAATTAAGTTATATATATAAAAAAGTTGAAAAAAAAAACAAATTAAAAATTATGCATCATAAAATTCATCCACACTGACTACTGCTAATGCAGAAGGCTGGCAGTATTGCCCACATTTTTTTGATAAATCGGTAAAAAATATACCTAACGAACAGGGTAGTGTGCGGCTTTCACCCACTGAATAAACCCGCCGTGTGCCGTCTCTCCGCCTGTATTTAACTATGTTACATTACTTTAGTGACGGCAGTATGGCAATGCTAATCCATTACGCTAGGTAAAGGTGTCTATTACATTTTGTACTGACGTCACAGCGGTGGTCATCTGCGGCTGTGGTCTTAATCGTTACGTCATCTGAACAATCAGGAAGTATCATGATAAAGTTACTTCCAGTTTCAATCCATCCTTGTCAGTTTCCCTGTGTAATGAGCGTTCTGTGATTCAGCATTTATCATCGCGAATAGTTAATAGCTTCTCCATGATCTATCTACATCCGACATACCCCCATAGTATCTGTGCATCCGGGCCACCGTAGTCATTAACGATTTCTTATAGTTAACGGTTAAAGCGAAAAATAATATTGATTGAATATAGTGGCGATTACGGCACTATCCCCCATATCAGCGAAACACATGTTGTGGCGTTGTCTTGGGGAGGCCTATGTCCAACAGTGGACGTGGAAAGGCTGATGGATGGATGGATGGATGATAGTATCGGATATAAGGCTGCTAAATGATGTCAAGTCAAGAAAATGATACAGGCAGATAAATCTCTCATCATCATCTTTAAGGTGGGAATATCACTACCCTTACCTTAGTGTCTATTATCTATCTATCTACACTATTATAAAGCTGTAATAGAGCTATACCTGTACATTTAAGATATTTGACAAAAAATGAGTCTATCAGGCTATTTCCGCGTCTCTAGGTCTAAAGCAATTATTTTTAGTATTGTGTCTGTTTGTTTTGTTATACGTACATCCCGCAAAACTACGAAACGGATTTTGATGCCCTTTTTTATTGGATAGCTCGACTTAAAAACAGGTATAATTTTTACCCCGCTACTTTATCAGGAACCTGAAATATAATATAAAAACTATAATTATTATGACTACAGCGGAAGCTATTGTATAAGCTTCTGGCATATTTTCTGAGGAAAAAAATATTATTTTTCTATCGCTATGCTTCAATATATTCTCAAACGTAATTTTAAAATTTCATTGTGCAGCCGAGAAAAATGCATACATTTAAATAAATCAAAACGCTACGTTTATCATGAACATGCAAATTTGGAGTGGACGATTTTAACGAAACTGCAAACGAGGCTATTTTGGAAGATTTATTTTCGTTTGCATTTCTTTTAAATTGCTGATTTATAGTTTATATTAAAGGAGTATTTTTTACATTTTTTAACCCTAATAATTAAATAAAACTAAAGGGGAATCTTCTTTTTTATTGCTAATGATGGCAGATGAGTTACCACCCACCTGATAGTAAGTGGTAACCGTCGCTCATGGACTCAACTATATCGAGAGTATTGTCAAGCCGGTGCACACCATTTAATTTCTCAGATATGAAATGAGAATAAACGGCTCTTCTGCTACAGCCAAAACCCCCTGACGTGCTTCATGACCGGTCACACAGGAGACGGTGGTACCGACCCGTTCGGGCCCAATAGCAAGTGAGTACTCTCACTTGGTACCCAGTCCTACTACCAGTAATGCAATGGGTGATAAATGCTTATTTCCCTTAGTCACCTCGTACGACACCCGTGGAAAAGGATGGGGGTGACACTTGTATTCTTAGTCTGTTACCACACGGACAAAAAAATCTCATACACCACTTGACGTCCACTGCTAAGCATAGGTGTCCCTACAATGAGTGGTGCGGTGCCACCTGCACATTTCCCTGGGACTTCAGCTAGATAGTCTTTACCCTCAGCAGGGGACCGTCTTTAATGTAATAAATGCCTTAAATAGACAAACAGACAAAAAATCTCAATAAGTAGTTTTGTGTTCAGACACACCTTTTAAAGCCTAATACAGTCATTTTTTTCTCAAATATCTTAAATGTACAGACATAGCTCTGTTACAGCTTTATAATAGTATAGATGATACAAAGATATTTTTTTTAAAATGAATTCATTCGATGGCCTATACTGACAATAGATCATTGGGAGTGAGATTAGGACATATGGGGATGACGAGACGATTTGGGCTTTCACTCAATCATCGAAGAAAACATCAGATATAATATCGATATAATTAATAAATATCACACTTATATATACTTTTGCATATCATTTAGCTTCAGGTATAAGGGGCCCTAATGGCAGGTACCTACCAACCTTATCTTAGCAGGAGATAGCCGTTTATATTTCGTGGCTCGTCTGCCACTACATGCAATTACAAAAAAAGAAAAAACTGGATTACTTCAGTTGCACTGTAATACCTAGAGAAAAATAGGTAGTGTAAGGCAACTGGAGTGATAAATTTCAGCAAATTATTTATATATATTTTAAGCATTTGACATGCTTAGCACTATACATTAAACACAAAGTGAAAAATGTGAAATCGAAAATAACAGTCAGGAGCAGGATCCGAACCTGCATCTTCTGGATACCGTCCAGATGCTTTACCAATTCAGCCATCCTGACAATTGCTCCTGACTGCTAATTTCGATAACACATCATACTTAACGTCTTCGGGTGACGCCTGCGCCATCTGTCGGACGTATTTTCATACATTATACCGACCAGGTAAACTTAATTTTACAATTAAGATTTTTACCTAATAATGACGCAAACCCTATAAATATTTATATATATTTTAAGCATTTGACATGCTTAGCACTATACATTAAACACAAAGTGAAAAATGTGAAATCGAAAATAACAGTCAGGAGCAGGATCCGAACCTGCATCTTCTGGATACCGTCCAGATGCTTTACCAATTCAGCCATCCTGACAATTGCTCCTGACTGCTAATTTCGATAACACATCATACTTAACGTCTTCGGGTGACGCCTGCGCCATCTGTCGGACGTATTTTCATACATTATACCGACCAGGTAAACTTAATTTTACAATTAAGATTTTTACCTAATAATGACGCAAACCCTATAAATATTTATATATATTTTAAGCATTTGACATGCTTAGCACTATACATTAAACACAAAGTGAAAAATGTGAAATCGAAAATAACAGTCAGGAGCAGGATCCGAACCTGCATCTTCTGGATACCGTCCAGATGCTTTACCAATTCAGCCATCCTGACAATTGCTCCTGACTGCTAATTTCGATAACACATCATACTTAACGTCTTCGGGTGACGCCTGCGCCATCTGTCGGACGTATTTTCATACATTATACCGACCAGGTAAACTTAATTTTACAATTAAGATTTTTACCTAATAATGACGCAAACCCTATAAATATTTATATATATTTTAAGCATTTGACATGCTTAGCACTATACATTAAACACAAAGTGAAAAATGTGAAATCGAAAATAACAGTCAGGAGCAGGATCCGAACCTGCATCTTCTGGATACCGTCCAGATGCTTTACCAATTCAGCCATCCTGACAATTGCTCCTGACTGCTAATTTCGATAACACATCATACTTAACGTCTTCGGGTGACGCCTGCGCCATCTGTCGGACGTATTTTGTCAGGATGGCTGAATTGGCAAAGCATCTGGACGGTATCCAGAAGATGCAGGTTCGGATCCTGCTCCTGACTGTTATTTTCGATTTCACATTTTTCACTTTGTGTTTAATGTATAGTGCTAAGCATGTCAAATGCTTAAAATATATATAAATATTTATAGGGTTTGCGTCATTATTAGGTAAAAATCTTAATTGTAAAATTAAGTTTACCTGGTCGGTATAATGTATGAAAATACGTCCGACAGATGGCGCAGGCGTCACCCGAAGACGTTAAGTATGATGTGTTATCGAAATTAGCAGTCAGGAGCAATTGTCAGGATGGCTGAATTGGTAAAGCATCTGGACGGTATCCAGAAGATGCAGGTTCGGATCCTGCTCCTGACTGTTATTTTCGATTTCACATTTTTCACTTTGTGTTTAATGTATAGTGCTAAGCATGTCAAATGCTTAAAATATATATAAATATTTATAGGGTTTGCGTCATTATTAGGTAAAAATCTTAATTGTAAAATTAAGTTTACCTGGTCGGTATAATGTATGAAAATACGTCCGACAGATGGCGCAGGCGTCACCCGAAGACGTTAAGTATGATGTGTTATCGAAATTAGCAGTCAGGAGCAATTGTCAGGATGGCTGAATTGGTAAAGCATCTGGACGGTATCCAGAAGATGCAGGTTCGGATCCTGCTCCTGACTGTTATTTTCGATTTCACATTTTTCACTTTGTGTTTAATGTATAGTGCTAAGCATGTCAAATGCTTAAAATATATATAAATATTTATAGGGTTTGCGTCATTATTAGGTAAAAATCTTAATTGTAAAATTAAGTTTACCTGGTCGGTATAATGTATGAAAATACGTCCGACAGATGGCGCAGGCGTCACCCGAAGACGTTAAGTATGATGTGTTATCGAAATTAGCAGTCAGGAGCAATTGTCAGGATGGCTGAATTGGTAAAGCATCTGGACGGTATCCAGAAGATGCAGGTTCGGATCCTGCTCCTGACTGTTATTTTCGATTTCACATTTTTCACTTTGTGTTTAATGTATAGTGCTAAGCATGTCAAATGCTTAAAATATATATAAATATTTATAGGGTTTGCGTCATTATTAGGTAAAAATCTTAATTGTAAAATTAAGTTTACCTGGTCGGTATAATGTATGAAAATACGTCCGACAGATGGCGCAGGCGTCACCCGAAGACGTTAAGTATGATGTGTTATCGAAATTAGCAGTCAGGAGCAATTGTCAGGATGGCTGAATTGGTAAAGCATCTGGACGGTATCCAGAAGATGCAGGTTCGGATCCTGCTCCTGACTGTTATTTTCGATTTCACATTTTTCACTTTGTGTTTAATGTTCAGCAAATTAGTTATTTTACCATAAACTGTTAACCGTTGCGATCGATTAGCCATATCATTTACCGGGATACCAAGTATTACAGTGTTAATTCAGGTTATAAGCTATAATATGTGCTAAATTTCATTCAAATTAATTCAGCCATCTTTTCGTGATTGAGTAACAAAACCCGCCGCCGGCGGACCACTAAGGTATTTGATACGCGTTAAGTCCCGTAATAATAGTTTAAATACATAGAATATATATATTATATACATAGTTTAAATACATGAAACGCGATAGTTTAAAATCTTACACTGAAGTAATGTCTTCCAGTTCTAGTGGTCCGCCAGTAGTCGAAGAGACGGCACAAAGCGGGTTTATTTAGTGGGTGAGGTGGTGCCACCTCTTGCATCACCAGCTAAATATTTTTTTATCATTTTATAATAAAAACAGAAGTTGTTAGAGAAAGTTTGTACTTAGA
This sequence comes from Leucoma salicis, assembly GCA_948253155.1. Lineage (NCBI taxonomy): Eukaryota > Metazoa > Arthropoda > Insecta > Lepidoptera > Erebidae > Leucoma > Leucoma salicis. The sequence continues at coordinate 29,274,925 of OX411804.1, read as the reverse complement.
TTTAAATTCTGCATCTTTGAGTTCTTCCAGTGGATTCCTACGTCATGTTTTAATAAAACTTCACATACCTCATTAGTGGAATTTGGTTTCAAACTCATTTATTTCACCTCCATCCATCAGCCTTTCAACGTCTACTGCTGGACATAGGCCTCCCCAAGAGAACGGTACATGTGGGGGATAGTAATAAATAGTGACCGTAATCGCCACGCTTGGCAGGCGGGTTGGTGATCGCAGTGGATGTTGTTAATACTCGAGCGAATGCCGCTGCCCACTCCCCCGGTATTCCCTCAGTCGGCTCTTACGACTCCCATGGGTGGAGGAGAGGTGGGACAATTCTAAAGCCAGCCCCACACGGCAAATTTATTTCACCTATCACCCTCAAATCATCAATAAAATAATCACTATCCATCATATTTGCACTACAAATAATACATAAGAAGTGTCAAATTTCGCTTTAGTCTACGCTTAGTCAGTCGTTAAACTGTGTCTCCTAGGAATAACTTTTATACCGAGACTAAATTTGGATTAGTTTATTTCATCCTTACTCTATGATTATTAATACTGAATTTGGTTAACTATAGCTTAAAACTTGGAGTAAAGTTAATCTTGTTTTAGTCAGTGTTTATTAATAAGGCTGATAAGGTATAATGATTGTTGCCATATAAAACTTAGGTACTATAACATTTAAAAAAAGAACTCACCGTTTTATCCAAGAACCAACTCGCTGGAAATATTAAAGGCACATAAGTGATCATATACACCATGGCAGTCCACGACACCACATTACTTGAAACACCGTAATATTTCACTACAATATCTTGTATTATTGAATATTGCGTCCATTGCATTGAGTTTGCCGCGGAATATAGCACAAATATGGCCAAGATTATCCATCTATTCTTCGTCACTTTGTACCGGTTAAAACCAGTTACAGGGTCAAAACCGTCCATCACACTCCCGGCTATAGAATCTCTTCTAATACTCAAGTCTTTTTCCGACATATTGTTTTATTATGCGCACTTGTACTTACACTAACTGTACCGAAGAATATTATATTCAAAAAAATTGCAAGCTCTGTTATTTTTATCAGTCTCACAGTTAAAGATTTTTGTTTTTCGATATTGGTCCAGACTTTTTTTAAACTGTCCTTCTTTTTTATAATCTAATTTTTATATTCACTTTTTCGGTTTTTTTTTTGTATCGATATCGACTTTTAAATCACAAAGTAGGTTTTAATAAAACACTGATACATTTATCAGTTTCAGACTCCCGTCTCGTTATAATACTTGACAAAACTTATTAGGTATCTTATCAATTTTATAGTCTGCCTTTATTATTGCAATATCTATTCGTTTGAGATAAGATCAAAAAGAACGTAAACTATGTATTAATCAGCAGTGACCTGTGTAACTAGAGAGGTATAGTCGTTTATTTAAAAAAAAGTATAAAACTGTAACCCGACTACGGAAATAAAAAAATAATCTAAAAAGTAAGAAACAAGAAAATAATTTAGACAGAAATCGATAAATTCCAGTCGTAGGATATTTTCGCGTAATTCGTTCCAAGAACACCGCCCCCGGCCCGGACGGGATACCTGCCCGGGCTCTGGCCCTGGCTCTGGACCACCTGGAGCCTCGCCTCAGGGGACTGTTCGACGCGTGCCTGGTGTCCAGACGGTTCCCTGACTGCTGGAAGGAGGGGAGGCTGGTACTCCTGCCGAAGCCGGGACGAACGCCGGATTCGGTCGGGGCCTTCAGGCCCATCGTGCTGCTGGATGAGGCGGGTAAGATGCTGGAGAGAATCCTGGATGAGGCGGGTAAGATGCTGGAGAGAATCCTGGCTGCCCGCATTGTCCAGTACCTGCGCGACGTCGGGCCCGCTTTGTCGGACGCCCAGTTCGGTTTTCGAGCTGGTCGTTCGACAGTCAGCGCGATCATGCGTCTGAGGGCCGTGGCCGCGGCGGTCGTCAACGGCGGGGAAATGCTGTTGGCAGTGTCGCTTGACATCGCCAACGCATTTAATAGTCTGCCATTCAGCTGCATCAGGGAGGCGCTCCGGTATCACGGGGTGCCTGTATACCTGAGGCGGCTGGTGGCGGACTATCTAGAGGGCCGCAGCGTCGTCTATGAGAGCCGCATAGGGGACGTTGTGAGGAGACCCATGTCGTGCGGTGTCCCACAGGGCTCGGTCCTGGGGCCGCTCCTGTGGGACGTCGGTTACGACTGGGCTTAGGGTGGCCCTGGATAAGTCGGAGGCCCTACTTTTCCATGGGCCCCGACGTCGGCCACCTGCTGGCGCCTCAATCACAGTGGACGGGGTCCAGATTGGGGTGCAGGCCCAGATTAAGTATCTGGGCCTGGTGCTCGACGGGCGGTGGCGCTTTCGCGAGCACTTCCGCCAACTGTCCCCGAGGCTAGTCAGCGCAGCGTCCGCCCTTGCACGGCTCATGCCGAATATGGGCGGACCCAACAATGAGTGCCGACGGCTTTACACGGGGGTGGTCCGGTCGATGGCGCTGTACGGCGCACCCGTGTGGGCGGGGTCCCTGGACGCACTGAACAGGGCTCTTCTGTGGAGACCACAGAGAGTCGTTGCGTCCAGGGTCATACGTGGATACAGCACGGTGTCGACGGAGGCGGCCTGCGCGTTGGCCGGAATCCCCCCGTGGGACTTGGAGGCGGAGGTGCTCGCTGAAGTGTATCGGCGGGCGTCACAAGAGCGGGAGGGGGGCGGACGCCCCCTACCCGGAGAGGTGGCCAGGTGGCAGGGCGACGCCCGCCGAGCTGCCATGGCCAGATGGAGGGCACGGTTGGAGGCGCCCCGGGCCGGTCTTTGGACTGTAGGGGCGCTCCAGCCAGTGCTGGAGGAGTGGGCGGGGCGACGGCATGGAGTCCTTACCTTTCGACTCGTGCAGATGCTGTCGGGGCATGGTTGCTTCGGCAGATATCTGCACATAGTCGCAAGGAGGGAAGCGACTCCGTGCTGTCACCACTGCGGCTGTGACGAGGACACGGCGCGGCACACGCTCGAGTCGTGCCCGGCTTGGGCCGAGCAGCGCCGTGAACTCGTCGCGGAAATAGGGGGGGACCTCTCGCTGCCGAGCGTCGTCAGAGCGATGCTTGGCAGTGACAGGAATTGGGCCGCGGTCGCTGCCTTCTGCGAGGAGGTTATCTCGCGGAAGGAAGCGGCGGAGAGGGCTAGGGAGGAGGATTCTTCCGCTGACCCAAACCGCCGCCAGCGACCGGGGCGGCGCAGGAGCAGATACTTGCGCCTCATGCCGCCCTAGCTGAGGCTGCGGGTGGATGGACCGGGGAACGTCCGCCACCCGCAAGGCCTCCTGCGAAGGTGCGACGCTCCATGTGCGGATGCGTCGCTCAGTAGAGGGTACCCGAAAGGGTAAGCCGCCGGCGGACCACCAAAGGAATGTAACATAGTTCCAGTGGCCCGCCAACAAAGCCGGAGAGACGACACACGGCGGGTTTCTTTAGTGGGTGAGGGCCCCACACTACCCTGTTCGTTGCCCCGAACGACGGGGTGTGCGGTAAGGAACATTTTTTCCCGCCTTAACAAAAAAAAAAAGATATTTTCGCGTACATTCTAAATCTATGAGAAATTCATAGTACAAAAATGGTCAAGGTAGAGCCGGGGTCGCATGTTTATAATAAATATGCCTCTATAATTTTGTAGGTGTTTCAGTCACACTAGCATGTGACCACGACTCCTTGACCATTTTTGCACCTATGCATTTCTTGATTTATTTATGTTAGAAGAAACTTTAATCTCGTAAAAGAATGAATCTACTTACATGAGAATCAATTAAATATAACAACATTTAACAAGCGGCATAACAAGTAGGTATACACTATTACTTAAACAAAACAATAATCGAGACTACCAAAGTAGTCATTGTGACTACTGACTACTATTACTGGGCAATCTTATTTCAAAGTATTGCATCCACTCCGCGGTTCCCATTAAAAGCGACCAACATTTATCCAAACCTACCACAATAGTTGCTAAGCCAAACTAATATTCATAGGCTAACTATGATATAAGTTTTGTTGTGATAAAAAGATTAATGTAAGCCGACTTTCCTAATCTTTAGATCAATGTTTTATTTCTGTAATCTTCCTTTTAGCTTCACCGTAGTCGGGTAAAAATGTACTTATATAGGAGGCAATCTGTGCTCCGAGTGCAAGAACACCAAAACCTACCACAATAGTTGCTAAGCCAAACTAATATTCATAGGCTAACTATGATATAAGTTTTGTTGTGATAAAAAGATTAATGTAAGCCGACTTTCCTAATCTTTAGATCAATGTTTTATTTCTGTAATCTTCCTTTTAGCTTCACCGTAGTCGGGTAAAAATGTACTTATATAGGAGGCAATCTGTGCTCCGAGTGCAAGAATTGAAGATTAGAATTAAATCTTTAAGTTCTACGACCAAGGTACAGTGTGTTGCTAGATCTGGCGAAGGTGCAGACGCCTATCCTGTTGGGAGATGAATTTCGGTCGCCTAATGTATTAACACTTTGTTCACTAACTCTGTCTACAATTCCGCGTTTTAGGAGCATAAATTCTGAAAGTTGAATGTCGTAGCTGCTATCAAGCGGGGCCTTCTTTTTCAATTGATAAGCTATGAACTTTGAGATTAAGTGATGTCTCTCTGGCAAGCGACAGCAGCCTCATGCACTTGATTAAAAAAATTGCAAGAACAATGAACAAACAATACATATAATATAGTGCATATATTATAATATACAATACATATAATATAGTATTAATGTATTTTTTTTCTTAAAGCCTGAATTCTCGTGTGCGGATTGAAAATATTACATTATAATTACCTAAACAATTTGTCATGCTTTGTAAGTAAATGCCGACACACCAATAAAACTTCTTTCTTTCTTTCAAATACAGCAGACCATACGCATATTATACGAAAAACAAAACATTTTATTTTCTATTGATACCCACTAATCGATATAAATTGAACGATTCATTACGTTTCATGACATCGGGAGCTATAATTTCAATACACTGTGTCAATGCGAAGGTCTCCAGGTTGCAACTTTATTGGTCGACGCAGCGCTTCAAATAACTAAATCGATAAGGAATCGATAGAGGCAATATTCATAAAATTCACATGTCATGTTGTAATCGGTCGTGTAGTAGATACTCGTGAGTCGTGCTGATGCTTATCAATCGATACGAGTATCTATTGCCGCTTGACAAAGGTAGAAGATTAGGAAAGTAGGCTTACATTAATCTTTTTATCACAATAGTAAGTGACAAAGCTTATGTCAGATTTAGTCTATGAATATTAGTTTGGCTTAGCAACTACTGTGGTTAGTATGGATAAATGTTGGCCCCTTTTAACCGCGAGGTGGATGCAATACTTAGAAATAAGATTACCCAGTAGTTAGTATTCTGTAGTCACGATGACTACTGTGGTAGTCGCGGATCTAGTGTTTACTACGATGAAAACCTTAATATGGGCGTAATTTCTTCTTAGCATATAAAATTGGCGATTTCTTAAAATTCGCAATGCCTTTTTTTGTTAAGGCGGGAAACAATGTACATAGCCGCATGTTCGCCTCGTTTGAGGCAACGAACAGGGTAGTGTGGGGCCCTCATACACTAAATAAACCCGTCGTGCGCCGTCCCTGCGCCTCCGTTGGCGGATCACTAGAACTGTGTGACATTAGTTCAGTGGTAAAACTTGCTGCCTGAGGGAGATTTAAATGATCGGCAATATTAAACAGAAGAAAATAAATTTTCGCTTTTTACTATTTTCATTTCAAATATTTTATTCATATACTAGACTAGCTACGGCCCGCGACTTCGTCTGCGTGGCATTCAGGATCGGATCCAAAAATAAATTAAATATGTGATTAAAAAGCAATGGCATAAATAAATTTACTATACAGTTAAACATTAAATTAATATCAGTGACTGCAAACGTAAGAACTACAATCCTTATTACTATATAATCAAATTTTACGAGTGTTTTCAAGATAAACGAGAATGAACGAGCTAATTGAATGGAATTATCTGCAGATAATTGCCGCTTCACTTAGCTTGAAGAACTTCGACCTATTTCAGTGGAAATACCTCAACTCGCTTAAATAACTACGAACTGGTAAAGCGCTGACAATAATGTGATATATATGTTTGAAGAATAAATTATTTGTAAACGTTAAAAATAGAGAACTTTACTGCCAGCGGGATTTGAACTCGCGTCCCTTGCAATCCGGGGAAGTGTTCTAGACCGCTAGTTTAAGAAACCTAAAAATAAACACGCCTTTATTGCTAGTTGAACTAAAAAGTAGAAAACGAGACATTAAAAATATGTAATGATTGTAAAATAGTATGAGGACATGAAATAATACAAATAGGTCGTTGGTAGCTTATTGTGATTAATATATAGTAAAAGCATCCCATGCTTTTTTACAATCACTATTATTAAGGTATTATATTATTATTTTCTACTAACTAGCTGATAGACAAATATTTAGTTTTTTTTTAATTACAATTATTTTAGTCTCAAAAAAGCACCAAAAGAACTTCTATTATCTTCAAAGACTCTATTTCTCTTTTTATCGTAGTTGTGACGATTAGAGATGGGCCGAATGTGATTTTAACCGAATACGAACTTCGCCCGAACATTCGGTAAATATCCAAAATTCGGCCGAAGCTCGGCCGAACTTCGGTGTCTGCTTTCTCGGGACTAACTTGTCGTCTTCTGTGTGTATTTTTTTATGAAAGGCAACGCCGTAAAACAATAAGTGTAAGGGTGACACATTATTTCAAATTATTGCGAAAAAAACTATTCATATATACATTTTAATTTATCTATAATAAATATAGTTTAGCGTACCTACAACTGACCATGATCAAATTATTCTAGAGTATTGGTATATGTAACTTATTTTACAGCTGTGACAGATTTGATTTCTCTTGATTTTAGTAAAAACCATAGTTTTTTCTTATACCGAATGTTCGGCATTTAAGACCGAATCGAAAATTCGGCCTAATGCCGAAGTTCGGTTCAAGCCACCAAAATTCGGTAAAACCGAATTTAAAACGAATTTCGGCACATCCCTAGTGACGATACGAGTAGTGCCGGTTTGTAATAAAAGGAAACTGACAAATTTCTCTTCTTGATAAGCATGCAGTTTCAATTTAATTAGACGTTTTGGTTGTGGGCTTTGTTAAATAGTGGCAGAGGAAAGGACCCCGCACGGCACACGCCTGTGACTTTTACAAATCTTTCGAAATTATGCATGTATTTGTTTACAGGTAATTGTTCGTTGAAGAAAAATATCGCTACCAGCGTGGTATACAACGGTCTAAATCTCTTCCACTGAAAGGAGACCCGTAGCCGACACTGAGACCTTAGTGGGTAACTTCGAACCCAATACCTCCGCTTAGCGAGTTGATGTTCTCCTCACTTGCCCTGCCTACCTACTGTGTGACTAAAAACTGGACTGTAGAAAATTTAACCGTTATTTGATGAAATAGAAGCACGTGTTTCTTGTCGAGCGGCCATTGCCCTGGTTATTCTATTAAAATATAAAAACCAAGCCAAGGCCATTGCCTCTGCAACCATGCTTGACCATCACGCATAATCCTTTTTTTTTCTTTTTTGTTTAGGCGGGAAAAAATGTTCCTAACCGCACACGCTCGGGGCAACGAACAGGGTAGTGTGGGGCCTTCACCCACTAAAGAAACCCGCCGTGTACCGTCTCTCCGCCTTTATTGGCGGGCCACTGGAACTATGTTACATTCCTTCGGTGGTCCGCCAGCGGCTTACCCTTTCGGGTACCCTCATCTGAGCAACGCATCCGTACACGGAGCGTCGCACCTTCGCGGGAGGCCTTGCGGGTGGCGGACGTTCCCCGGTCCATCCACCCGCAGCCCCAGCTAGGGCGGCATTAGGCGCAAATATTCACGCCTGCGCCGCCCCAGTCGCTGGCGGCGGTTTGAGTCTGCGGAAGGATCAGCCTCCCTGGCCCTCTCCGCCGCTTTCTTCCGCGAGATGACCTCCTCGCAGAAGGCAGCGACCGCGGCCCAATTCCTGTCGCTGCCAAGCATCGCTCTAACGATGCTCGGCAGCGAGAGGTCCCCCCCTATTGCTGCGACAAGTTCACGACGCTGCTCGGCCCAAGCCGGGCACGACTCGAGATCACGCATCATCCTGGGTGATCGCGCTTGTCTTTGATAAGCAAAGGGTTACTAGACGTCAAATATTATTATTACGGTCTACCAATGCAGATGTAGAGACGGTGGCGGGTCGAGGGCCCTACACTACCCTGTCCGTTGCCCCAAACGACAGGGTGTGGTACGGTAAGACATTTTTTTGCCGCCTTAACAAAAAAAAGAGAGGCAGATACACGTAACGAATATCGGTTGTCAAAATTAAACTAATATATCTATTAAGTGCATTTAACGAATAACAGTTGTCAAAATTAAACTAGGTATTAAGTGAATTTATCGATATCTGTTATTAAAATGAAACTAGATATTGAGTGAATTGAAAATAACAATGAAAATTTACGCGCAGCCATGATTGAGGAGTGTATCTTCAAATTCAAAAGGGTTATTTCCCATTTTGGAAAATAACTGTTTTTATTTAGTGCAATTCAGTCCCAACACTATACTCTCTACGATTTCCAATGATATTATTTTGGTTCATAACAGCTTACATTCTCTAGAAAATTATCGACAAACATGGTACATATAGGTACGCCACGACTTGTTTCCACGGAGTCGAATAATGTTTAATGAAAACTGGCAGTTGTTGCTTACCCCTCTGGAAAGCAGATGTGACTGGTATTTATGTAAGTAAATTCGTTAGGCAAATAGCCGGTTTTTGATCTATTGAATTTAATAATGTTTTTACAGTGTTAGAGTGATAGATAGCATTGTGCGAAGTATGGTAAAATATATGTTCTCGTATAATGTGTTATAGTAGGGTAGGTTGGCAGACAAATGTGATGAGGAAATTGGGATGGCCGAAAGGTCGGTGCAGTAGCGCAGTGGCTTAGAGCACTTCTCCGGATTGGAAGGGACGCGAGTTCGATTCCCGCTCGCAACTAAAGTTCTCTTTTTCCTCATTCACATATAATTTGTACTTTAAAAGTAGCTGAGCATGTCAAATGCTAAAAAATATGGATCAAAAATGTTTATAAAATCGCGCCATCAAATAGTATGAATTTTAATTGCAAAATTAAACTTACTATATTGGATTAATGGATGTAAATCAATTCCGATAGATGGCGTTAGTCGTAAAGATAAATGTGTTGAGGCGATTGGGATGGCTCAAAGGTCGGTGCGGTAGCTCAGTGGCTTAGAGCACTTCTCCGGATTGGAAGGGACGCGGGTTCGATTCCCGCTCGCACTAAAATTCTCTTTTTCCTCATTCACAAATAATTTGTACTTAAAAAGTAGCTGAGCATGTCAAATGCTAAAATATATAAATCAAAAATGTAGGCTAATTAAATATTTTAACAAACTTTGTTTTGGGTAGGTACAATTTTGTTTTGTAAGAAAAATGTTAGCGATCTTATTAGTTTCGCTGGACCGCCATCTCCAGTTAGTACCTATTTAAGAAAATATATATAAGTAGCAAAGAAATTCATTTTTAAACCGCTTGTTTTAAAATTAACTTAAAACCGTTTCTTTTAAAAATAATTTGTTTTGATAACTGTTATAAATTTCATAAAGCAATTATTATGAAATATGTATTATTCAATCATTTTTAAGTTTGAATCTTCGTATAATACCTACCAAATAGGCCACTAGCTAAGATTAGAGTAGGTACCTACATAGGTACATACCGATTTGTAAGACAATTTTTTTGTAAAACTAATAATGCTTAGATATTATTTCATAACGATCCCATCGCCTAATCAGCTTTAACTTAAATGTACTTGCCATTTTAAATTCAATTGCAATATTCTTATCTTAAAAATTTGCTAACTATGCTGACTTTACCTCGATGCCGGATAAATTAGAACATAACCTAAAAAAATTTACGAAAACACTACAAAATTTTCTCTGATAAGACCGCTTCTCACTGACACGTTAGATAAAATCACTAATGTCTTAAATATCACTTAGAAAAAAGGTCATCATTACATCAAACAAACAAATACAACACTTGTTACTCGTACATATTTCGCGTACAGTTTCTTCGACAGTAATGTTGCTTCTTAATTTCATTCGATTCGAGGCACAGGCAATGGTACGATGTCCGCAGCCAATAGGAAAGGCGACATACGCTCGCATGTATATTTTGAATTATTATTTTGGAATTGTGCAATAAAAATTGTATATGAAGACACGTTTTAGGTTATGCGGTGTTTGAAGAAAATTCCGCGCATGCGCTTTGGAAATAGCATTTGATGAGTTGATAAATTAATAAGGTTTGTATTATAGTTAACAAGGTCACGGTCAGTAGGTTTTAAGAATGTTAGATTTGACGTCATTTGTACTCTAAAAGAAATTGGTAGTACCTACCTATTTATTATGCATCTATCTATACTATTATAAACCTGTAACACAGCTATGTCTGTACATTTAAGTAATTTGAAAAAAAAATACTGATTTAGGCTATATAGGCGTGTCTGAACACCAAACGTTTTTTTTTTAGAATTGTTGTTATTTGTTTGTTCGCGCATCACGCGAAAACAACTGAACGGATTTTGACGCAACTTTTTTTGTTTGATAGCTCTTGATTAGACTTAACAACTGGACTTTTTATCCCGCTACTATATCGGTAACCTGAGATATAAAAACCTAAAAACTAGCTTTTGGCTGCGGCGAAGCCGTGGGCAAAGGCTAGTACTATTTATTATAAAGCTGTAACCGAGCTGTGCTAGTACATTTAAGATATTTGGGCAAAAATTACTGTATTAGGCTATATAGGCATGTATAAATAAAAAAAAAACTTTTTTTTTCTAAATTTCGTGTTTGTCTGTTTATCTGTTTGTCTGTATATTCGTTCGCGCATCACGCAAAAACTACTGAATAGATTTTGATGCACCTTTTTTCAATTATTAGCTCTTGACTAGGCATAAAACTGGTATACATTTTATCCCGCTACTTTATCGGGAACCTGAGATATAACCTAAAAACCAGCTTTGGGTTGCGGCAGAGCCGCGGGTGAAGGCTAGCGCTTATACATTGTCACATAATAGCATTATCACAAGCTAAATACCGATTTTAAATGTTGTTGTAGAAAAATATATTTTTGTATAAAGTTATATTTAATATAACCATCTAGAGACAAGGTACTCGTCAAGACAAATCATACGAGCCCAAACTCGATGGAGTTATGTCGTTTTATAACGGAGTTCCTATGGTCACCTTCTAGCTCTATCATCTGACCCTGGATATCATCTAAAGACAAAGTAGTCGTCAAGACGAATCAAATGATTCCAAACTCGATATGGTTGCGTCGTTTTATTACAGAGTTACTGTCATCACCTTCCAGCTCCATCACCAGACCCTGGATATCATTTATGACTGAAGTTCTAGTCAGAACATTTCAAACGAGCCCTAACTTCATGGAGTTGCACCATTTAATTACAGAGTTTTGTATGGCCACCTTCCAGCTCCATCATCAGACTCTGGATACCATCTAAAGACAAAGTACTCATCAAGACGAATCAAACGTGTCCAAACTCGACGGGGATGCGTCATTTCATTATAGAGTTACTGTGGCCACCTTCCAGCTTCATCATCAGCCCCTGGATACCATCTAGACACAAAGTACTCGCCAAGAGGAATCATACGAGCCCAAACTAGATGGGTTTGCGCCGTTTTATTATAGAGTTCCTATGTCCACCTTCCAGCCCCATCATTAGATCAGCTCCATGTCATCATAATATTGCATTGTCACGCGATATACACATGCGTGTAAAATTTCAGCTCAATCGGAAACCGGGAAGTGTGTCAATTTAACTTGCAAGATTTGAACGGAACAAGTACAATAAAAGCGTCACCACGCTAACAGCCCCCGCATTAGAAAATCAAAATATTTTACCGCTCACAGTTACCATGCAACAAAAAATATATTTTCAAATAAGCATACATGCCGCGTAATATTAAGCGGTAACCGCAGCTTACAGACTGTAACACCAGAGGCAACACTCACGCGTCAACTCCAATTAAAGGGAAAGATGGATAAGGATGGCACTCTCACTCACCATATTCGAAACACAACATTATTAGTACCTACAGTTGTTCCACGCTGATCTTCTATGAGAGGGTATATTTCCCCGATCGAGCCGGCCCGCTCATGCTGGACACGCAATGGTCTAACACTACCATTATAGTTGCATAGTAACAGCAATTAAATAGTAAGTAGTCACAACGAATCTTTATGGTTTTGATCTATATTTTTTAGCATTTGACATGCTCCGCCACTTTTAAAAGTACAAATTATTTGTGAATAAGGAAAGAGATTTTTTCTTTTATAAATGCTTCCGATAGATGGCGTTGGTCGTAAAGACAAATGTGATAAGGATATTGGGATGATCGAAAGATCTGTACTATAGCTCAGTGGCTTAGAGCACTTCCCCGGATTGTAAAAGACGCGGGTTCGATTCCCGCTAGTACAAAAAATCTCTTTTTTCCTCATTCACAAATAATTTGTACTTTAAAAAGAATCTTTGTGTCTCTGAAGTTAGGCACAGAACGCGAGTTGGGAATTTTGACAGAATCATATCATAAGTGCTGACTAATTCCAATGTTATTACTCGATTAACAAAACAATCGAATGAGATCATAATGTTTTCATATCTATGTACATATTTAGGTTCTATTTTTTTTTTAATTCAATAAATAGTATAAGTGTGATTTGAGTGAATAAGCTTTAATCTAGATTTAGAGGAGTCCACGTCTTTTAGTACAATGTAGAAATTATAAAAATGTTCGATTGAAATGTTGGATTAAAATTTAACAATTTTAATCGAACATTTTCCTATTGATGTAAACTGTAGAAGACGCACATGCCTTGCGTCACAAAAATGGCAACAGCGCAGCGTCTTGCAGCCAACTTCAGAGACACAAAGATTCGTTGTGACTACTGTACCTCGGGAATCAATCTGCTATGTCTACCTGGGACAAACAGTTTAGTTAGGTAGGCGCAATTTCGAGAAAGACGTCAATCCACGAATTCAGTTTAGCTGGACAGTGTTCGGGAAAATGGACAGCGCAGCGTAGGATGGCCACCTACGAGATGGACCGACGATCTGGTCAAAGCCCCAGGTAGCTGTTGCATGTAGTCAGCACAGGAGTCAGGACCGCTCATTGTGACGCTCTCTCGTGAAGGCCAATGTATTGAGATACTACATCATCTCAAAGAAACACAACCAAGGATTTATTGCCTAAACTTAAAAATTTCTACATTACTGTACGGTAAGGTATAGAATAAGTGATTTATATCAACACTGTCACTTACGTGACTTCAATCTACAATGTGTCACCTGAAATATTTAGGGATCATAATGGCTGCCCTGGATAAGTCGGAGGCCCTACTTTTCCATGGGCCCCGACGACTGCCACCTGCTGGCGCCTCGATCACGATGGACGGGGTCCAAATTGAAGGGAAGGCTCAGATCACCTATCTGGGCCTGGTGCTGGACGGGCGGTGGCGCTTTCGCGAGCACTTCCGCCAATTGTCCCCGAGGCTCGTCAGCGCAGCATCCGCCCTTGCGCTGCTCATGCCGAATATAGGTGGACCCAATAATGCGTGCCGACGGCTATACGCGGGGGTGGTCCGGTCGATGGTGCTGTACGGCGCACCCGTGTGGGCAGAGTCCCTGGACGCGCCGATCAGGTCTCTACTGTGGAGACCACAAAGAGTCATCGCGTCAAGGCTTATACGCGGATACCGCACGGTGTCGACCGAGGCGGCTTGCGCGTTGGCCGTAACCCCTCCGTAGGACTTGGAGGCGGAGGTGCTCGCCGAGGTGTATTGGCGGGCGTCGCAAGAGCAGCCTAGGGGCGGTCGCCTCCCCAGCGAGGTGGTCAGGTGGCAGGGCGATGCCTGCCGTGCTGCCATGGCCAGTTGGAATGTGCGGCTGGAGACGCCCCGGGCCGGGCTCTGGACCGTAGGGGCGCTTAAGCCTGTGCTGGAGAAGTGGGCGGGGTGACCGCACGGAGTCCTTACCTTCCGACTGGTGCAGGTGCTGTCGGGGCACGGTTGCTTCGGCAGATATCTGCACATAGTCGCAAGGAGGGAAGCGACTCCGGGCTGTCACCAATGCGGCTGCGGCGAGGACACGGCGTGGTACACGCTCAAGTCGTGCCCGGCTTGGGACGGGCAGCGCCATGAACTCATCGCGGCAATAGGGGGTGACCTCTCGCTGCCGAGCATCGACAGGGCGATGCTCGGCAGCGACAGGAATTGGGCCGCGTTCGCTGCCTTCTGCGAGGAGGTTACTTCGCGGAAGGAAGCGGCAGAGAGGGGCAGGGAGGAGAATTCCTCCGCTGACCCAAACCGCCGCCAGTGACTGGAGCGGCGCAGGCGCGAGTACTTGACGGAATCCAACACAGTACCAGTGGTCCGTCAACACAGGTGGAGAGACGGCACACAGCGGGTTTCTTTAGAGGGTGCGGGCCCCACACTATCCTGTTTGTTGCCCCGAACGACGGGGTGTGCGGTTAGGTACATTTTTCCCGCCTAAACAAAAAAAGAAGTGATCATAATGGCTGGTATAATTAATGATACTATGATTTATAGTTTATCACATCACGAATAATAAATGAACGACCACTCCTAAAACATATTATTTTATTTGTCAACATTCAATAGAATTCTGTACTACCTATAGACGCATTTTAATTTTGTGTAGCTTAAAAACACACTCTAAGACTGTGTGGTAAGGTTAAAATTATTCTCTCATCAAGCAAATTTACTGCCAATAAATTCTTTGAACGCACTGATAAGAATCAATCAATAACGTATATCATTGATTTCATTGAATTGATTATACGTTGTTTATATATACACATAAGACTACTACATATATACACATACACTATAAGTTTTTGTCGTGTTTTATCATATACCAACTGCTACTCGCGACTTCGCGCGCGTGGATTTTTTTTTTTGTGTGACCCTAATTATTATCTACACTATATATATAATATTATAAAGAGGAAAACTTTGTTTGTTTGGTTGTAATGAATAGACTCAAAAACTACTGGACCGTTTTTAAAAATTCTTTCACCATTCGAAAGCTACATTATCCACGAGTAACATAGTCTAAATTTTATTTTGGAAAAAAATAGGTTTCCGTAAGATATTTAGGTTTTTTCGGACACAAGGTTTAAAAAATCAACCAGTAAAGTTACTTATTTTGCGTACGCTGCCTAAACTATAAAAGATAGAACCATAAAATGTTATAATTAATTGTAGATCTTATAAATATCTACAAAAAGTCCGCGGCACACTATCTATGTCGAGTGAGGCCCAACAACCATTTTTTTATTTAAAAATCTTGAAATTTTTTTGGACTACATTTAAACGCATTTATTTTACTCATGTTATTAATCCTTATCAAAATAAATTTCATCATTAAGTACAGTTTATGTAGATAATATTTGGTCTGTGAATGATTAAAATTGGACATTTGGTTTTGAAGTTATGGCGAAATTAAAATATTACGATTTCTGCTGCACGGCCCGTTGCGAAGTGAGCGTCACCAAGGCGGGGGTGCGCATGCGGGAGGGGAGCTTTGATCTATGAGTAAGGTACCCGCGCGGCTCAGACGCGATGTCGGCTCCCTACGCAGCGGCCGTGCGCGAAGTCTAATAATTTTCGTGCGATTTTTTTAGATTTCTTTCTTAAAACTACACCTACGCAAAAGTTCTTCTCAGAGCTAAACAACAGTTCTTCTCAGAGCTAACCAACAGTTCTTTTCAGAGCTAAACAACAGTTCTTTTCAGAGCTAGAATATTACACGCTATTAGCATTTTCTTAAACATTTGAAAATGCCTAAGAGAGCCAGGTCTCAACTTTCTAAACATAGTTCTCAAGCACGGGCAGCAAGAATACGTCGTATGGGAGAATCTTCACCTGAACGTTCACAACGCCTTGCTGAACAAAATCAGAGAAACTCTCAGGTACGCGCATGAGAGTCGAGTGTCGAACTTTCGCAACGCCTTGCACTACAAAATCTGAGAACCTCTGAGTTACGTGCACGAGAGTCGAGGCTGAAGCGTTCCCAACGTCTGCATGAACAAAATATAAGGACCTCTCTGTTGCGCGAAAGAGAGTCGAGTGTCGAGCGTTTGCAGCGTCTTAGAGCTCAGGCAGAGAGACAGCAGTTGTCCACAAATAGAGTTCGCAATCGAATTTTAGCTAGCAGCAACAGACTGGCTTTCAGATGTGATCCGCAGGTTGATTATGCACAACAAGCGTCCGTCCAAATCGGAGTCATGAATAATATCTGCTCTAACTGCTCTGCCAAGAAATGGGCGGACTAACCTAATGGTATGTGCTGTGCTTCAGGTAAAGTTTGTCTTCCTAACCTTCAGGAGCCGCCACAACCAATAAAAAATCTTTTAACTAATAACCATCCATTATCTGATCATTTTTTAACAAATATACGTAAATACAACGTAAATAAATAGTCTTTTTCAAATGACTTCTTTTGGCGCATAAGAAATCAGGGTAGGTAATTTCATGCCCACTTTTAAAATTGAAGGACAGGTATCATCTCATTGGTAGCCTTTTACCACCATCAGGCCAAAACCCACAGTTCTTGCAAATATATTTTATTTCGGATGCAGACCAGTTATCGTTGCGATCAAGCATCGCACCAACCTTAAAAATGGATTTAATTCGCGAATTACAGACCGCTCTGAATAATCATAACGTGTATATACGAAGTTTTAAACAAAACTTAGAACTCAACTCCTCAGATAATTTAAAGTTAATTATTCATTCAGATCGCACTCCACAGACAGCACACAGAGGCAGATATAATGCTCCTACTGTAAAAGAGGTAGCCGTTCTCTTGGTCGATGAAGTTAAAGGTCCCAGGGATATAGTCTTACACGGTAGAGACGGACAGCTCAAAAGAGTTTCTGAGCTACATCGGTCCTATGATCCACTACAGTATCCTATAATGTTTGTGACAGGAGAAGACGGTTATTATTTGACTATCCCTCAGCAGGGTTCTGCGCGTAATAAAACTGTTTCGTGTATGCAATTTTATGCATTTAGATTAATGTTTAGAACTAACTCTTTTAATCCGTTACATTATTACAGAGACATATTTAGTCAATATTGTGTTGACATGATGGCGAAAATGATATCAGAAAGATTAAATTATATTTCTCGGAATCAACAAAGACTGAGGGCTGATGACTACATTCATCTCAGAGATGCCTTAAATCATGACGCAAATGTTGATCCATCAAATATCGGTCAACATGTCATATTGCCATTGTCATTTACGGGTTCTCCGCGTTTCATGCACGAGAAAACGCAGGACGCGATGACGTACGTCCGAAATTATGGTAGACCTGACTTATTTGTCACTTTTACATGTAACCCCGAATGGCCTAAAATTAAGGCGGAGCTGCTACCAGGACAACGGTCTTCCCGTCCGTCATGACATAATTTCACGTGTATTTCATTTAAAGATGAAGAAATTCATCAAATTATTTGTCAAAGAACAGATATTCGGTAAAGTAAAATGTTATATGGCAAGTGTGGAGTGGCAAAAGCGCGGTTTACCTCATTGTCATTTGCTGTTCTGGCTAGAAACTAAAATACAACCAGATGAGATCGACAGTGTCATAGTTGCGGAGCTACCCGATCAAGAAATTGATCCGGTACTACACGACATTATAACTAAAAATATACTAAAAATACAATATGAGCAGGCTCATTTGTTGCCGAGCGTTCTTGAGAATGCCTCGTTTAGAGGTGAAACACGTGTCGAATTTATGTTCGGATTTTTGCGGAATATTGCAATATTGTGGTTCTGAGAGTTCTACCGTATCGCATGGTTGTGTCGCGTTGGTGAGTTTTTTGTCATTATCGTGCATGCTACTTTGCTATTATCACATTCTCCTCTATCTGTGAGAGTGCGGATTGGCAATCTTAGGTTATTCTGTCCAAAGATAACCGGGATTGACAATCCGTGGGTGAGTGGTGGGCTCTCGTCCTAAAATCCATTCTATAATAGTATTAAATATATATGTAAGTATATAAATAAAGGTTCAGATCAGACAACTTTTAGCCTTAGAAACCCACACGATGAGGTCGAAAACTATTTAAATGGCAGGTACATAAGCACATCTGAAGCTGTCTGGCGCTTATTTGAATTTCCCATTCACGACCGGCATCCTACTGTAGTGCATTTGGCCGTTCATCTAGAGAACGGTCAAAGGGTGTATTTTACACCAGGGACAGCTCATCAAGTTGTCCAAAACCCACGCAATACCACATTACTGGCATTTTTTGCTCTCTGTAATGAAGATGAATTCGCGAAAACTCTTCTGTATCATGAAGTCCCGCAATACTATACACGGGCAAATAATAAATTCACTAGAAGGAGGCGTGGTGAAGATGTAGTTGGACATCCGGAGATAAAAAAAGATGCCGCTTTAGGTAGAGTCTACGGGATACATCCACCACAATCAGAGTGTTTTTATCTTAGGATTCTACTGCACCACGTACGCGGTCCGACCTCATTTGCATACCTTAAAACTGTAAACGGTATTGTCAAAGAGACGTATCAAGCAGCTTGCCGTGACCGAGGTTTACTTGAAAACGATGACCATTGGAGTAACACTTTAAGCGAAGCTTCGTTATCACATTGTCCAAAAAAACTAAGGGAGTTGTTTGTAGTCATTCTTTTATTTTGTCAACCATCGGAACCATTGAAGTTATGGGATACTTTCAAAGATCAGTTCTGTGAAGATTTTAGACATCGTACCAGACCACAAAATCAGGATAACACTTTACCCTTCACTGAAGTCATTTATAATGAAGGATTAATTGAAATAGAAAACAAACTACTAGAATTAAACGACAAAAATTTAAGTGTTTTTGGATTACCTTCTCCCGTTCGTACCCAGAATAATACTATTGACACAATGGTACAACAGTATAACAGAAATGATTTAACAGCGTTTGTAAATGACAATATGTCAAAATTAGTACCAGATCAAAGACATGCTTATGAGACTATTGTGGATAGCGTGAACAATAACATGGGGAGATTATTATTTTTTGGACGCACCAGGAGGCACCGGAAAGACTTTTCTCGCAAATTTGATACTTGCTAAGATACGGCAATCAGGGAAGATAGCGATTGCAGTTGCTTCGTCAGGAATTGCTGCAACTCTCTTGAACGGAGGAAAAACTGCTCACTCTAAGTTTAAACTCCCGCTATCCGTATCTTTAGATCAACGGTCTACGTGCTCTATTCGGAAAAATAGGCCTCTTGGTAAGTTACTGCAAGGCGCGTCGTTGATAATATGGGATGAATGCACCATGAGTCATAGAGCTCAAGTGGAGGCCGTAGACCGTACTTTAAAAGACCTCCGAAACTCTGCTAATGTCATGGGTGGTATCACTTTTGTATTTGCTGGAGATTTCCAACAAACGCTTCCAATCGTCAACAGAGGTACGCGAGCAGATATTATGAAGGCATGTTTAAAATCGTTTCAACTTTGGACATCTGTTCAACATTTGAATTTGCGCACCAATATGAGAGCTCTTCTACATGGAAATACGCATAGCAATTTTCCACAACAGCTGCTGAAACTTGGAGAAGGAATTTTTCGATCTTTAAATTTGGGCACCGATTATGCAGTTACTTTGGATGAGTCTCTAGGCCAAATAGTCCATAATTTAGATAGTCTGATAGATGCTATATATCCTAACATCGAAAACTTACATCAAAATGTTTTTCGTTGGCTGTTTTGTAGAGCAATAGTTTCTCCCAGGAATGAAACAGTCAACGAAATAAACAATTTAATTATGCAGAAAGTACCGGGTGAAGTAAAGTGCTATAAATCCATAGACACCGTCACTAACATCGAGGACGCAGTGCACTACCCCCAGGAATTTTTAAATTCTCTGAACCCCGCTGGGCTACCACCTCATGAACTGTCGTTAAAAGTTGGCACGCCGATAATGCTTCTCAGAAATTTAAGCCCCCCCAACATGTGTAATGGCACGAGACTTCTTATAAATGAGCTAAAAGATAATTTAATAGTAGCGAAGATTATCACCGGCCCTGCAGCTGGTGAATTAGCTCATATACCAAGAATACCCATGATTCCTACTGATTTGCCTATACCCTTCAAAAGGCTCCAATTTCCAGTAAAAATTTCTTTCGCACTAACGATAAACAAATCCCAGGGCCAAACATTCAAATTAGTAGGAATTGATTTACGAAAAGAATGTTTTGCGCATGGGCAACTTTACGTTGCCCTATCACGGGTCGGGGCTCCCGACCATCAGTATATTTTGTTACCTGAAAATAATTTACCGTCAAATGTTGTTTATAGAGAAGCTCTACAATAATCGCTTTAGTTATCTATCCTAAAACAACGGGTTTCACTCCGGGACTGCCGGCAGAAGTGAAAACTTAGTATTAATTACATTTAAATATTTTCATCATTAACTATTTTAACATCCTCATAAAGACAATCTTTGCAGCCTGCGGATAATGACTGCGCCGTCGATGTTAGTGTCGGTGTCTGTGAATTGACCTGGGAATCATTTTGCTGACCGTGTCTTTCCTGGGAAGGCTTTTTGCAGCGGTAACCGACATCAACGCGGGTGGAGCCGCGGGCGACCGCTATGTTAGCTAAAGATGGGCTAACAAAAAATATTGTCCACGCTATAGCATTAAGAGACTGATATTGTTTGTTAGTGTTACTGTCGTAATTAATTAGTGATATGTAATTTTACATAATAGACCTACAATAACTTAAAAATAACAATGTTTGGCGTTTGTTATATTTATATTCTCTCATCGTTCACAGCGCTCCATGCCTATTTCACGCATATACCACATCCTTACACACTTACAATGAGTCAGTTATTTTTGTCTACACTAGAAATTACCTAGAAATAATTATTTATGTGGCAAAACAACGTTTGCCGGGTCAGCTAGTTCCAAAATAAAAGTATTATAAGTTACTACTTATAACAGCTATCTCTAATGAAATCCCATCTAAATCAAGATTAGCTGGGTCAAGAAAACCGACTGAGAGACACAGAAAAAAGAAAATTAATATTTTGGTATCGGTAACGTAAATACTACACTCGTGGCGTAGTCGGTACTGTAACCGACTTCCGTGCACGAGGTCGTGGGTTCGATTCTCACTCAGAACAATTATTTGTGTGATGAACACAGATATTTGTACTGCATCTGGGTGTTTCCTATCTATTATATGTATGTATTTACTAAAAAAAAGTAATATATGTATGTATTATATCCGTAATATGGTACCCATAGCACAAGCGTTAAGCTTAGTTTGGGACCAGAGGACGTTGTGTGAAATGTCCGTGAATATTTATTATACCTACTTTCATATTACGCATTTAGTAAAAAGCTGTTATTTTGTCATTACAGACAGACATCTCATTTTATTCCTTTATGTTATGATAAATATTATGATTTGAAATAACACAAACAATAGTGTGATTATTTTTATCGCTGTGGAATTATATTTTTATAACACACTTTGTTACTTAAATTGCAACAGAAAACCTATACTTGAGACCCTTTTACGAGATAAAATCCACAATATAATATCCCTAGAAAATGGGAGTAGATATAACCCTCAAAGTTATATTAGTTGTAATAAGCAGGCTACGTCACTTGGTTCCAGACGTTCCAGTGGCCCGCCAATATAGGCGGGGAGACGGCACACGACGGGTTATTTAGAGGGTGAGGGCCCCACACTACTCTATTCGTTGCCCCGAACGACGGGGTAGCCGTGTGGGGCCGGCTTTAGAATTGTCCCACCCCCCTCCACCCATGGGAGTCGTAAGAGCCGACTGAGGGAATGCAGGGGGAGTGGACAGCAGCACTCCTTCGAGTATTAACAACATCCATTGCGATCACCAACCCGCCTGCCAAGCGTGGCGATTACGGCACTATCCCCCATTCTGGGGAGGCGTATTTCCAGCAGTGGACTTTAAAAGGCTGATGGATGGATGGATGGAACGACGGGGTGTGCGGTTAGATACATTTTTGCCCGTATAAACAAAAAAAAAGGCTACGTCACTTGGCTACTGAAGAGATGTTAAACAGTAATAGTGGTCCGCCGGACTGAAAGAAGGCACACGGTGGGTTATTTTATCTGGTCCCCACATTAAGAAACTAGGTAAGAAGGAAAACGATACTTCAGTGAATTTAGACTAGTGTGGTCTCCACACACTAGTCTACTAGCACAGCTACTAGTTTGAAATGAATCGTACTGGATGGTGGTACGGCTTTTGTTGGCAAACATGCTCCTTTTGAACGATACCAAACACTGACTTTCTGACCGGTTCTGACCCCTCAGTTTAGCGGGGCAACTGCGATTTATTGTTATGTTTTTTTTATAAAATGCGTCACGATAAAGAAACAAACACATAAATGTATGGAATTAACAGTCAGTGTCAGAAAAGTCCATTAACTTTAATTTAATTCTGAATTTTTACTTTGAAATATTTTTTTTGTCACAAAATGTATTCCTTGGTAGTTGGTTTAAAACGACAGGATTATTTAGTGGGTGAAGGCCCCACACTACCCTGTAAGTTGCACCGAACACAACGAGTGTGCGCTTAGGAACAGTTTTTCCCGCCTTAACAAAAAAAAACGTACTTCACGGCCCGACCAGGCCCGATAACAAGTGAGTACTCTCATTTAATGCCAAGAGAGCTATCTGCTTACTTTTCTTTATCGCCTCGTAAGACACGTGGGGGAAAGAATGGGGTGGTGACATTTGTATTTTTAGACCAATGCCGGAGTGGTTTTGATTAGCCTTAGCGCACGGTGTGGTCTTAATAAAATAAATAAATATTCACAGACATTTCACACAACGTCCTCTAGTCCCAAACTAAGCTTAAAGCTTGTGCTATGGGTACCAGATTACGGATATAATACATATATACTTAAACACAAAGTGAAAAATGTGAAATCGAAAATAACAGTCAGGAGCAGGATTTGAACCTGCATCTTCTGGATACCGTCCAGATGCTTTACCAATTCAGCCATCCTGACAATTGCTCCTGACTGCTAATTTCGATAACACATCATACTTAACGTCTTTGGGTGACGCCTGCGCCATCTGTCGGAAGTATTTTCATACATTATACCGACCAGGTAAACTTAATTTTACAATTAAGATTTTACCTAATAATGACGCAAACCCTTTAAATATTTAGATATTTTTATATATATTTTGAGCATTTGACATGCTTAGCACTATACATTAAACACAAAGTGAAAAATGTGAAATCGAAAATAACAGTCAGGAGCAGGATTTAAACCTGCATCTTCTGGATACCGTCCAGATGCTTTACCAATTGTTATCGAAATTAGCAGTCAGGAGCAATTGTCAGGATGGCTGAATTGGTAAAGTGTCTGGACGGTATCCAAAAGATGCAGGTTCAAATCCTGCTCCTGACTGTTATTTTCGATTTCACATTTTTCACTTTGTGTTTAATGTATAGTGCTAAACATGTCAAATGCTAAAAATATATATAAAAATATCTAAATACATATATACTTCTTTTTTTTTGTGAATACATACATATACTACCAACTTTTAAGCCTTTAAACTTTGTTTGTAACACTATTGGTTTTAATAAAGAGTTATCTATCTATAATAGATAGAAAACACCCAAACGCAGTACAAATATCTGTGTTCATCACACAAATCTGAGTGGGAATTGAACCCACGACCTCGTGCATGGAAGTCGGTTACACTATCGACTATGCCACGAGGCCCGTCAAAAACTGAGTGCTAGCAAATTAACACTCATTCAAAAATTAAAAAATCACTTATTTGTGTTCTATTACCTCTCTCGTCACCCTACTCGCATCTCAGAATTCAAAGTAAGTAATTAAATATCTTTTTTTGATCTGTATTTTAGCACTTGACATACTCAGCTACTTAGCTAATTAACAAATTATTTGTGAAGTGCTGTAACCGCTAAGTACTTCCCTAAATTGGAAAGGAAACAGGTTCGATTTACTCGTATCTCAGAATACAAAGTAATTAAATATCTTTTTTTGATCTGTATTTTACACTTGACATGCTCAGCTACTTTAAATAACAAATTATTTGTGAAGTGCTGTAAACGTTAAGTACTTCCCCGAATTGGAAGGGACACAGGTTCGATTCCCGCACGCACTAAATGTTCTCTTTTTCCACATTTCACGAATCATTTGTTATTTAAATATCATCTCGATGGAGCAATGGAGGTATTGTATAAATAGATTTGATTGAAAGCACGTTTTTATAAAACATAAAAAAAAAAATAACATCACGCTTGTATTCCCCTAAGAGGTACGCAGAGGTGTATTACACCCTCGGTTCGCCAGCTATGTTTAAGTCCCACGTAATAGGGGGCGAGCCTATTGCCGTTTACTGGGCTCAGTACCAAACTCCAGGCTGCTACTAAGAATACCTATTTCTTTTTACGAAAAAGCTCAATAACATTGCCCGACCCGGGATCGAACCCGAGACCTCACGATCTCTTACACTACCGCTACATCACAGAGGCAGTTTTATTTTCGTAAAACATAATCTATTATCTCTACAAAACATTTTATCAAAATAACTGGTTTATAGTAATTATGTATGTATAATTCTGGTTGTGAAAAAAGTGAGTATTGAAATCAACCCTTCTGACGTCAGATTTGAATTCAAAGAGTTCCGAGGTGAACGGCATCTTTTCAAACGAGTGCTAACATCAACCCGGCTCATATAATTGTATAGAGTTATATTGAAATTATAATTATACGCGTCGTCACTAGACTTATGCCAAGGATAGAAATGATAGAATAAGTATGAGGTGAGGCCGTTAAACATTATAATACTTTTAGATGTGTTCTGTAAAATTGGCCATGGCAATTTACATATGGGTTTCTTTGATATATATGTAACACTAAGAAAGGATTTTACGCAAATCTTATCCAAAATGGATTTATCACTATGACGCAAGCGAAGACGCGGGTAATGCGCTAGTAATACAACGCGAAGGTTTGTCTGTTTGTTACTATTTCACGCCATAACTACTCAACCGATAAATCGTTTAACATAGCATAAATCGAGTTTGGTATTCGGAATAGGACGTACGCTATTTTTTATCCCGGAAAAACCTTGCTATACCTATTCGCAAAAGGACGATCTCGCAATCTAGACTAAAACATTGAATCGTTTAATTTTAAAGTATTCACAGAAATCTGAATCCCATCAAAAACATAAATGTGAAATGAGAGCTAAGTTCAATATTATGATATGTGCCTTGGTTTGTTGACTTTAAAAACAAAAGAAGTGAGATCTATATGGGTGCCAGGTTCAATGGTCAGTCTTGAAATGTATTTATAAAAACATAGCATAGCATCACGCCTTTATTCCCCGAAGGGGTAGGCAGAGGTGTATTACACACCCACGACTCGCCAGCTATGTATAAGTCCTACGTAATAGGGGGCGAGCCTATTGACGTCTACCGGGCACATTTCCAAACTCCGGGCTGCTACTGAGAATTTTTCTTTTTAGGAAAAAGCTCAATAACTTTGCCCGACCCGGGGATCGAACCCGAGACCTCATGATTAGCAGTCGCATACACTACCTCTACACCACCGAGGCAGTTATTAGTTTATTTATAACAACTTAAAATATTTTATAACAACCTAAAAATTATTTGTCTATTGAAGCCCAAGGTCTGATTTAGCTTTTTATGTAAAAAAAGAAATTTGACATGTTTATGTGAATTAGTTTTTGAGTTATGAGCGGGGTCATAAGTGGCTCCAAATGGTTCGTGTAATATTACACACGGTACTGCTCGCCAATTCTTTAGTTTGAACTTGGCTTGACACGCTGTCGCGTGTCTAGATTTCTGAGTCCTGTGAAAGTAACGCTGAGAAATTGCTGACTTGAATGAAATGCTTTTAGAACCTTGGCGTTTAGAGATCTATCCACCATAGCCATGGACTGCCGCAATGAGTTCATGGAGCTCTTTCAAATTTCTTCTTAATTGTAACAATAACGAATTCATTCTCATCAAATAGTTTTTTATGGGGCAGCAGCTACTATACTAAGACAAAAATTAAAAGCTGGATCTACTCTTGTTTGCGAGTCTACAGGCCTAAATGCCTGTGAAAGTAAAAATCAATTCCCGCTCGCCCTTTTTTTTTTTTTTTGTTAAGGCGGGAAAAAATGTTCCTAACCGCACACCCCGTCGTTCGGGGCAACGAACAGGGTAGTGTGGGGCCTGCACCCACTAAAGAAACCCGCCGTGTGCCGTCTCTCCGCCTTTATTGGCGGGCCACTGGAACTGTGTTACATTCCTTCGGTGGTCTGCCGGCGGTTTACCCTTTCGGGTACCCTCTACTGAGCGACGCATCCGCAGAGGAGCGTCGCACCTTCGCGGGAGGCCTTGCGGGTGGCGGACGTTCCCCGGTCCATCCACCCGCTAATTCCCGCTCGCCCTGCCATTAATTAACCTTTAAGAAAGGGGCCGCAAATGACCTTCTTTAGTTTCTGTTTGTCTCAGACCCAAGATAGATCCTAGGTAGTTGCAGCGATGTTTTGATTTCCCTTATTATTTGTAGTATGCTATTTTATACAAATATTGAAGAAAGGGGTACAGGTATCAGTATACGCCTTGCAACTCTTTATAGCAATATGTAAAAAATCGTATTCACAAATTAATATATTTTTGCGAACATAAAGGCGTAGCTGCCTAGGAGCCATTTATAGACAGGGCTTCTTTAAGACTTCAAACACATCAGTAGGTGTCTAGCACGGACATTGTATTGTATGGAAATATCAATTGTTTTTCCTTTTTAGTTCGTGGGTCATTTTTTTTTCTTTTTTTTTTTATCCCAAACTAGGTTTAACGCTTGTGCTAGGGATACCAGATTACGGATATAATACATTATATTACTTTTTTTTGTAAATACATACATAATAGATAGAAAACACCCAGACGCAGTTCAAACATATGTGTTCATCACACAAATAATTGTCCTGAGTGGGAATCGAACCCACGACCTCGTGCACGGAAGTCGGTTACACTACTGACTACGCCACGAGGCCTGTCCTTTTGAAGGCGGTTCTTTTTTTATTTAAAAATAATTTATAGCATGAATACTTGACCGATGCAGTTGGTCTCCCCTCTCACTCAACTGAACTACTTATTGTACAATTAAGTGAAATATGTGACAGTAAGATCAAGGATTGATAAGAGACTGACTAGACGCAAGTAGTTTGCTTTCCGAACTGAGGTCGAATTAGAATGTATTTAGCAGGTCATTTACCTCTAACTTATCGAAATTAAGTGGCTATATTGATCTCTAACTTGTTACTTTATTAAACTACGCGGGTGGCAAACAGGCATGCGACCAATCTGATAGTATAACAGAGGAAAATCTATTAAGGAGAGGTGGCGACGGGAGGGCCTCAGGCGCTCTCACATGAAAGAACAGCCCTTACCGTTACATCACGCTGATCTTCTGTAAGAGGGTGGTACTTCCCCGATCGAGTCTGGAATTGAACATTCATGCTGTGACAAGCATGGCTCTACCATTAAACACTCTACACTTTCTAGTGAAGGAACTCCGTAGAGCCCTGTAATTTTTTTTATCGGATTGTAAAGTATACCAAAATGCAATAGTCCAGCCTCATTATGTGTGGCACAAACCGCTCTCATTCCATAGATAAACTCGTGCCTAAGAATGAGACGAGATTGTGATGAGTTTGCTGATTGTGAAAACGAAAGGTAACGATTCTTTTGTACTTTTGGGCAATAGCCCCGTCTTAAAGTGGGGGGGATTTAGGCAATAGTCTACCACGCTGGTCTAGTACGGATTGGTATTCCAACGAATAATATACCTAATTTATTAAAGTAAGCAGTCTAAAAATACACAAAGTAACTTTTCATTTGTCACTAAACTGCCATTTGCTTTTAATTATATTCAGGCGTCACGATTACTAGTCATGATTACAGTGTTTGTCCACTACAAACTCCATAATTTATTATCCGATCTGAATTTCTTTTTTTATAATTTGTGGTTTGTACCTAAAAGATAGGATAGTGTTATTCCGATAATTTCCTTTATCTTTTTAAATAATTGATTTGCAATTTGTTGTTAGGTCTGCTAATACTACTCTAAGTCTATAGGTACTATTATGAAGTTGTAACAGAGCTGTGTCTGTACATTTAAGATATTTGAGAAAAAATGTCTGTATTAGGCTATATAGACGTGTCTGAACACAAAACAATTTTTTTTAGATTTTTTGTCTGTTTATCCGTTTGTCTGTTTGTTTGTTCGCGCATCACGCAAAATCTACTGAACGGATTTTGATGCAACTTTTTCTATTTGATAGATCTCGATTAGACTTAACAACTGTTATACATTTTATCCCGCTACTATATCGGGAATTTGAGATACAACCTAAAAACTACAGCTTTATATTTAATGCCTATTATGATTATTTACATAGTACCTACTTATGTACTAACATATAATATATATATAAAAAAAAAGAAATCTAGTTCTTTAATACATCGAATAGATTGCAGAAAATTAGTAAAAAGGTATTTTACCGATTCTAATTATTGGAAAATTTTAGTATGAATTTGTGCTTGTTTCAACCGAGTCCAAGTTCATTTAATATTTAAGTTTTAAATATTTGACAAACGATTATTAAGGTGATAAAAACTAAGCTAATCCTATTATAATAATAATAAATATAAATAAAAACTAAAATGATCACTTGAATGAACCTTAGACCAAGAGGATTAAAGCTCATTCAAGTGACATTCTACTGTCGGCAACGTGCCCAAAATACTGGCAGCATTACCTCGCTGCATAATGTGGCTAATCCTTTGGCCAAAATAAAAACAGCATTTTGGTCACGTGTAGCTTCTACAAGCTTCCCCGCTAAATATTTATAAATTTCGAAAGCACGAGTTCCCCAGGGGCCCATGGTATCTACTCCAAACGGTACAAATAAGTAACCTCTGTCAAGGTTAGAATATTTGCCCCGTTGCGTTTATGTGATTCAACCGTTGTAGCACCGCCACCAACACTCCAAGAAGACTCTGGAAGGTGAGACGACGCCAAATCCACACAGGTGGCATCCTATACTAATGGCCGTCCCATCTTCCAGGGAATAAGTGTCATACCATCAGGCCTTTTACCATCGTCGCTTACTTTTACGCTTCCAAAAGTACAACGGGTGACATCGTTCAAAGTGCCGTGACGAGCTAGACAGCCAGTACTTCTGATACATGATAGCCCGTAGTGACCCAAGCTATATTTTTTAATAGTCTTTTGAGATGCATGTGTCTGAAATAAAAAGTTCACACTTAGAAAAATTTAGTTCTAATCCAATAGATTTAAATTCTGAAATTAAAAATCCAAATCTTTAAAAACTGTTTTTATATCGCCTCCTAGAGTTCCATATTTAAGTTCATCATTCATTCAGCTTCTAGCAAGGAATGAAGGAAGTATTTATTTAGATCAGTAAGTTAAGTACCTGTACCTTTTTAGGCAAACTGACTACAAAGACTTCAAAACAAACCAGTACAGCACCACAAGCGTTGGTAGCACCACAGGCATTACTTGCGTGTTACCAGTGAAACGGTTAGAAAGAAAGAAATAAAACATGTTTTATTTAGATTGTAGATAGATAGACGTCAGAGAAAGATGATGTGGAAGGGCATTGGACCTCCAGCATTCTTACT